>PVIU01001512.1:0-210719 GCA_004026605.1 Ondatra zibethicus | reverse complement strand
GAAAGAAAGGAGGGAAGGAGGGAGGGAGGGAGGGAGGGAGGGAGGGAAGGAAGGAAAGAGAGGAAGAAAGAAAGGAAAAAAGAAAGGAAGGAAGGAAGAAACATAAGTAAGGAGGCAGACCTTTAAATTCTAGCACTTTAGAAGTAGAGGCAAGTGGATCTCTATGATTTCCAGGCCATCCAGGGCTACATAGAGACCCTTGTCCCAAACAGGCAAAAGAAAGAAAGGTAAATGAGGTTCCCAGTGGTTCCAGAGGGGAAGGTCCCAGTTGATAAGGTAAAGTGCAGTTCCCAGGGACACTGGAACGTTGGATATCTTTACTGCAAACACAGTTCGGTTTTGTTTGAGATTCTCAGGCCTAGCAGGGAAAGGAATGAAGCCCCACCCAAGGTCACATAGACCCAGGCTCAAGCCTGGGTCATTGCTACTTTACATAAAATATCTGTATGCCAAGGGAACATTCCTGTGTGTGAACAGCCTTTACAGCAAACATTGCTTGTGTTGGAATCCTTGCTTCTCTGCAGGAGGCAGGCTCCAGGCAGACTCTGGTGTGAGGGGTTCCCTTCCCTTCCTGTGTCCTCCTAACTTTCCTGACTTCTGTCTGGACTCAGATAGGTGGGGTCTGAGAACTTGTCACTTCGGCTCACAGGCCTTTTACCCCAGAGCCTCATCAACAGCAAATGAGAAGCCTGACTTTAAGCCCTAAGACTGAACTCAGATGAGATTTTGGGGGCTACGGAAGGTGGCAGAATAGCTCGTTTTGCACACGAGTGATGCAGGTGCCTTGGAAGGTCAGAAGAGGGCATTATTTTCCCCTGGAGCTGGAGTTAGAGGTGGTTCGTATGCTACCTGAAGTGGGTGCTGGTAACTGAACATGGGGTGGGGGGTGAAGAGCAGAAAGTGCTTTCAACTACTGAGCCACAAAAGTAGACAACGGTGACTTGTCTCCAAAGATGGTCCTCAGTGAGTTATGCCTCCCGGTGCTCATGCTTTTCTGTAGATTTCTCCCATGTGGGACCTAGGATGGTCCTAGGGCTTGCTTTAACCAATAGGAGTTGGAAGTAATGCCGGGCCAGCTCTTGGTTGATATTGAAGAGTGTTTTAGAATATTATTCTAACTATGTAAAGATGTAATACATTGTTTATGTTGCAGATATCACTTTAATCATGTGAAGGTATATTACATGTGTTTATGCTGAATTGCTGCATTTGCTTAATAATGGGAGGATGTGTGCTGAATTATGTAAAGATCTGTTGCGTTTGTTTCACCTTGCTTGCCTAAGGCACCTGATTGGTCTAATAAGGAGTTGAATGGCCAACAGCTAGGCAGAAAAAGGATAGGTGGGACTGGCAGGCAGAGAGAATAAATGGGAGGAGAAATCTAGGTTTGAAAGAGGAAAGAGAAAAGAATGAGAGAAGGAAGAGAGAATGAGGGAGACACCCAGGGCAAGAAGCCAGGAAGACACCAGCCAGTCAGACAGAGAAGCAGTAAAAGTAAGATATACAGAAATAAGAAAGGTGATAAGCCCTGAGATAAAAGGTAGATAAAGAGAAACAGGTTAATTTAAGTTAAAAGAGCTAGCCAGAGATATGCCTAAGCTAGCTGAGCATTCAAAACTAATAAGTCTCTGGGTCATGATTTGGAAGCTGGTTGGTGGCCTAAAAGAAAAAGCCTGGTACAGAAGAGCGCCTAGCAGGGTCAGCTGAAGGAACTCTGAACCACCTTGAACCAAGAAAGACCAGATAGAAAGCTTTGAGGGGAGAAGAGAAGACTGAAACGAAACTTCTAGAGAAAGCCCAGAAGGAGTCGTAGACATTGTGGTAGTCTGAGTAGATATGACCCCTGTAGACTCATGTGTAGAATGCTTGGCCCATAGGGAATGGCACTATTAGGAGGTGTGGCCTTGTTGGAGTAGGTGTGGCTTTGTTGGAGGAAGTGTGTTGCCGTGAGGGCGGGCTTTGAGGTCTTAAATGCTCAAACTATGCCCAGTGTGGCACAGTCTCTTTCTGCAGCTCTGCTGCCCGCAGATCAAGATGAAGAACTCTCAGGTCCTTCTCCAGCACAGTCTGCCTGCATGCTACCATGTTTCCCGCCATGATGATAATGGACTAAACCTCTGAAACTTAAGCCAGCCCCAATTAAATGCTTTACTTTATGAGAGCTGGTGTGGTCACAGTGTCTCTTCACAGCAACAGAAACCCTAAGACGGCATCCCACCATCCCGAGCTGCCAGCTACTTGGAGGTTGCCCCACAGACAACTGAGAGCTGCAGAGCACAGTTGGCCCCAGTCAACCTACACAGCTCTGAGAAAAAATAAAATGAAGGCATTGATTGTTGAACTCAGGCTGGTGTTGAACTCCTGATCCTCCAGCCTCCTTATCTATCCTAAGTGCTAGAATTATAGGCATGCATCAAACACCAGCAAGTTCCAATGCTGTTTTTTTTTTTAATTGTTGTTTTAACATTTTGTTTTGTTTGTGCTAGATGTTTGTGGAGGAAGGGCGGTGTGTCACTGAATGCCTGTGGAGTTTAGATGACAACTAATGGGACCTGGCTCTCTCTTTCTTGCAGGAGTTGGTTCTTTTTCTACACTGTGGGTTCCTGGATTAAATTCAGGTCATCAGACTTGGTAGCAAACTTCCTTAGCCTCTGATCCATCTTCTGGCACAAATGATGGGTTTCTGTTTGATTTGGTTGGTTGGTTTTTGGGTTTTTTTTTTTTTATTTTTTGAAGACACAGTTTCTCTGTGTAACCCTGACTGTCCTTGAACTCACTCTGTAGACCAGGCTGGCCTGGAACTCACAGAGATCTGCCTCCCAAGTTCTGGGATTAAAGGCATGTGCCACCATGCCCAGGCTTGTTTTTGTTTTTGGTTTTTTGAGACAGGGTTTCTCTGTGGCTTTGGAGCCTGTCCTGGAACTAGCTCTGTAGACCAGGCTGGTCTTGAACTCAGAGATCCGCCTGCCTCTGCCTCCCAAGTGCTGGGATTAAAGGCGTGTGCCACCACTGCCCGGCTTGTTTTTGTTTTTGAAACAGGGTCTTGTTCTGTTGCCTTGGATGACTTGGAACCTAGTACAGACTGGCCTTTAACTCAACAAGTGCTGGGACCAAAGACCTGTGCCATTATGCCCAATAATTCTGGAAATTTTTTTTTTTTTTTTTTTTTTGGTTTTTCAAGACAGTGTTTCTCTGTGGCTTTGGAGCCTGTCCTGGAACCAGCTCTTGTAGACCAGGCTGGCCTCAAACTCACAGAGATCTGCCTGCCTCTGCCTCCCGAGTGCTGGGATTAAAGGAGTGCGCCACCACCGCCCAGCTCTGGTAATTTTTTTTAAAACTTATTTTTAAGATTTATTTTTAATGGGGCTGGAGAGACTCAAAGGTTAAGAGCACTGGCTGTTCTTCCAGAGGAAAGTTCGATTCCCAGCACCCACGTGGCAGCTCATATCTGTCTGAAATTCCAGTTCCAGGGAATCTGACACCCTCACACAGACTATAGGTGCAGGCAAAACACCAATGCACATAAAATGTAAAAAAATACTTACTTTTATTTTATGTGTATGGGGTTTGTCTGTGCACTACATGCATGCACGGTGCCCATGAAAGTCAGAAGAGGACACTGCATCCCCTGGAACTGGAGTCACATATGGTTGTGAACCACTGTGTGGGTGATGGAAACTGAACCTCAATCCTCTGTAAGACCAGTCAAGTGCCCTTAACCACTGATCCATCTCTCCAGCCCCAATTCTGGCAATCTTAAGCCATTAAGGTGTGTAATACACTTGTTATGCAGCAATAAATAATTATAACACCACTGGCCACATTTATTCAGAGCCCTTAGAACAAAGAGAGCCACTAAAAGTGTCCTACAGTCAGCTTGAGGCCAGTGTGGGCCAGAGAGGGAAACTGTGCCTCAAATATGAAGCAAGACCATAACTTCAACTGAGGGCTAAGGTGAGCTTCTCAGGTTGAGATAGAGTCAAGGACTATGGCTGAGGACTCCCAGCATCTACCAACAGTTCTGCAAAGCATACAGAGAGGGACGATGGAGAGGTGGGACTAACCTGACAGTGCAAGGCAGGAAGACCAAGACAGAAGTTGCAGGAGATGTGAGCAATCAAATCTTTCCCCAAAGCTCAGAAGTCCAGTTGCAGGGGGATTGGAGGCATTAATCAAGGTGTGTGGCTGCTGAGAGTCCATCGTAGGAGGATTAAGGACATTCATCAAGGCTTGTGGTCTCTGGGAATCCATTTCAGTTTTCCGTCCTTCCTTTTTTTTTATTAATTTATTTATTATGTATACACATGCCAGAAGAGGGCACCAGATCTTATTACAGATGGTTGTGAGCCACCATGTGGTTGCTGGGAATTGAACTCAGGACCTCTGGAAGAGCAACCAGTGCTCTTAACCACTGAGCCATCTCTCCAGCCCCCATCCTTTTTTTTTTAAGATTTTTAAAAATAAATCTCTCTCTTTCTTCAAGTGAGAGAGAGAGAGAGACAGAGACAGAGAGACAGACAGAGAGACAGAGAATGCCACCTGTGTGCAGGGGCCACAGGAGTCCAGAAGGGGTGCCACATTCCTGAAGGTGGAGTTATAGGCAGTTGTGAGCTGCCTATTGTAGATGTGAGGAATTGACCCCTTGTCACCTGTAAGCACTTAACCATTGAACCATCTTTCAATACTCTTCTAATTTTTTTAAACTATATTTTAAATGTAAGGTTTTGTTTTGTTTTGTTTTTCAAGGGGGGGGTTGGTTTTTTGTTTTTGTTTTGTTTTGTTTTAAAGTTAGCTTGGGTGGTACATGCCTTTAACCCCAGTACTTTGGAGGAAGAGACAGGCAGATCTCTATGAATTTGAGGCCAGTTTGGTCTACATAGCAAGTTCCAGGCCAACCAGAGCCATAGGGTGAGAGACTCTGACTCAAACAAACAAACAACTAAATAACAAATAATACATGTATTTTTAAAAGATTTATTTATTTATTATGTATACAGTGTATGGCCTGCATGTCAGAACAAGGCATAAAATCTTGTTGTAGATGGCTCACAACCTATATGTGGTTGCTGGGAATTGAGCTCAGGACCTCTGGAAGAACAGTCAGTGCTCTTAACCTCTGAACCATTGCTCTAGCCTCCAACAAATGCAATTTTTTTATATTTATTTATTTATTATGTATACAATATTCTGTCTTGCCCACAGGCCAGAAGAGGGCACCAGACCCTATTAAAGATGGTTGTGAGCCACCATGCAGTTGCTGGGAATTGAACTCAGGACCTTTGGAAGAGCAGGCAATGCTCTTAACCTCTGAGCCATCTCTCCAGCCTCAACAAATGCAATTTTTAAAAGAGATTTATTTATTTTTATTTTCTGTGTATGAGTGTTTTGTTTACATGTATGGATGTGCACTATGTGTGTGTCTGGTGCCAGCAAAGACCAGAAGTGGATGCCAGATCCCATGGAATTTGTTTCAGACGGCTGGCAAGTCTCCATGTGGGTGCTGGGTATCAAACACAGGTCCTCTGCAAGTGCAGTCAGTGCTCTTCACCACTGAGTCATCTCTCCAGCCCTTTTTTATTTTTAATGTGTGCGCATTTATATAGTGCCCACTGAGGACAGAAGAGAGTATCAGATCTCCCGGAGCTGCAGTTGCAGGTAGTTATGAGCCACCCAGTGTGGGAACTAAACTCAGGTCCTCAAAAGAGCAGCGTGGGCTCCTAATTTCTGAGCCAACTCTCCAGTCTCCCATTTCCATTTTCCTTGGGATCACCCCTCAACTCACCCCCTGTCAGGCAGCCTGAAATAAGAAGGTCTATAAGATGGGGACTTCAAGAGTGCCAGGGAGGTTTCCAAAGAGAAAGTCTGAAAACACAGACGTTCAGCATCATTACTCACTCCAGAAATGGGAGTTAATACTACCACCAGGCTGGCTTTGCAAGGCTGTGGGTTCAATCCCCAGCACTAAATTAAAAAAATGATACGAACAAACAAATAAAACTACCCAAATTGCCACGATGTTTCATTTGACACCCACAGCATAGCTATAAAGGAAAAAGAGCACTCTCCGCACTTCCTAAGGATGCTGAGCAAGTGGGACTCTCTTCCATTGTAGTACAAGGGTAGCATGGTACCACTCTCTAGGAAACAGTCTGATATCCATCAGTCTGGTTGAAGATGCTTCCTGGGTTCGTCAGGTTCTCTGAGAAGCAGACTCCGATGGGACGTTGAAATGTGAGAGATGTCTTAGCTACTTTTCTGTTTTGATAAACACCATGACCAAGCCAACTTTTAGAAGGAAAAGTTTATTTAGCTTATTGTTACAGAGGGATGAGTCCATTGTGGCAGGGAGACAGACAGCAAGCAGCAGACCTGATGACTGGAGCAGCAAGCTGGAAGATCACATCTTGAATCACAAACTGAAGCAGAGAGAGTTAACTGGGAATGGCACAAGACTTTGAAAGCCCACCCCCAAGTGACAACTTTCCTTCAGCAAGGCCATGCCTCCTAAACCTGCCCAAACAGCACCACCAGCTGGGGGTCTGTGAGTGACCACTGAGTTTCTCTCCAGCCTCATGGGATTATCTCATAAATGATTATTTATTATTAGTACGTGTGTATATAATGTGTGTGGCACCAGTGTGTCATAGCGCACATGTATAAGACAGGAGAGTCAGCTTTCTCCTTTCCCCATGGACTCTGGGGATCATACTGGCCAGTGCTTTTTATCCACTGGCCTTTTCGTTTGCTGGTCTTGGCCTCTCCATCTTCCCAACTCAACTCCCTGCAGGCTGAGCCACCATGCCTAGACAGAGCAGAGTCTTAGGAGAACCTAAGCCCAGGCAACCAAAGGTGTAGGTTCTGATGACCGCTCCAGGTGGTCCCAGGATAGCACACCCCTTCAACATGTCATCATGGCCTCTAGAAAAAGACACACCCAGTGGGAAGTGGAAAACGATGGGTCCAGAGTGGCAGGTATCCTTCCTCAGCTTTCTATTGGTCGTGTCATTTGGACAGAAAATAGGGATTTTTAGGCTGGAAAAAAAACAAAAACTAAAAAAATCCCAGAGATGAACAGAAAAGGAGTCTGGATCTTCTTGTTCTTGCCACAGTGCCTCTGTGTCCCCCTGGAGACCTGAGTGGCTCTGCAGGGAAGGTGAGGAAGGCACAGAAACCTTTGGCTGAGCTGGCGTGGACGTCTTCCAGGCACTGATAGGGAAAGCCTTGAGGCAGGCAGGGGTCCCTGCTCGGGAAGCACTGAGCACAGCTGCTGAACTGATGATGCGCACTGAAGAAAGGAGGGGCACAGCCAGGGAAAGAACTGCGCTGCCCACCCTTCCTCCACCCTTTCTGTATCTGTGGGGTAGACGGAGATGACTGACTTCCAGATGGGCTGGGAAAAGGCCTTGAAAAGAAAAGAAAAAGAAGGTAAGCAAAAGTGCCCGCAGGCCCTTGAGTCACTTGGACACAGGCTACAATTCCAAAGTCCTCTAGGCCAGCAGCTCCTGGGATGTGTCCGTGAGTCATCTGCAAACCATCGAACCATCTCAGCTGCCTGAGGTATGCTATGATATTATCTGAGATCAAATCTTTAGATTGTCTCCTAACTTGGTCCTCTGTTTCTGTGATAAAGAGCGTGAGCAAAAGCAACTGGGAGTAGTAAAGGTTCCATTTAGCCTACAAATTCCAATCACAGTCCATCGCTGAGGGAAAAGTCAGGGCTGGAACTCAAGTAGGAGCCGAGCCAGGAACTATGGAGGAGGAAACATGCTTGCTGATCTGTTCTCCATGGCTTACTCAGGCTGCTTTCTCTTACAACCCAGGACCACCTGCCCCGGAGTAGCATTGCCTACAGAGGGCTGCCCCCCCACCACATCAATCATTAATCAAGAAGATGCCCTACAGACATGCTACGGGTCAGTCTGATGGAGGCAGTTTCTCAGTTAAGGCCCCTCTTCCCAGGTGACTCTAGTTTGTGACATGTTGATATAAACCAGCCCAGATTGATGAGGCCCTACAGCCTGGAAAGATAAACCCAACCTTAAATATATGTTGGCCCTGTCTAGATGACTCACTTCTCCTTCTGAGTTAGAAAGATGTCTTGTCATTACTATGTCACCAAGTGCTGTGGCCTTCCTTCAAGGGTGGTGGCCATACTGAGGGATCCTTCTCTGTTTGTCAATGGAAAATCAGACATTCCCAGTGGCAGAATCTAGACTGTTGCTACTGAACTCAAAACCGCTAACCCTGCCATGTGGTTCCTTTGTTCATGAGCCCAATGATGTGGCCAGTGACAGAGGCCAACAGTGACAGTGAGCACAGACGGACTCATTAAATCAGCTTGCTTAGGTAGTACCAACCAATGACAGATGCTTCCTGGTGACACAGATATGGATGCCAACATTTTCACACTTCGTCTTAGTCCATGATCTATTGCTATGGCAGGATACCATGGACTGAGTAATTTATAAAGGAGTTCTTCTCAAAGTGACAGAGGCTGGAAAGCCCAAGGGCATCATGCTGGTATCCAGCTACAGCCTTACAACTGAGCAGGAAAAGGAGGGAAGGCCAAGGAGAGGGTGGGGCCAGAGCTGGGGGTATTTACAACAACCTTCTCTGGAAATAACCAAGACCTCAGACAAGAACACTAATCCATTCATGAGATTCAGTCCTCACAAATCAATTACCTTCCACCAGGAGCCACCTCCCTGAGTTTGGGGGACATACTCAAACTAGAGCAAACCCACTCTAGTTCTGCACACGCTGCCCCCCTTTTCTAGACCTCCTCATCTCTGATCCTATTATATTTCTCCTTTGCTTTTGGTTTTGATTTTGGTTTTTATTTTTCAAGATAGGGTTTCTCTGTGTAGCCTTGGAGCCTGTCCTGGCACTCACTCTGTAGACCAGACTGACCTTGAGCTCATAGAGATCCTCCTGCCTCTGCCTGCCTAGTGCTAGGATTACAGGGGTGTGCCACCACCACCTGGCTTTTGGGGGGGTGCAGTAATCACTCTTAACTGCTGAGCCATCTTCCCAGCATTGAGAAGTTTCTCTACTGGCAATGGTTTATGCTGCAGACTGAATGGCCTTGCTCAGAATTCTAGGGGTCTAGACGGTGTCTTTCATACCACAGATCCTACTGTGACAAATTTTTTTGACAAAATCAACTTAGAAGAAAGATTTTTCTCAGCTCACTGTTTCAGAGGGTTCCAGTCCATCACAACTGGGAAGGGAATAAGGATCAGTTCAACTGCTGTAGTGGGAGCCTGCATCTAAGGCTACTCACATCACAGTGGGCCAGGAGACAAAAACCCATACTGGAACCAGAGAGGAAGCTATAACCTTCAAAGGCAAGACCTACCCAGACTGACCTTCTTCTATCAGTGGGGTCCCACACTCTACAGGTTCCACAACCTCCCAAAGTAGTGTCATCACCTCAGAAACAAATGGGAGCTGTGGGGGCATTCCAGGCTCACTGCTCCACTCTCATAATTCAGGGTCATCCAGATCTGATGGACTGAGGGGAGAGCTGCTCATATCAAAGCCTGCAGAGCTCTTGTTGGCTCTGGGGCCTCCCCAAAGCTTTATTGCTCAGAAAATTAATTAAAGGAAGAAATCAACCCTCATTTTGCATGGGACTGCTTCCAGGATTTTCAGGGTGGTCCAAAGCCTTCTTCAGTCAAGTGTCTGCATGTCACCTGGGCATATATTCTCATAGGCTTTAAACCATTAGATGGTTATATAATCCATGCAATGTAAATGATGTATGAATAGTTACTATGCTGAGTTGTTTGGGGCACTGGAATAAGGAAAAAGAAATGTGTACCATTCCATACAGACCCAGGCTAGCCTTGAACTCACAACAGTCCTGCTTCAGATTCCTGAGTGCTGGGACTGTAGGCATAGCTGCCACACATGACTAGGTACAAACATTACCTTTCCAGTATTTCCATATGCAGGTCACTGAATTCAAGAATGTGGAGCTCACAGATGTAAAAAGCTGGCTGCATTCCTCAGAATAATGTGTGCTGATGATGACTGGATCCGGAAGGGGTTCAGGGGTACTATGCTTCCTTCCAAGGGAGGCACAGGAATGGTCACTGACCCTTTACTTCAGAGAGAACACCCTGTCTTCTCCATGTTCACACGCATGTTGTGCCCTTTAATTTAACTATTTATTCACATCTTTTGGGACAGGATCTTTCTATGTAGCCCTGGCTGTCTTGGAATGCTCTATGTAGACTGGACTAGCCTTGAATTTACAAGGATCCACCTACTTCTTTCTCCTGAATACTGGGATTAAAGGGATTAAGTACACTTGGATTATACTTAAAATATTTTTATTTTTATGTCTGAGTGTTTGCCTGTGTGTGTGTGCATGTGTGTGCATGTCTGAAGTGCCTGTAAAGGCCAGAAGAAGGCATCAGACCCCCTGGAACTGGAGTTAAACGTGGCTGTGAGCCACCATGTGAGTGCTGGGAATTGAACTTGGTCCTCTGGAAGAACAGCCAGTGCTCTTAACTGCTGGGCTATCTCTCTAATGCCCCTCTGCCTAATTTCTTAAAAACAGTAAATCAGAACTGGAGAGGTGGCTCATCAGTTAAGAGTGTATATGACTCTTTGAGAAGACCCAGTCTGGTTCTCAGCACTCACTTTGTGAGCAAACTTATGACCCCTGTAGTCCATCTGCAGGGGATCTGACACTGTCTTCTGTCCTCCGTGGACACCCTCCCACACACACATGGACACATGCTGTGGGACAATGGACTTGTACTCTGTAAAGATTTGTCACTTGTACTAGTTTAATAAAACACTGATTGGCCAGTAGCCAGGCAGGAAGTATAGGCTGGGCAACCAGAATAGGAGAATTTTGGGAAGAGGAAAGGCTTAGTCTGCAATTGTCACCCAGAAACAGAGGACGCAAGATGAGAATGCCTCACTGATTAAAGGTACCAAGCCATGAGGCTAACACAGACAAGAATTATGGGTTAATGTAAGATATAAGTTAATAAACTGGGTGGTGGTGGTGCATGCCTTTAATCCCAGCACTCGGGAGGCAGAGACAGGTGGATCTCTGTGAATTCAAGCCCAGCCTGGTCTACAAGAGTGAGTTCCAGGACAGGCTCCAAAGCTACAGAGAAACCCTGTCTTGAAAAACCAGAAAAAAAAAAAAAAAAAAAAAAAGAATTAGTTAAAAAGAAAGCCTGAACAAATAGGCCAACCAGTTTATAATTAATGTAGGCCTCTGTGTGTTTCTTTGGTACTGAACAGCTGTGGGACCAGGTGGGACAGAAATCTCTGTCAACAGACAAGCACACAAAGATACAAATGAATAAATATTCCTTAAAAGTGAGAAGTCAAACTCAATGTAGAAAGTATTAACTTTTACTCCTGCAGTGTTTGCACAGGCTTTTTCTCCCAATCTATATGGTTGTACATTTCATCATTTCATCTATTTCCAGGATTGTAATGGAAAGGAGAAAAGAGGTAAGGGGAGCTCAACAAAGGGGGGGGGACAAGTTGTACCCAAAATAAAACCCCCCTCCTTGAAGAACCAGAGCATACTGAGGATACTGGAGGTTCCTCCCCCAACCCCAGACAGGATCTCCCTGTGTATATACACAGCCCAGGCAAGCCTGGAACTCACTATGTAACCCAGGCTGGACTTGAACGCCAAATCCTCCTGACTTGGCCTTTTCTGGCTGTAAAACTCTGCTGGTATTACAGGTAAGCATCACCACCTTCAGCTCAGAGATACACAAATGTACCAATGAGGGAACAGTCTCGGGCAGTGTTCTCAGACAAATCATCTCTTGGATTTCAGTTTCCTCATCTGTACAATGGGCAGAATAATAGCACCTACCCCCCACATCTTGCTCAACTTTGGATCCCCAAAGTATTTAACACAAAGTACCCTTTGACAAGTACAGACTACATTAATTAATTAATGGCTTTTGAGTATTAAATGACATGACACACTCAGCCCACAGTGCACGGCAATCATTATATTCTAGGGCCTGGAAAAAAAATTGCCATCTTTCACACCCCTGACTGGTCTCATTTATATACTTATAAACCCGGGCTGGCCTGGAAGTCACTATTGTAGCCCAGGATAGCCTCAGACTGGCAGTAACCTTCCTAATCCCCAGCCTCCCTCGTGTTGGGCTCACGGCATGTGCCACCACACCCAGCACACACCTGTCTTCTGACACAACAACTCCTCTTGTAGAATTGAAAACAATACTAATAATTTAGGTAATTAAGGGAATAAATGAGCAATTATGATAATCTTACTCCGGTGATTGGTAATTAAGGACACAACAACAATTTAGATGTAAGGGCACCGCTGGAAAGGCTGGCACCTATCTTTTGAGGGGTGAGGAGTCTATGTGTGCAGCACACTGAAAGTCACAAATGTGCAAGGGGGTAGGGTGTCTTATGTGGCCGAGGCTGGCTCCAGTCATATGTAGATGAGGATGGCCCTAAACTTCTGATCCTCTGGCCTCCACCTCCTGAGCTCTGGGATTACGGGTATGCACATAACAACCAGCTCTATTCAGTGCTTCCCGAAGGCACAAAAGACGCTGGCCTACATCCTCAGAGACTCTATGGATGACACACTAAGGTAATGGTCCTCAAAGTCGGTCCAGAGAATAGCAGTAGCAATGCTACTTGGGGATGTGTTAAAAATATACGTTGTTCAAAATTAATTTTTGCATGTTTAGTATGTGAATGCATAGCTCTGTGTCGTGGCCAGAAGCCAATGTCAAGTATCTGCCTTGATCACTCCAAAGGATCAAGATTCATTGATTCATCTAGGCTGGGTAGCTGGATCACTCCAAAGGATCAAGAACTCATTGATTCATCTAGGCTGGGTAGCTGGTGAACATCTTCCTGTCCAGCATCCCCAGTGCTGGGATAGCAGTGGTCAGAATCACACCTTGCCTTACATGAGCACTGGGGCTGCAGGTGCTGCCTTTGCATTTGCATAGTAAGCACATTACTGACTGAGCCATCACAGCATCACCCTTGATTTGTTTGTGTTTCTTTTTTTTAAAGATTTATTTATTTATTATGCATACAATGGTCTGCTTGCATGTGTCCCTGCAGACAGAAGTTGGCACCAGATCTTATTACCAGTGGTTGTGAGCCACCATAGGGTTGCTGGGAATTGAACTCAGGACCTCTGGAAGAGCAGTCAATGCTCTTAACCACTGAGCCATCTCTCCAGTCCTGTTTGTGTTTCTTTTGACAGAAGGCCTCACTATTTAGCCCAGGCTGGAATGGCATGCAGTATGTAGCTCAGACTGGCCTCAAGTTTGCAGAACTCCTCCTATCTCAGCCTTTCCAGTGGTTGGATAATAGACATAAGAGCAGGAAAATTGTCCTCTGACCTCTGTAGCAAGTGCACACACACATGCACAAATACAAATGCATAAATATACACATAAAAAAATAAATGTTAAAGGCTTTCTTTTAATAAGGTGATTGTGAGGACCACAAGCCCTAAGGTGTTTCTAGAGTATTTTCTTATCAAAGGGCATATGGATTTTTTTTTTTCAAGACGGGGTTTCTCTGTGTAGCCCTGGCTGTCCTGGAACTCACTCTATAGACCAGGCTGGTCTCGAACAAACTCACAGAGATCCGCCTGCCTCTGCCTTCCATGTGCTGGAGTTAAAGGTGTGTGCCATCACCACCCAGTAAGTATGTTTTTCTGTTTGTTTGTTTAGTTGGTTGGTTGGGTTTTTGTTGTTGTTGTTGTTGTTTGAGACAGGGTTTCTCTGTGTAGCTGCCTGGTACTAGCTCTGTAGACCAGGCTAGCCTCGAACTCACAGAGATCCACCTGCTTCTGTCCCCTGAGTGCTGGAATTAAAGGCGTGCACTGCCACTGCCCAGTGAGTATGAGTATTTTTAATATTCTTATTTTAGTGTTCTTAATCTTCCCAACTTTATTGGCACAAGCATGCCTTACCAACTGATAGAGACAATGTTTGACAAACTAGGTGTGGTAGTGGGCACCTATAATCCCAGCACTCAGCAGGCTGAGACAGAAGGGTTGCCAATTTGAGGCCATCAAGGCTATATAGCAAGATTATCTCAAAATAAGACAAAGACTGGTGTGGTAGCTCAGTGGGTAAAGGTGTTCACTGCTAAGGCTGAAGACCTGAGTTCAATCCCCAAGACCTACATGGTGGAAGAAGAGAACTGACTTCATGTTGTCCTCTGTCTTAGTTAGGGTTTGTATTGCTGTGAAGAGACACCATGATCACAGCAACCCTTATAAAGGAAAACATTTCACTGAGGCTGGCTTACATTTTCAGAGGTTGAGTCCATTATCACCATGGTGTGACATGGTGGCATACAGGCAGACTTGGTGCTGGAGAAGGAGCTGAGGGTTCAACATCTGGATCCTCAGACAGCAGGAAGACAATGCCACACTGGATGTGGCTTGAGCATCTGAGACCTCAAAGCTGGGCCCCCATGGTAACACTTCCTCCAACAAGGCCACACCTCCCCACTCCTATGGCAGCCACATCCTCCAACCTTTACACAAGCACCAGGGTATGGGCACCCATTGTCACAATAAAGAATACATGTAAATATGGGCCAGGCAGTGGTGGGGCACACCTTTAATCCCAGGACTCGGGAGGCAGAAGCAGGCTGATATCTGTGAGTTTGAGGCCAGCCTGGTCTACAGAGCTAGTTCCAGGATAGCTAGGGTAAAAACAGCCAGTGCTCTTAACCATTGAGCCATCTCTACAGCCTTTTTTTTTTTTTTTTTAAGGCAGGCAGATCTTTGAGTTCATGGCCAGCCTGGTCTACAGAGTGAGTTTCAGGTTAGTCATGGCTATACAGAGAAACTCTGTCTCAAAAAAACCAAAATGAAAAAAATTTTTAAATGTGTATGGATATTTTACCTGAACCATGTACATGTTTGGTGCCCACAGAGGAGAGAAGAGGATGTCACATCTTTGGGAGAGGAGAGTTATGGGTGTTTGTGACCGGTCACATGGTGCTAGAAATTGAACCCGGAGCTTCATGAATGCTAGGCAAACCATTTGCCTACTGAACTACATCCTCATCCCCCAAGATAACTTAAAAACATTTTCAATTCATTTTTAAAGGTTGATTTTTATTTTTTGTCTGTATGTATGGCATGTGCGTGCAAGTACCCAGAGAGGCCAGGAGAGGGTGTTGGAACCCCAGGGCTGGAGTTATAGGTAGTTGTGAGCTCTCCAGTGTGGCTGCTGGGAACTCACCTCAGGTTCTGCAGGAATAGTTATGCACTCTTATGTCTCACCGAGACGTCTCTCCTCCCGTAAGGTCATTCCTTAAGGGAGGCATTAGTGTTACCTGATGAACTGTTTCCCCTATTGCCATTTTACTTCGTTGTTAGAGGAAATCATAAATAATGCTGGCACCAATATTGTCATGTGTAGCTCTTGCCAAATTTTAAATTCTGTCTGAAGTTAAGGTTCAGTATGGCTGCTGGATCAGAGGGAAAGGATGTCTGGAGATACAGTCTCCTGAAGTCCAGCTCACTTCAAATTTGAGTTGATGCTGAGCGTAGCCTTGAACCTCTGATCCTCCTGTCTCTACCTACCAAGTGCTGGAATCATCAGCACACATCACCACACTGTCATGTAGCCAGACTGTTCTCTCACAGTGAGGCTCCTGACAGTCCTGCAAGTTGCCAGTCACCTCCCTAGAGCAACAAACTATGACTTCAAGCTGTTTTCTTCATTTGTTGGAGAAAATATTACATCCCTGATGTTTTCATTTTCATTTATCTGGTTATTAGAGACAACAAACAGCTTCAGCCCTTTAAAGTAAACTTTTAAAATAATAGTGATGATGATAATGATAATTATGATTGGTTGGGTGGTGGTGGTACACCTTAAATTCCAGACAGAAGCAGGCAGATCTCTGTGAGTTCAAGGCCAACCTGGTCTACACAGTGTGTTCCAGACCAGTCAGCGCTACAAAGTGAGACCTTGCCTCAAAAACTAAATTAAATTAAAAATAAAATTTAAAATGTGCTTTTGTCTCTCTCTCTTACAAATTTATTTTGTTTTTAGTTACATATACACCAACATGAGTGGGGATGGAGAGGGCGTATGCAGAACGTGCACGCAGTGCCCTCAGAGGCCTGAAAAGGGCATTGAATCCCGGAGCAGGAGTTACAAGTGACTGTGAACTATACTGCGAGGGTGCTGGGAATCCAATGGCAGTCCTGTGCAAGAGCAGCAATCCCTTAACCTTGAGCAAGCCGAGTCTCAATTTATTTCTCCATTTGTTAGCCAGGTTTCTGTTGCTTTGACAAATTCTGAGAGAATCAAATTAAAAAGAGGAAAGCTTCATTCTGGCTCCTGGTTTCAGACGTTTGGGTTTGTGGTGAGGCCAAACATGGAAGCTGGAGACAGACAAAGCAGCCCTCCAGCCTGCGTGGTGAACAGAGCTGGTGCAAAAGAGAGGCAGGAAATAGCTGGTGCTGCATAGCGGACTCCTCAGGATCCAAACTTTCCCTCCAGGGTGGGGGGCCCTGTAAATGGAAATTTACAAGATTCTGGAAGGCCCCTCCCCAGCTTTCCAGAAGGAATTAGGAATAGGCAGCTGTTGGAGAAGACTGAGCAGCCCAGCAGCAGAGGGGAGATATCGCGGATCTGTCAGCTGCCTGCATGTTGTGCAGAGAGCTCCAGGGTTGCAGCTTTTGTGAGCCGTCGCCCTGTTGGGTTTTTTGGTGATGCAGCTGTTTTTGAGTCACACCTGCTTCTGTTGAGTAACCCCTCACCCATACTCCTGTTAGTAAGTCCAATAAAATCTCATTAGTTAATCATGTTGGACCTTGGTATGGATGTTATTTGGATCTGTAATGGGGTTCCCTTTGTGGGAGAGTAGGGGTGCGTGCGTGCGTGCGTGTGTGTGTGTGTGTGTGTAATACACACGCGCGCGTTGTATTTGCCACAGGACAACTGGTCCTTCTAGTCCCTTCAAGGACTTGCACTCAATGACGAAACAGCTATCCAAGTAGACCCCGCCTCTTAAAGGTCCCAGCACCTCCTGACAGTGCCACAGAGCCAGCCAAGATCCAAACTGTAGCAAAGCCTAAGCAACGCCACAACACTCAGCCGTGGAGAGCCCAGTCCCAGCCTCTTCCCAGGATTCTTCCTGTGTTTGTTATTACTACTCCACAGGATTTACCTAATACTCACCTAAGTTTACCTAATCCTTACCTGTGAAAATAATCTTTATCAACAGACCTGAGAGGTTCATTGCTTCCCAAATCTTTCTATTTTTTTACACCCAGCACGCTCGAGGCAAACTCCCCCCCCATGCCTTATTTCCCTCTCCTTTTGAGGGAAACAAACACCGGGCGGTTGGAGTCTTACAGTAAAGGTTGGGAAGAAGACAGAACAAGGGCGCAGACCCTCGGCTGGTACATCTGACTCCACGGTCCAGAACTCCTTTTTCCCACAAAAGGTCAAGGACACTCAAGACTCAACAAAAGTCTCCAGGTGCAGGAGCAAGTCCTGCCCCAAGCAGGTGCAGAGCTGAAACCCATTGTCTGAGTCTCAGAAATTTCCTGCTCAGTGTTTTTCTCCGTTGCTAGGAAACCCGGTTTCCTTAGCCGCTCACTGATTAGCACCCCCTCTTGTGTCCACAAACAGCAATAGCCTCTACAATTGAGCAAAGCGAATGATGGATTCAAACTTCCTCCCCACTTTCCTCCTGCCCTCCTCCCTCACTCCCCCTCACCCCCCCCACATAAAATTTAATACATGGTTTAAATATTTTTGCATTTAATACATGGTTTAAAAGATTTTTGGTGCTGGGAATCTAGCCCAGGACTCTATGTATACTAGACAACATCCCCAGCCTTATTATTTATTTTAAAGATTTTATTTTTAATTATGTGTATGTGTGTATATCTGTGTGCCAGTATGTGTGCATGTGGATGCATGTGGCCTCAGAGACCAGATGTGTTAGATCTCCCTGGAGCTGGACTTAGAGGTGGTTATGAGCTGCTCAATGTAGTTGTGGGGAACAACACCTGGGTCCCCTGGAAACGCGAGATGCACACTTAACTGCTGCTGACCCACCTCTCCAGTCCCAGACCTTAATTTTTATTGTGGAATTTAATATACAGAAAAGTATCCAGAAGTTTGGCATGGCACATGCCTTTAACCCCAGGACCCAGGTTGTTGAGGCAAGAGGATTTGGATTTGAGGACAGCTTGGGTTACTGGTAGAGACTGTACCTTAAAAACTGAAGAAATGGGTTAGTGCCTTAGGCAACACCTGCTCAGGCAATTATACATCTCTCCCTAGCTGCAGGTGTTTGCCTGAATCTCTTTACTTTGTGTTTAATTATCAGAGCAAGTATCTTTAAACAAGCTAGCCTCTGTTTGGGAAGTTTGTATAAATATTGTCATATATCTTCACTCAACATATGTTTATAGGCTCTGAAGAGAAGGTTCAGACATTGAGAGCAGTTAGTGATCTTGCAGAGGTCCAAAGTTCAGTTCCCAGCACCTGCATGGTGACTCAGGACTGCCTGTAACTCCAGCCCCAGGGGTTCTGACTCCCTCTTCTGGCCTCTGAGGGTACCAGGCACTCATGTGCACATACCCACACTAAGACACATACACATAGTTAAAAATTAAAATAATCTGGCTGAGCAGTAGTGACACATGCCTTTAATCCCAGCACTCAGGAGGCAGAGGCAGACAGATGTCTGTGAGTTCAAGGCCAGCCTAGTCTACAAGAGCTAGTTCCAGGACAGGCTCCAAAGCTACAGAAAAACCTTGTATCGAAAAAAAAAAAGTTAAAATGAAACCCTGTCTCTAAAAACAAAAACAAAAAAGTTAAAATGATCTAACAGATCATGTTTGTGAGGTTAGTCAATGCTATTGCATGAACATGTGTTTCCTCATTTTCTTTTGAAATTAATTTCTCATTAGTGGATGGGTTATGGTGTGGGGATTGTGGTGTACATACCACAGCTCTCACAGGGAGGTCAGAGGACGATTCTATGGGGCTGGTTCTCTCCTTCCTCTTTGTAGTTCCTGGGGTGGAACTCAGTTTGCTATGCATGGGAGGTACATTCTCTTACATGCTAAGTCATCTACTGGTCCTGATCATTTATCTTCATTGCTGTGTTGCATATTTCAGTATATGGTTGTACAATTTCTCCTTCATTCTGTTCACAGACATTTGAAATACTTCCAGGTTGGGGATGTCTTGTACAGCACTGTTGTAAACACTCTAACTGTCCTTATGCTGTGTTGCAGAAAGGCATGCCTTTCTTACAGATATGTTTGCAACAGTGTATCTCTGCCTTTACTAGATAATGTCAGAGAGTTTTCCAAAGTGCCTAAACAAATGCCTGTATGTTCCTGCCCACCAGGATGCTTATTCCCTCTACTCCATTCAGTAACATTTTGTATCACCAGACACTAATTGCCACCTGACTGGGTAGGATAGCCCATTGTCATTGTCATTTTGGTGATCCTTTTTAATTTAATTTTATTTTCGAGACAGGGTTTCTCAGTAGCTGTGGAGCCAGTGCTGGAACTTGCTCTGTAGACCAAGCTGGCCTTGAACTCACAGAGATCCACCTGCCTTGCCTCCCGAGTGCTGGGATTAAAGGTGTGCACCACCACCGCCCAGCTTGGTGATCCCTTATAATAAAGTATATATATTTTTTAAAGATTTATTTATTTATTATGTATACAACATTCCTTCCATGTACACCTGCACACCAGAAGGGGGCACCAGATCTCATTACAGATGGCTGTGAGCCACCATGTGGTTGCTGGGAATTGAACTCAGGACCTCTGGAAGAGCAGTCAATGCTCTTAACCGCTGAGCCATCTAGCCAGCCCTAATAAAGTATATTAAGCATGCTTTTGGGTGTTTATCAGTTACTTGACTTTCATCTGAATTGAAATGTCTATCAAGAGGTTGGTAGCTCAGCTCAGTGGCAGAGCAATTGCCTAGCAAGTGCAAGGACCTGTAGTCAGTCAGTCAGTTACCAGCTCTGAAAAGAAAGGGCAAAATCACACACACAAAATAAAACAAGAAAAAAAATGTAAGTCCCAGCACTCTGGAGACAGAGGCAGGCAAATCTCTGTGAAGAGGCCAGTCTCGTCCATATAATAAGAACTCGTCTCAAAAAAATGAGCTTATTAATCCTTTGTTGCTGCTCTTTGTGGATTTTTTGCTTATTTGACACTTTTGGTTTAGTTAACATGGGTGTGTGTGGTGGTGACAGTGGTGCTTGCATGTGCATGTGTGTGTTGTCTGTGTGTGCATGTGTGTGTGGTGGTGGTGGTGCCTGTGTGTGGATATGTGTGTGTGGTGGTGGTGCCTGTGTGTGTGTGGTGGTACCTGTGTGTACATGTGTTGTGTGGTAGTACGTGTGTGTATGTGTGAGTGTGGTGGTACCTGTGTGTACGTGTGTGTGTGTGTGTGTGTGTGTGTGTGTGTGGTGGTACCTGTGTGTGCTGCATGTGGGGTGAGAGACTGAATGGCTTCCTCTATTGTTTTCTTTTTAATTATTTATTTTTATTTCATGTGCATTCATGTTTTTGCTTGCATGTATGTCTGTATGAAGATGTTGGGTACCCTGGAACTGGAGTCACAGACAGTTATGATCTGCCATGTGGGTGCTGGGATTGAACCTGGGTCCTCTGGAAGAGCATCTAGTGCTCTTAATCACTGAGCCATCTCCCCAGTCCCTCCTCTATTGCTTTCTACTGTTTTTCGTTTGTTTGTTTCTGACTGTGTCTCTCTATAGCTCTAACTGGCCTGGAACTCCCAGAGATCTGCCTGCCTCTGGAGTCCTTGATTCAAAGGTGTGTGTGTCCCACTTCATCCCCTCATTTTTGAGCTGACCCTGTAGCTCCCTGATGTGGCTGACCTGGTTGGCCAGCATCACCAGGTATCCCCCTACCTCTGCCTCCCAGCACTGAAATCACAAGCCCACACGGCCATGTCAGCTTTATTTAGTTTTAAAAGATTTGCTGCCGGGCGGTGGTGGCGCACGCCTTTAATCCCAGCACTCGGGAGGCAGAGGCAGGCAGATCTCTGTGAGTTCGAGAGCAGCCTGGTCTACAGAGCTAGTTCCAGGACAGGCTCCAAAGCCACAGAGAAACCCTGTCTCAAAACACCCCCCCCAAAAAAAGGGAGAAAAAAAAGATTTGCTGGGTGCTTTAGAGTTTCTATAACTTTAATGAAACACCATGTGTCTTAGGGTCCCTGGTGCTGTGAAGAGACACCATGACAATGTCAACTCTTATAAAGGAAAACATTCAATTGAAGCTGACTTACAGTTTCAGAGGTTTAGTCCATTATTGTCATGATGCATGGCAGCATGCAGGCAGGCAGGGTGTTGGAGAAGGAACTAAGAATTCTAAATCATGGCCCACAGGCAACAGGAAATGAACTGTACCCCGGGTGTAGTTTGACCATATATGAGTCCTCAAAGCCCACCTCCATAGTGACACACTTCCTCCAAGAAAGCCACACCAATTCCAACAAGGCCACACCTCCTAATAGTGCCACTCCCTATAGACCAAGCATTCAAACACCTGAGTCTATGAGGGCCATACCTATTCAAACCACGATACCATGACCAAAAAGCAAATTGAAGAGGAAAGGACTTATTTCAGTTTATATTTCCATATCATTGTTTGCAATTGAAGGAAGACAGTACAGGAACTCAAACAGGGTAGAAATCTGAAGGCACGAGTTGATACAGAGGCCATGGAGGGTTCTGTTTATTGGCTTGTTTCCCATGGCTTGTTCAGTCTACTTTCTTATAGAACCCAGAACTATCAGCCCAGGGATGGCACCACCCACAATTGAATGGACCCTTCCCCATCGATCACGAATTAATGCGCCGACTGCCAAGTGATGGTGGTGCATTGTCTTTAATTCCAGCACTCAGGAGGCAGAGATAGGTGGATTTCTATGTGTTCAAGGCCAACCTGGTCTATAGAGTGAATTCCAGGACAGCCAGGGTTACACAGAGGAACCCTGTCTCAAAAACAAACAAGCAAATAAATAAATAAAATGCCCTACAGCCAGATCTTGTGGAGGCATCTTCTCGATTATGGTTCACTCCCTTTCAGTTAATTCTTGCTCACGTCAAGTTGACATCAGACCAGCCAACATACTGGGTGTGGTGGCGTACACCTTTAGTTGGAGCACTCAGGGGACAGAGGCAGGTGGATCTCTTGAGTTCAAGACTAGTTTGATCTATATAGTGAGTTCCAGGACACCAGGACTACATAACAGAGAGATCTGTCTAAAAAAATTTGTTTTTTAAAATTTATGTGCATCTGTGTATCTGTATGAGTTTATGTTCACCACATGTGTGCAGATATCTGAGAAGGCCAGAGGGCATTCGTTCCCTCAGAAGAGGAATTACAGGTGATTGTGAGCCACCACATAGTTGCTAGGGACCAAACCCAGGCCCTCTGTAAGAACGGTAATCACTCTTAATTGCTGAGTCAGCTCTCCAGCCCCACCTTTTAATGCAGGTTCTAGGATTGAATCCAAGTCCTTATGTATTTGACAAGCACTTCAGAGATTGAAGCTTCTCTGCAGCCCCTGACTTGGGCTTTAAAGACTGGGCTTTCCTCTGCAAGTCTGGCATGGCTTGGAAGTTATTGCATAGCCCAGGCTGGCCTTGAACACACAGTGACTCTCTTGCCTCAGACTCTTGCTGTTCTGGGATCATACTCAGGAGCCACCATGATCATTTCCTTCTCTGACAGAGTCTCACTATGCAGCCCAGGCTAGCCTTGAACTTGCAATATTCTCCTGCCATGGCCTTCCCAGTTGCTGGGATCACAGACATGAGCCACTATCCTGGGTAGTATGTTTTGCAGAAGACATGCTGCCTTAGTTTGTGAGGTGTCATCAGCCTTCAGTAAGCGGCAGCAGTAACGGCAATCTATCTCATGTGACACTGGGAAATGGAACTCTCATGCATGCTAGGCAAATCCAAAGGGACACAAAATTAAAAGTTCTCAGGTGTCTGGAGAGATGGCTCATTGCTATAGAGCACTGACTGCTTTTTCAGAGGACCTAGATTGATTCCCAGTGCCCACATGACAGCTCACACCATCTGTAATTCCAATTCCAGGGCATTCAACACCCTCTTAAAGCCTCCCCAAGTCCCATGGATGCAGTCGGTTCACAGACACATATGTAGGCAACATATTCAGACACATAAAAAATAATAGAAAGTGCTCCGGCTTAGCCAGGCAGTGGTGGCGCACGCCTTTAATCCCAGCACTTGGGAGGCAGAGGCAGGCAGATCTCTGTGAGTTCGAGGCCAGCCTGATCTACAAGAGCTAGTTTCAGGACAGGCTTCAAAACAACAGAGAAACCCTGTCTCGAAAAACCAAAAAAAAAAAAAAAAAAGTGCTCCAGCTCATTAGTAAACAGAAATACAAATTAAAGCAGAAGGCACCCCTCTGCCTAGCGTGTTGACCCATGGCGCATGGTGGGTAAGCATAAGCACTATCTACCACATTTGCCAGACAAATTGGTGAGGAGTAAGAGCTCAGAGAGGGTCTGAGGAACCTTCAACTCCATCTCCTTCCTGTCAGTCTCCAACACCTTATCTCTACCCTTCCAAAAACCTCAAGCCCCAAGTGCCCCTTAGCAACTTCAGAAGCTCTCCCCAGCCTTGGCCTAGGCTGCTTCCACTATCTTTTGCCACTCTATCCCCAACCCTCTACCAGGGAAAACATGAGGTTCAGGACAAAAAAACACAAACAAACAAAAACAAAACAAAACAAACAAACAAACAAAAAACAGGTTCTGAGGCCTCTGAAGAAAGAGGTGTGGCTCTTAACTGAGGCCATGGAGAAGATCCTTGGGGATCTCCAGGTGTCCTCTTTCCACTGTTCCCCTCTGATGCTCTACCTTGAGAATGCCAGTGGTCTTAACATCCTTGGACCCCACGCTCCATGTCTGACTCAGTGACATTTTTGGTCTACCCCTTTATGTCAGTCATGAAGCACCGTAGACACTGGTAGCTCATACAATGGAGGAGCCTTGCCTTTGGAAGGTTTTGGAAGGCTTTGGAAGGCTGTGAAGCCCAAAGCCAGCATAGTTGGTTTATGGTGGAGCTGCCTTCTTGCTGGATGGCCAAGAACCAAAGCCCCTCCATTTTCCAGTCCTGTCTACCCAGCTCAGGATTCCATGCTTTATATTTAGACCCCACTTTGGGCTGGGGCTCCTAAAATCCACAGCCTGAGATGCAGCCTGAGCCCAGGCCCTGGCTTGAACTCCACTGGTACACAGGAACAGAGAACCTTCAATGTCAGTGCTAGGCTGGGCCCTAGGAGGTAGCACACTTGGCAGAGCTGGGAGACCTGGGACAAAAAGGATGCCAGCAACCTGTTCACCTGATCCCTTCTCTGGCAACAGTGGTCCCAAAGGCCAAGGTGACTAGCAACAGAATCGGCTGAATGTGTGCCCCTCAAATGTGTCTAGTATGCCAAGGATTGAAATGACCATGTCCTTGATCTTGCTCTGGTTCTCTCTTCCATTCTGTTATTTCTTCCCCTCCCAGCTCCAGCTTAACACTGAAGCAGCTCCATGCCCACAGGGCTTACAACCTGTAGGTCATGTCCAGTTTTTATGGTCGCTAATAATTTGATATTTTAGCTAGGTAGTGGTGGTGCACTCAGAAGGCAGAGACAGGGAATCTCTGAGGTTGAGGCCAGCCTGATCTACAGAATGGGTTCCAGGACAGCTAGGGCTACACAGAAAAATCCTGTCTCAAAAAATAAAAAACAAACCTAAAATGTTTTGAGATTTTAAAAAGCCATGGTAAACTATAGATTCTGCCATTTTAATGTTTTTGTTTTGAGTGTTAGGCATTCAAATACAGGACTTCGTTTTTTTTTTTAATGACTTATGTATTATTTATTTTTATTTTATGTGCATTGGTGTTTTTTCTGCATATATGTCTATGTGAGGGTGTTGGATCCCCTGGAGCTGGAGTTACAGATAATTGTAAGCTACCATGTGGGTTCTGGGAATTGAACCTGGATCCTCTGGAAGAACAATCACTCCTCTTAACCACTGAGCCATCTCTCCCGCCCCCAAATCCAGTACCTCTTGTATGCAAACATTCAACTGTTGATCTGTAATTTTAACCTCTTAAAGTATTTTGTTTGTTTTGTTGAGACAAGGTCTTATTCTATAGCCCTGGCTGGCCTAAAACTCACAGAGCTGTGTCTGCCTCTGCCTAAGTGCTGGGATTAAAGGTATATGCCATACCTGGTCTCTCAAATTTTTTTCTTCGTAAATTTGAAGTTTTTGTGCGTGCAAGTGTATTTATGTGTGTGGCACAGTTATGCATGGCAATCAAAGCCAACCACTTTGTTTTAGGGACAGAGTGTCTTACCAAGACAGGGGTCTGGCTGGTTACCTGGCTGGACAGCAAGCCCCAGAGATCCACCTGTCTCTGCCTCTCACCCCAGTCTGGCACTATTTGATACACCTCATTTTTTATGCTGGTGCCTAGAATTGAACTTGGGTCCTCGTGGTCACCTGGGAATTGAACTTGGGTCCTCGTAGTCACCTGGGAATTGAACTTGGGTCCTCATAGTCACCTGGGAATTGAACTTGGGTCCTCGTGGTCACCTGGGGAGCATTTTACTGACTGGCACATCTCTCCAGCCCCGACAATTTGTTTTCTAAGAATGTATTTTATCACTTTTATAATTTTGACTTTTTGAAACATGCTCTTGCTAATATAGCCCAGGTTAGCCTCAAGCCAGTGACCCTCCTGCCTCAGCCTCCTGAGTGCTGGTACTGCAGTCCTGCTCTTACAACTAGCCTATTATAAACATTTCTATTATGAATACGGGTGTTCAAATAGCTCTTAAAATATCCTTTGTAGGGGCTGGAGAGACAACTCAGTGGTTAAGAGCACTGGCTGCTTTTCCAGATATCCTGAGTTCAATTCCCAGCAACCACATGGTAGCTCACAACCATCTGTAATGAGATCTGATGCCCTCTTCTGGCATGCAAGCATACATGCAGTCAGAACACTGTATACATAATAAAGAAATCTTTAAAAAATATATATATCTTTTGTATATATTCCCAGAAGTTAAGCTTCTGGATCATATAGTAATCCTATCTCAAACTTTCAATTTATTTCTTTTTTCTCTTTAGATTTATTTATTTTACGTGTCTGAGTGTTTTTTCTGAAAGTATATCTGTGCACCACCACATGTATGCCTCATGCCCTTGGAGGTCATGATGTGGGATTCCCCTCTGTATGCTATAAATATGTTTTATTACCATTGGTTAATAAAGAAGCTGCTTTGGCCTATGGAAGGGCAAAATATAGCAAGATAGAAATTTCAAGCAGAGATAGAGGAAGAAAGAAGGCAGAGTCAGGCAGATGCCATGTAGCTTCCCAAGAAGCAAGAGGTAACAAACCATGAGCCTTGTTGTAAAATAAAAAAATAATAGAAATGGTTTAACTTAAAGATACAAGAGCTAGCTAGAAATATGCCTGAGCTGTTGGCCAAGCAGTGCTGTAACTAATATAGTTTATGTGTGATTACTCAGGTCTGGGTGGCCAGAGAAAGAAAGAGTAGTCTCTGTTTACAGGTCACATGAGTGCAGTGCCCAAAGAGACCACCAGATCTCCCGGAACTGGAGTTATGGATGACTATAAGTTACCATGTGGGTGCTGGGAATCAAACATGGGTCCTATGCAAGGACAAGTGCTCTTAACTGCCGAGCCATCTCTCCAACCCTATTTCACTTTTAAAAAAATAATTTATCTTTATTTTATGTGCATTGATGTTTTGCCTGCATGTATGTCTGTGTGAGGGTCAGATCATGGAGTTACAGACAGTTGTGAGCTGCCATGTGGGTGCTGGGAATTGAACCTAGGTCCTCTGGAAGAGCAATCAGTGCTTCTAACCACTGAAACATCTCTCCAGCTCCCCTATTTCACTTTTTAAAGGATTTTTCCCATTCTCATGATTTTTTAAATTTATGTGTTTGTGTAACTGCTTGTCTGTATGCGCGCCATGTACATGCAGGGCCCATGGAAACCAGAAGATCACACTGGATCCCCTGGAGGAGTTACAGACAGTTGTGAACTGCCATGTGAGTGATGGGAACCTCCTTAGTTGCTCTTCTATTGTTGTGAAAAAACACCATGACTAACAGACTGATGACTATCTTGAATATCACCATAGAACCTTCGTCCGGTGACAGATGGAGACAGAGACCCACATCAGAGCACTGGACTGAGCTCCCAAGGTCCAGTTAAAGAGCAGAAGTTGGGAGAATATATGCAAGGAAGTCAGGACCACAAGGAGTTGGTCCACCCACTGAGACAGAGTGCCTGAGCTAATGGGAGCTCACCAACTCCAGCTGGACTGGGAATGAACGAGCATGTGATCAAACTGGACCCTCTGAATGTGGTTGACAATTGAGGCAGACTGAGGAGCCAATAATAATGGCACTGGGATTTGTCTCTACTGCATGTACTGGCTTTTTGGGATCCTATTCTGTTTGGATGCACACCTTCCTAAGCCTGGATGGAGGGAGGAGGGCCTTGGACTTCCCACAGGGCAGGGTGCCTTGCCCTCTCTTAGGACTGGAGGGGGTAGGGGGGACAGTGTGTGGGGGAGCAGGAGGGAAGTGGGAGGAGGAGAGGAAGTGGGAATTTTGATTGGTATTATTTATAACGTAATAAAAAATTGCATTAAAAAATACCATGAAAAAAAAATACCATGACTAAGACAACTTATGAAAGAAAGTGTTTAGCCTAAGCTTACACTTCAGGGGGTTAGAGTCCATGATGGCTGAGCAAAGGCATGGTGGTGGGAACAGCTCGTATCCTGGTCTGCAGGTAGGGGGCAGAGAGAAAGGGCACCCTGGGAAAGGGCACCCTGGGAATGGTGCCAGTCTTTCGGAACCTCAAGCCTGACCTACAGTGACACACTTCCTCCAACAAGCCTGACCTACAGTGACACACTTCCCCCAACAAGCCTGACCTACAGTGACACACTTCCCCCAACAAGCCTGACCTACAGTGACGCACTTCCCCCAACAAGCCTGACCTACAGTGACACACTTCCCCCAACAAGGCAACACTTCCTTATCCAACTGGTGACAAAATACTAAAACATATGAGCTTATGGGGGCCATGGACATTCAAACCACTGCCTCAGGACCCAAACTCAAGTCCTCTGCAAGAGCAACCAGTTCTCTTAACTGCTGAGTCATCCATTCAGCCCTCAATCATTTTTATAGTCTTATTGTGGTCTCACTTTCTGCGTGTTTTTTAATTAATTTTTCAACTTAGAATATGAAGTAATAGATTTCATCATTTTTTTTAAACTCCTAAAAAACAATCTCAGGTGAGTTTCAGGTCAGGCTCCAAAGCTACAGAAAAACCCGTCTCAAAAAGACAAGAAAATAAAAGCAATCTCATTAAGTAGCCATTTCCGGCTTGGAATGTTCTATGTAGACCAGGCTAGCCCCCGGCTTTCAGTGACCTTCCTGCCTTTGTCTTCTGAGTGCTGGAGTTACTCCGTGTGTTCTCTAGCTTGTCATTGAATAATAGGTAGATTAGTGTGAGCTTACTCACACTAATAATAGTGAGGAATAGAGTGAATATTTGTGAGCTATTATTTACGGACAATTTACATTGGCACAGATTCTTGTATATTGATACACATTCACATTATATTTGTTATATTGAATATGCTCCTATTTCTGTTTACAATATTTGTAAACCCATGCAAAGTTATTTTGTCATACACTTTGCTTTGGTATTTGTTGATCTGAAAATACCAAATCTCCTACCCCCATTATTTTTTGACAAGGATATCCTTGACTCCGACTGCTCCTGAACTCCCTATGTAGCTGAGGCTGGTCTGAAACTCCTGATCCTCCCGCCTTCACCTCCCCAGTGCTAGGATTTCCAGCATGTAATATCAAGCCCAGTTTGGTACTGGGGTTAAATCTAGAGCTTTGTGAACTTGAGATAAGTGCTGAGCCAGGTCTCCAGCGCGCGCACACACCCACACCCACACACACACGTTTTCCCCCACAGGAATGTTTGCAAATCCCCTCCTCCCATCCTCACCTGTGTAAATGAAATACTGAATTTTATGCGAGCCACTATATGTACATTCTAGTTAATACTCTATGCAATTGGATAAGTGCTTACCCACCTAGATGGGTTCAAAGGAGTCTTCAAATGCATTCTTATGCTCAGGAGACCTAAATGAGTGCCAGGGACACAGATCAGCTGATAGCATGCTTGCTTATCAGGCACAAGGCATGGGGTTCAATTCCTAGCACCACGTTACACTGGGTACAGCAGCACACACCTACGATCGCAGCATTCATGAGGTGGAGACAGGAGGAGCAGGAATTTGACATTAGCCTTGGCTACTGTCTTAATTAAGGGTTCTGTTGCTATGAAGAGACACCATGACCATGGCAATTCTTTTTTTAAAAAAAATTTTATTTATTTATTATGTATACAATATTCTGTCTGTGTGTATGCCTGCAGGCCAGAAGAGGGCACCAGACCCCATTACAGATGGTTGTGAGCCACCATGTGGTTGCTGGGAATTGAACTCAGGACCTTTGGAAGAGCAGGCAATGCTCTTAACTTCTAAGCCATCTCTCCAGCCCAACCACGGCAATTCTTATGAAGCAAAAACATTTAATTGGGGTGCCTTACATTTTCAGAGTTTTAGTCCATTATCATCATGGTGTGACACGGGGACATATAGGCAGGCGTGGTGCTGGAGAAGGAGCTGAGAGTCCTACATCTTAACTTACAGGCAACAGGAAGTGGTCTGAGACACTGGCTGTATCTTGAGCATAGGAGACCTCAAAGCCTGCCCCCACAGTGACGCACTTTTTCTAACAAGGCCACACCTCCTAATGATTCCACTCCCTATGAGCTTATGGGGGCCACTACTTTGAAACTATGACAGAATGGGCCAGCATGGGCAATATGAGAGCCCGTGTACAAAAATAAAAAGAAGAAACCTAAAGGAATATTTAGTCAACTCTTTTTAGCATAGAGAACAGAATGTTTATTTGGGTTTTGAAGGAGTCCAAGGGCAACAGGCTAGTCACTGGGTGATGGGGTCACAGCTTTAGTCCCAGACATCTTACCTGCAATAGGTTCCCCTGGGGACACAGTCTGGTAGCTCCCTACCTCTGGGCAGTAGACTCTCTATCCCAGGAAGACTCTGCAGGGACTGTGAGCATGGCCTGAGGACCTGAGAAAGACCCAAGCCCACAGATACAAGCCTGTGGGGCCCTAAGATCAGTGGTGTCCCCGATCCTTCTTTAGATGCCACCCCTTCTCTTGTCCCCCCTGGAGACTGTGTACTAATCTGCAGAGCGAGAGCCTGCCCACTGGTGCTAACACTGAGACCACAGGGAAGGAAAGTGCTCTTTATTGCCCAGGCGTGGCCTCTGTCTTCTGGGCTCAGGTATGGCAGTGGTTAAAGTGGTCACATTGGGGACTGGCTCAGATGCCATCAGACAGTGTTCTCAATCAGTTCTCCTGAACCCTGGAAGGCAAAGGCGGCAGGATGATATAACATTCTTCAGGCAGTCAAGTCCTGCCCCACCACCACCTCAAATGCCCAAACGACACAAGGAAGGTGGCATGTGGTCCTCCCTGAAGGCACTGTGGGTCCCCGGGGTCCATAGTTGTGGAGGCACATTATCCCCCACTCCCACCCCCCGGCACAGGGACACACTATCCCTGCCTGGCTTCCAGACTCTGAGGCACAACAGCACCAAATGCAAAGTTGCTGGGCTATTAGTCAAAGACAGTGGGTGGGAGTATGGCTCTATAGCAGAGCAATTTCTTAGCATATGTGAAGCCTTGGGTCCCATCCTAGACACACACACACACACACACACACACACACACACACACACACACACACACACACAGATTTTACTTTAGCCCAGGCTATGTCAAAGGCAACTACAAAGTTACTTAACACAGCCAGGGAGGAAGTAGCGTTTGGGGAGTGCAGGTTCCTTGCTTTCCTTCAATGTTTATGCTTACAACCCTCTGCACCCTTCTTTACTTGATGGGCTGTCTCATGCAGTAAAAATTATATCAATTTTCCAGTTGAGAAACCTGAGACTCAAAGAGGCTACGGACAGCTGGACTGTGGCTTGTCTAGGGTGCTGCCGGTCTTGGGCTCCATTGCCAGCACAGAAAAGGGCTGTCTGGGGTCACAGAACAGAGGCAGACTCTGAGCTTCAGCCTCCTGCCTCCAGGGCTGTCCCTGGATGGCAGACCTCTTTCAGAGAAGAAAGCCCCAATCAGAAGAGTTTGCATGGGGGCATGTGCAGCACCATTACCTGGCAGCCTGAACTTCTGCAGGAGGGGGATGAAGCCCTGAAGTACGCTGTGGATCCGGTACACTGCTCAGAAGCAAGGGGAGATGTTGGTCAGGATGGTGACCGCTCAAGGGCCCCAGGGTCAGGCTCACTCCCTGCCTCCCCAGGACCAAGGCACGCCCCACACAAACAAAGCCCTAACATGCAATTTTAGGCTAACGTCAATAACAGTGCTATGGCTATTACACGGAAAAGAGTCACAGGCAGTAATAACAGGGACAGGAAACCCAGCGACCTTGATGCCTGGCTCCCCTCACTTGTTTTCAGTATCTGAGGAGCTATGCGTGTTTGCTACTTTAAACTGTTTTTGTGGGACTGCCCCCCTCCCCTTTTTTCCACAAGGTTCTGCCAAGGACCTCTCACTGACCTCACATGCGGTCAGGAAGAAAACACAAACATAAGGAATTGATTTTTTAAAAAAAAGTTTAGATCATGACTCTTGGCAAGTGTGATGGTCAGCTACCACCCCTCCCTCCAGGAGCCTGCGGGTCTGTGTAGCTTTCCCACAGGACCACTTACCCAGTCCAAAGTAGATGCCGATGGTCTCCAGGGAGGCGAAGGTAAGCAGGCCGACCCCGAGGGACATGAACCAGTCTCCAAGGGCAGCAGGGAAAGAACAGTGAAGTGAGCCTCTGGGCTGTAGGTCAACACCCTGTCCTCCCATGCAGCCCCTTCCCAGGTCCCTGGGGAGGCTCACCTGCGTAGTAGTGATAACACACCAGCAAGGCTCCAATGGCAAAGCAGAGGAGGACGAAATGGAAAAACTCATCTACAAGAAAGGGTGGAGGGCTGGTGTTCTCTCTCTCTCTCTCTCTCATCTCTATGCAGCCCAGGATTACCTTCAGTTTAGGATTCTTCTGCTTCAACCTTCAGAGTACTAGGGTTACAGGTGTGTGCCACAATCCCATGCCTGTTCTCTTGTTTTTATGTGTGTGTTGTTCGTTTTACTCTGTAACCCTGGATAACTTGAAACTCTCTGTGTAGACCAGCTGGCCTTGATATCACAGAGATCCACCTGCCTCTGCCTCCAGAGTACGGGGATTAAAGGCGTGCACCATGATGCCCAGCTATTTATTTATCTGTTTGTTTGTTTGTTTGTCTGTCTGTCTGTTTGTTTGACACAGTGTTTCACTGTGTCACCCTGGCTGTCTTGGAGCTCATAGAAGTCTACCTGCCTCTGCCAGCCTAGTACTGGGATTAAAATGTATGCTGCCATGCCCAACTGCTCTATTTTTTATTTTATTTGTGTGTGGGGGCATGCATGCCCCCACATAAGCATGCATCAAGTACCCACAGATGTCAGAAGGGTGAATCATATCCCTGGGAGCTGGAGTTATAGACATTTGTGAGGGACCTGATATGAGTGCTGGGATCCAAACTCCATGCCTCTGACAAAAAGGAAATGCATTTAACTGCTAGACCATCCATCCAGCCTCTTCTTGTTTTAAAAATGACGGTGCTCCTGCTCCTGGCCAACCAGGGTTAAAATTTTTTTTTTAAGAGAAATGTTGTTGTTTAATGGTAAAGTTTAGCACCAGGACTGGAATGGAGTCAAAGCAGCAGGGACGGCTGGGTGACCCCATGGAGCCTCACATGGCAAAGAGGATGAGGAAGGTGACCATCAAACAGAAGGGCCCCATGGCCTCAGACAGGGCAAAGCCCAGAATGGCATATGAGAAGAGCTTTTGCTTGAGAGATGGGTTCCTGACATAGCCAATAATCAAGCTACCAAACACTGTTCCAATGCCAGCCCCAGATCCAGCTACACCAACTGTGGCAGCCCCAGCACCAATAAACGTGGCAGCTGTGCCAATGTCCCGGGAAACAACACTGGTCTGGAATTCCCATCTGGCCACCTGGAGAGAGGAAGGCTGTGCAGATGGGGCCTCCGGTCTACTCCAGAGGGAGGCAGCTCAACCATGTTCATAGCAGCTTTGTTTGTCATAGCCAGAACCTGGAAACAACCTAAATGCCCCTCGACCGAAGAATGGATAAAAAAAAATGTGGTACATTTACACAATGGAGTACTACACAGCAGAAAAAAATAATGACAGCTTGAATTTTGCAGGAAAATGGATGGAGCTAGAAAACATTATTTTGAGTGAGGTAACCCAGACACAGAAAGACAATTATCACATGTACTCACTCATAGGTGGTTTTTAAACATAAAGCAAAGAAAGCCAGCCTACAAACCACAATCCAAGAGAACTTAGACAACAATACGGACACTAAGAGAGACTTACATAGATCTAATCTACATGGGAAGTAGAAAGTAGAAAAAGACAAGATCTCCTGAGTAAATTGGGAGCATAGGGACTTTGGGGGAGGATTGAAGTGGGGAGGGGAGAGGCAGGGAGGAGAGCAGAGAAAAATGTAGAGCTCAATAAATATCAATAAAAATATTAAAAAAATAAAAAAAGGAGGAGGAAGAAGGAGGAGGAGGAAAGAGAAGAAGGGAAAGAAGGAAGGAAGCTCTATTTAGTGAAAATTCCACCTAAGGCAGCAATTTCTGGAATTAAATATGTGCTCAAATTTCATTTCTCCCTAGAAACTGCTTCATTCTGTATTATTAGCCAATCACATAAGAATGTGAGGCTGGATGCTGACCAATCAAAATGAGACTCAGAGCCCCTTGAGTTAGGAATAAAACCTCTGGACCTCCCCCTGAAAAAAAAAAGAGGCAGGCAGACACAGGCCTGATTAGACCCCTGGCACAGGAGTGGATCAGAACTGGAGTGACGAGCAGAGCCTTGGTGGTCTGCGTTTTTCAGTCTCCCGGCTTTAGCCCTCGGTCTCCAGGAGTACTCTTTGAGCCCTATCTCTCTTCGTTATTTTTGGAACATGCACAGCCATGCAGCTTGGGTTTTATTTCTGTGTTTATTGGTCCCCTGCTCCCTGGGCTCTAAGTCTTGGAGAAGGAGGATCCCAGTCAGCTTCCTGCCCAAGGAAACTGAGCAGCCACACAGGGGTGCTCAGGAGCTCATTTGTTGAGTGAGCATTAAAAAACAATTGTGAAACATGCAAAGGCACCGAGTGCAAAGTTCTGAGGCTAACAGGCATGAGAGAGGTTAGACCTCGGGATGCTAGACACTGAGGTAGGGATGTCACCAGGGTCAATAGTGGCCTCCCTGCTTTCTCAGACAAGGGGAATGCAAAAGAGAGTTAAGGAAAGTCAGGAATGGTGCTGCACACTTGTGACCCAGTAACGGGGAGGCTGAGGCCAAAGGACCCAAGTTTAAGGTCAATCTGGGTTACATAGACAGAATAAAACACTGCCTCCCACACACTAAACAAAGCAAAAGTCAGCCTAGAGCAGAGAGAGCAAACCCTGCTGCCTGGGGAAGGTTCTTTCTCAGAGGAACTGAGCAAGGTCAAGGCTGAATCAGAGGCTCTGGAGTCCAGAGGCAGAGGGATTGCCTTCTTCCTTTGGGGCATAACGTGTCCTACAAGTCTCGAAACAAGGCAGATGTGGCCTGTACTTTGAGACGCTGGGTTTCAGTCCAATGAGCCTTTTTATGCCCTACCCCCACCCTCAGCCAAACAGTGTGCTATGGTGGTCAGGGACCAAGACTAAGAGAGGGCATAAGCCCGGGGCTCTCGTTTCCTGAAAAATGGGAATGTGGGGGGAGCTTTGGAAGTAACTCAAGCTTTTTCTAGAACAACTACCATTTGCTTAATCAGAAAACATGGTGAGGGACCGGAGAGTTAGTTCAGCAGTGAGTACTGCTATTACAGAAACCCAAGTTCGATTCACACCACCCATCTCTACCAGCCTCCAGCCAGCCACCTGTAACTCTAGCTCCAGGGGCTCTGACACCCTCTTCTGGCCTCCTTGGACACATGCACTCTTATAAATATTTTTCTTAGTCTTATATAAAAATTAAAAACCCTTTCCTACTCTCATGGTCTTCCAGGAAGTCCTCATGGATTCAGGCTTGGAGCAGAGGAAGGCCTGAAGCTCTCATCACATCACTTCTCCAATGGAACTTCATGAACCCCACAGTCTAACTATGCCCCGCCACAGGGCATGAGAAACATTTATCATCTCCCTGTGTTTTCATGCATAGCAAAGGGAGTGTATGATTGGCTGTCAAGCAAAGGGCATTCCACTTCATTAGCTGTCAGGCCCCCACCAACCATGGGCTCAGTTTCTACATGGAAAGATAGGCATTGCTGCTTGTACCCCGCCCCACACCCCCAGGTGATTACAGCTGAGGACTTTGCTAACTGTGGGGCCCTTGGCAGAGCTGACCAGGGTTACTGTCATTCTAGCTGCCGGGCATCAAACACACGCAGAAATCTGGACCAGCTAGGTGAGCACGGCTCCTGACCACCAACTTACCGTCCTTCTTTATGTTCAGCCTTGCTAACTGAGAGGCCTCCGGTTCTCCTTAAGAAAGAAAAAGAGAGAGATGTGTTTTGTAGATTGCTGCTCTGGCCTTAGAGACTCGATTGCTGGGTGTTTCTGAATCAGACAGTTCTCACAGCAGGAGCAAGAGGCAGGACCCTGAAGGTAGGAATAGCTATTCCCGGGACCGTCACTGACTTCCTCATCCCCCTACAGGTCAAGCCCTTTTTTTCCTTCCATTTCTCCTCTGATGGAGACGTCTTTTTGAATCATGTAGGTGTTGATATCCCTGCTAGAACTAGCCCACTCTTCCAGGCCATTTGTGGTCCTTTCTGGCCCCTCTGGAATCCACACAGCCTCCTGCTGTTCTTAGAGCTTATGTATTTACCCCCCGTTGAGCCGGAACCTCTCCTTCGGAGTCCTAGAAATGAGAAACTCAATGTTAGTGCCAGGTTGGCCAAAGTTTCTTGCCAGGGGCTTTCACCCCTGTGACTAGTCACCCGGAGGTGACTAAGAAAAGTCTCTAGGTAATTTTCCAGCCATGGGATCCAAGGAACCTTTACCAGCTGGCTGATGTCTGCTTCCTCTTGCCTGGACCCCCATTCCAATGTCCCACAACTCCTCTCCTGCCTGTTGCATGCAGCCAGGTCCCTGCAGTTCCCTTGTCTCAGTCGCGACCCTGAGAGTGCCTCATCAGGCCAATGCCCAGACATCACTCAACTCCAGTATCCTTGACCCCCTCCGCTTCCTGGTGACTCACCTGACTCCCCAGCAAGCACCATTTCCCCAGCAGCACCTGCACAGAAGGAGAATCAGTGAGCACACACATGATGGTATTCTCCTGAGAAGGAGCACTATGGAGAAAGGTAGGACCTACGTGGAGACTTACACTGATCTGGTATAGGCTGGATAGGGACTGGAGCAGACGAAGGATTCCTGCTCCATCTAATTGGCAGTTACCCCATCACCTTAAGTTGTGGAAAACTAGTACTTTTTATTTAAAACAAAGCAAAATCGTGACTGGAGAGATGGTTGAGTGGTTAAGAGTACTAGATGCTCACAAACCCCTGTACTACCAGCCTCAGGGGAATCTGATGCCCTCTTCTGGCCTCTTCTGGCACTGCACTCATATGCCTAAACCCACACTCTGACACATACATATAAAAATAAGGTACAGGAGAAATAGTTCCTCTTTCAGAGGACCTGGGTTTGGCCCCCACCCTCATGGCAGATAAAATCTGTTTGTAACTCTAATTCTAAGAGATCCAACTCCCTTTTCTAGCCTCCACAGACATCCACACAGTACGCAGACACACATGTAGGCAAAACACTCAAACATAAAATAAAATAAATCTTTAAAACAAAGAAAAAATAAAAATCTTTCAAAAATCAAAACAACAACAAAAATCCTTTAGTTCAGTCTCTAGTGTTCAAATAAATGAATAAATAAATTCAGATAAGGGCTGGAGAGATGGCTCAGTGGTTAAGAGCACTGCCTGCTTTTCTAAAGATCCTGAGTTCAATTCCCAGCAACCACATGGTGGCTCACAACCATCTGTAATGGGGTCTGGTGCCCTCTTCTGGTCTGCAGGCATTCATGCAGGAAGATTACTATATACATAATAAATAAATAAATAAATCTTTAAAAAAATAAAAAATAAATTCAGATAAGCAAATAAGACAATATAAAGACCATCCACAATGCCCGTGCTCAGAGGCAGCCATGTGCTATAGTCCAATATGTGCTGTGTGGATCTTCTCACTCTGAGTGTACCCGTGTTTCTTGCTGTTTCTCTGGTCATTACCAGGAGTTGGGGGTTAGGCAGATGTTGGGGTCCTGACTCTCTCACTGGGTAGTGTGAATCTGGGGGCTCTTTGATGAACTAAGTCAGTCCGCAGACTTCCCTACTCCAGTGCTGCTGACCAAAGCTCCCTGTTGCTTACACTCATCTCCATGTTTTCTGCACCATCACGCAGGGCTCTGGGAAACAGTTCATAAACGGGGGATGCAGGATCTGAGCCTTTCTTAAACAGTGCAGGGTTCCAAGAGAGGGAGTGGGTCACACCCATTTTGCTGATGGTAAAACTGGAGCCCAGATCTGTGGGTGGCCAGTCAACACCACGCTGAAAGCCAGGGTTCCAGTCAGCAGTGAAGACTGACTGTCCTTGAATCGCTGTAATCACGGTAGAGGGCACCCCAGTGATACCTGGATTGCTGTGGCCTGACTACCTCATCTATCTGCTTGGGAGTCTTCAGATCATGAGACTCCACCCCTTGTCCTGCCCACTGGGTCCTCAGCCCTCAGGATTCTCTTCCCCAAAGCCAGGGGACAAGCAGTCACCTCCATAGAGCTGGGGCTCATCCTTCAGCACCTCCAGAGCCCCGTGGTCAGCACCTGTGGAGACAAACCTTGGTAACTCTCCCAAGTGTCTGCGCGCCACCTCCCTCCTCCCACATCTGGTCTCCAAAAGGTAAACAGAATCACAGGGCCTTACCTTCAGTGCCCCCTAGAGTTACTATGTTCAGTTACTGACATGAAACTGCATGTCTGACTGGACCTGAGGCAGTCAAGAATAGTTAATGCCCATGGGAGAGATGGCTCAGAGGTTAAGAGCGCTGGCTGCTCTGGCAGAGGACCCAGGCTCAGTTCCCAGCACCTACATTTCCTGTAATTCTATTTTCAGGTGATCTGAACCCTCTTCTGGCCTCTGTGGGCATAGGCATGTACATGGTCCAGGCAGGCAAAACACTCCTACACATAAATAAATTAACCTTTAAATTTTTATATAATAAGAATACTTGTCATTCATTAAGCTCTAAGGTGTGCCAATGGTGCACTAAGTAATTCATATTGAATGTTTCCTTTTGGTTCTCAGTGAAAGAGTATGGAGAGGGCACCAGGGCACGCCTATCTATTCTGCAGGCAAGGCGGCTGAGGCTCAAAGGTTCGAGGACAGCTCAGGGAGCAGCTTAGGGGGAGAGAGCTCGCCTAGCACGTGTGAGACACTGATCTGACCCCAGCACAGGGACGTGCGGTGATGGAGAGAAAAACAAAAAGTAAAATGATTCTACCAAATGTACAGGTCTCTTGTAAATCCCGGATTCCTGGTGTGCTTGTTGTTTTTTTTTAATTTGTCCTTGTTTTATTTATCATCATCATCATCATTATGGGCGCTGGAGATCAGGCTACTGCATGCTAAGCACAGACTCTGCCTTGAGCTACATACCCAGATCTCAGGCTAAGTTGTACCTCTAGAAATAGAACCTAGGATCAACTCCAGCATCATAAGTAGCATTTATCAAGCACTTTGCACACCAGGCTCTGTCATAGACATTTATTCATTAATTTCCATTCTTTCCCCGATACTCCTGTCTTTCCACAACGTTTATTTGTTTATTGTTTGTTTGTTTTGGCAAAAGTAATTTCCCAGGACTAGAAAGATGGCTCAGAGGTTTAGGGCACTGGCTGCTCTTGCAGAGGACCCAGGTTCAGCTCCCAGCCCCCACCCGCAAGTTGGCTCAGAACAATCTGTGACTCCAGTTGCAGGGGATCAGATGCCCTCTTCTGGCCTCTATGGGCACCATGCATGCATATGGTACACATACATACATGCAGACAAAACACTCATATACATAAGCGATAAATTTTTCTTTTTCTTTTTTCTTTTTTTTTTTTTTTTTTTTTTTTTTGGTTTTTCGAGACAGGGCTTCTCTGCTGCTTTGGAGCCTGTCCTGGAACTAGCTCTTGCAGACCAGGCTGGCCTCGAACTCACAGAGATCCACCTGCCTCTTCTTCCCAAGTGCTGGTATTAAAGGCATGTGCCACCACCGCCTGGTGATACATCTTTCAAAAGGGGGGTTGTTGGGGTTGTAGCTCAGTGTAGATCAGTGGAAGAACACTTGCATGAACCCTGGGTACCACCCTAGTATTGCTATAAATAAATAAATAGGCCTCACAACTTCACTATCATAATTACTATCAATATCTTTATGCTTTCCTGTTCTGTAAACTGTTCTTTTTAATATTTATTTGTTTGCATGGGGGCATGGAGCTCTTGCCACAGTGTGCATATGGAGGTCAGAGGACAGCTTTTAGAAGTCAGTTCTCTCCTATGTGGGTCCCAAGCATGCAGTTCAGGCCATCAAGCTTGGTGGCAAGTGCCTTTAACCTGCTAAGCCAGCTCACCAGCCTCCTTCTTCCTGTTTTGGGTAAGATGTTTTACACATACATTTGAGGTGAAGTGAGCTCTGTGACTTGCCACTTATCATGCCAGAGCTAGAGAAATGCTCATCAAAAACAAACAAAGCAGGGTGTGATGGCACACACTTTCCCCAGCACTCAGGAGACAGAGGCAGAGGATCTATGTGAGTTCGAGGCCAACCTGGTCTACGTAGTGAGTTCTAGAATAGCCAAGGCCTCAAAACATACAAACCCATAACCATGACTATCACCAAGACAGAGCCCAGCTTTCTGCTTCTGTCTGGCTGTTGTAGCTATTATAGGGTGTTAAGTAGACTATTTCCCATTCATATGGTTACAGACAGCACTTTGTGAGGAACCTCCTCACACAGCCCCACTAAGCTCTGCGGTGATCCAAGAAGCAAAGGAAAGGTGGGGAGCCTGCCGCCTACCAGGAGAGCCGTCCCTGTGGGCCTTCCTTCGATGTTCCCTGGGACCTCTGGAGTGCTGGTCCTCATCGCTGCTGTCTGTGAGGAGAAAACACAAGCTGTAGGGCCTCAGGCTGGAAGGAGCAAGGACCACTGTCGCTCTGGTGGATGTTCTCGGTGATCCCTCTTTGCCTGACTGCAGAACAGGACAGCGGCCCCTACCTTTCTGTGTCACTGTCCTCTTCGTATTTTCTGACTGAACCCTACTGTCCAGGGAAGCTGCTGCCCAGGGAAGCTTTCCTGAAGAGGCAACCAAGTTCCATGACGTGCCATCTTATAGAGAGTCCACCAAGCACAACGGTGTATCATCTCTGTCCTCATGATGTCATGTGACTCTGGGTGTCTGCTGTTGTGTGTCTACTGGCCTGGAACTCTTTCCCACTTGTCCTCCTGATTGTGAAGCTAAGCTGATGTCACATGTCCTATAGAAACTGCATTCATGCCGGGCTGTGGTGGTGCACGCCTTTAACTCTAGCACTCAGGAGGCAGAGGGAGGTGGATCTCTGTGAGTTTGAGGCCAGCCTGGTCTACAAGAACTAGTTCCAGGACAGGCTCCAAAGCTACAGGGAAACCCTGTCTTAAAAACAAAACAAAACAAAGCCGGGTGGTGGTGGCACATGCCTTTAATCCCAGCACTTGGGAGGCAGAGGCAGGCGGATCTCTGTGAGTTTGAGGCCAGCCTGGTCTACAAGAGCTAGTTCCAGGACAGGCTCTAAATCTACAGAGAAACCGTGTCTCGAAAAACAAAACCAAAACAAAACAAAAACAAAAAAAAGAAAAGAAAAGAAAAAGAAACTGTATATTCATGTTGCTCAGACTCTCATTGGCCTTGCCTTCTCCACCTCACAGGCTCAGACACGGCATGCCACTACAGACACTGGCCTGGGCTGCTTTGAAAGGAAAAAGAACGTTCATCCCACAAAGAAAGGGGAACCCCAGGAGCTACCTTCTAGCAGGCGACCAGATTCACACAGAACAAACATCTGACAGACAACATCACTCACCAGTGGTCCAGAAACCTTCGGGGTGAGGGTCCGGGGGTCTTGGGGATCCAGGACAAGCCCTCAAATGTTGTGCCTGAGTCCAAGGACCCCCAAGAGAACCACCACGGAGCCACACTTCCAAATGAAAAAGCAAGGTTTGTTTATTAAGTACGGACTAGCACGGGTCCTCTGCCTCACAGTCTGACTAGCAGACGGAGGGAGAAGGACCCCGTCTACTATTGTAAGGTGCTTATAAAGACAAAAACCACAAAACAATTACAAGGTTACAGTCTCTAAATGCAAAATTGCATATCCTATATCATAATTGGCTAAAGGTGACGTATAGCTCAGCTGTTAGTTCCTGATAGGCTATTAGTATCTAAGGGGGATAGCAAGGGATAGCCCCCTTGGCTATGTCCTCCAGACATCTGCTGACCCTGTGCTAACCGCGGGGGCTGCTTGAAATATTGCCCAGCTGATATCGCCCAGCTGATGGGGAAGTTGGGTGGGGGAATGGGCTGCAGTCAGCAACTTTATGTAATTTAGGTTTCTCCATTAGCTAATACTTTCCCCTAAAGAGGGGTCCTACAGCCTTCAGCTTATCCTGGGGGCTGGGGGTGGTCTTCATAGTTCAAGGTCCCAGAAAGGCCCAGCACAGAAATGAAATCTTTTCTGCCCTTTCAATTTCCTTCTTTTCTTTCTTTTTCTTTTGATTTATCTATTTATTCATGCATTTTCTGTATATGTGTGCTCTGTCTTCACGTACACCAGAAGAAGGAATCTGATCCTGGTACAGATGATTGTGAGCCACCATTGTGGCTGCTGGGAATTGAACTCAGGACCTCTAGGAGAACAGTTAAGTGCTCTTAACTGTTGAGTTATCCTTCCATTCCCTCCCCCATTTCCTTCTTTTCTATATTTTACAAATAACAATGAGAAAGAAAAACAAGGTTCTTCATGGAAAATATAAATAAAATAAAACTTACTCCAGATTCTATCAGCCAGGGACAATGTCCATTAACAAGTGATTGACAATTATTTGCCTATGATTTATTCATAACAAAAATTTGGGGTTTAAAGGGTGTGTCTGTTTATTTTCTGTTTGCTTGGGGCAGTCTCTCTGTATGGCCCAGCCTGCCCATCTTTCTGCCTCTGGCTCCAAAGTGTAGAAATTATAAGTGTACATCACAAATGGAAGGATCTAGAAAACATCATATTGAATGAGATAACCCAGACCCAGAAAGACAAATAGCATATGTACTCATTCACAAGTGGCTTTTAGACATAAAGCAAAAAAAAAGAAGAAGAAGAAAAGAAAAGAAAACCAGCCTACAATTCACAATCCCAGAGAACCTAGATAACAATGAGGACCCTAAGAGAGACATACATGGATCCAAACTACATGGGACGTAGAAAAAGACAAGATCTCCTGAGTAAATTGGGAGCATGGGGACCATGGGAAGGGTAGAAGGGAAAGGGAGAGGGAGGGAGGGGAGTGGAGAAAAATATATATCTCAATAAAAACAATAAAAAAGTGTGTATCACCATCCTTGGCTTTATTTAGTGGTTATTCATTCAATTAGCCCAGGGTAGGTAAGGATGATCGTGCACTTCTGATCCTCCTGCCTCCACTTCTTGGGTGGTAGATGTGCATCATCATACCAGGTTTGTGCTGTGCTGGGGATGGAAGCCAGGGCTTTGTGCTAAACAAGTTCTCTACCAGCAGAGCGACGCCCTCAGCCTAAGCCTAGGAATTGTAAGCTCAGAACCACCGTGTAAAATAGATCACAGTGCTGAAGCTCCAATTGAGCAAGCAGAAAACCTACTCCCATACACTCCCCAGTCCCAGAAAGACCTCCAAGTTTGTTACTGAGCTTTCTTAAAGCAGGTCACATAGCCTCCCTGGACTTCACCTGTAAAATGAGACTACCAATAGTATTATATCTCCCTTAATGGGGTCCTGCAAGAATTGGTTGAGTTCTTACATGTAAACTACTTGGAAGAGTACCCGGTAGTAACCACTCAATAAATGATAGTTCCAATGTTGTTATAAATTCAGCCCAAGTCTGGTAGTGGTGACACACACCTTTAATCTCAGCACTCCGGAGGCAGAGGCAGGCGGATCTCTGTAAACTCAAGTTCAGCCTGGTCTACAGAACCTGGTCTAGCGAGTTCCAGGACAGGCTCCAAAGCTACACAGAGAAACCCTGTCTTGAAAAACCAAAAAATAAAAAATAAATTCAACCATATATGTATTCTGAATTTCTCTCTCTCTCTCTCTCTCTCTCTTTCTCTCTGTGTGTGTGTGTGTGTGTGTGTGTGTGTACGTGTGTGTGTGTGTGTTTCTGGGGATGGAACCCAGGGCTCTGTACATATGAGGCAAGCACTGTATCATCAAGTCATACCCCAGTCCTAAGACTGTTTGCTATACCTGAGGAGGAGGAGGAAGATGAGGAGGAAGAAGAGGAAGAGGATGATGAGGAGGAGGAAGACTTGTCTCTCTCATATCGTTCCTGGGCCTTTTCATCCTGCTTGTGGAACTCTGTCTCTTGGTCTGGAGGTACACAGGCAAGGTGGTGAGTGCTTTCTGCCCCCTGCCCCATCCCTGGCAACAATACAGCTTCTCCATGGAGCACTCAGCAAACCCCAGGAACTACTCCCCTGAACATCCAAGGCCAATGGGATCTTGTCCAAAATCAAGGTTCTCAGAGACCTCTGGGAAGGTGTCAAAGAGAGCCCTGGGCAAACATTCCTCTGTGACAGACCCTAGAAGAGGCTTCTAAGGCCTTTTCCCCCTTTTCCCCAATACCCCAACTGGAGAACTCCAGACTCAGAGTGGGTACTGGTTCAGCATTCCCTAAGTCACACAGAGAGGCAGCGTGTGGTCAAGTCCTAAACCTTCCCTTTCTCCAAGGACAGACGCATGAGACCCTTCCCAGCTTCTAGAGATGCTCCCCGCTTCCTAAACAAGCTGCCCAGAAACTTCTCTAATTCTGGGGAGCAACTGAGGACCTGCTCAGCGAGGAAGTGTGGGGAACAGGCACGGGGATGGAAAATCACTTCTCTGCTACAGCTTTGGTGTGGCCATCATGCCACATGACCTGAGCGGGGACTTTGATGGTCCCAGTCCCATGCTGGATCCACATCCCCAGAGACTGTGCTCAGAGGATCTGAGAAGGCAAACTCACGGTCTAGATTTTCTGTTTCTCTGTGGATTCCACTGCCGTCTTGAGACTGGGAAGAAGATCCCGAAGCCTCCATCACTTTCCCTGGAAGGACAGTGAGTTGTTAACGTCGCTTTAGTTAATATTCTTCATATGTAAAGAGCTTGGCAAAGGAATAAGGAAAGGAAGGAAGCACACAACATTTGAAGTTATAAGGATTTTTCGTTTTTGTTTGTTTGTTTGTTTTCTTTTCTTTTTTTTTTTCTTTTTGTTTTTCGAGACAGGGTTTCTCTGTAGCTTTGGCGCCTATCCTGGAACTAGGCTCTTCTAAACCAGGCTGGCCTCAAACTCACAGAGATCCGCCTGCCTCTGCTAGGATTAAAGGTGTGTGCCACCACTGCCCAGCAACAAAACCCCTTTTAAGGTGTGCTATTTATGTTAGTCTTAGGTTTTGGTGTTTTCTTTGTTGTTGTTGTTGTGTTTTGTTTGTTTGTTTTTGTTTTTTGAGACAGGGTTTCTCTGTGTAGCTTTGGAACCTGTCCTGGAACTAGCTTGAACTCACAGAGATCTGCCTGCTTCTGCCTCCCGAGTGCTGGGATTAAAGGCGTGCACCACCACCTGGCAGTCTCTACTTCTTACTTTTTTTTTTACATTTATTTATATAAAGGCAGAAAAACAACAGGAGCTGGTGGGGAGATGGGTCAGCAGTTATGAGTGAGCACTTGTTACAGCTGGGCATGGTGGGACCCAGCAGTCGGGAGGCAGAGGCCAGTGGATCTTTGAGTTTGTGGCCGGCCTGGTCTACATACGGAGCTCTAGGCCAGCCAGAGCTGCATAGTAAGATCCTGTCCCAAAGAAATAAAGGAACAAGAACAAAAAGAGCACTTGCTGCTCTTGCAGAGAACCTGGGTTCCATTCCCAGCACTCACATAGTGGCTCACAGTGATTCCCTAACTCCACTTCCATGGGATCCTACTCCATCTTCTGGCCTTGGAGGGGCACTACAGGCAATGATATACAGACACACATGGAGGCAAAACACCCATACACATACAATAAATACAGTCAAAACAAAAACACATGCCATCTTGTGCCTGTATTATGTCACTCATATTACAAAGGGCATGTGTTCACGATTTCCTCTGCACTGCTGACAGACCAGTCAGGTAGGAACAGGATCAGCGCACATCTGTGAATTCCCAGACAATTAAAGATCTTTTGAAAGATGGTCTTATTTGACTGACCTTGCAGCTGTTATGGGGATATTTGATTGCACTGTGAAACCTCGAGGCTGTGGATCCGGGGTGGAGCCAACGACTAGTTGACAAGAATTAGCCAGAGAGCACGAAGGAGCTTGGAAGACAGAGTTTCTCTGATCTAGCACTCCAGTATCTGACTTCCGAGACTTTATTGGTGAATAGAACAACATAGGTTGAAAACAACAGGCAGCTTTGCTACGCATCTATATGAGGTGTTGGCTCACACAGATGATCTCACACAGGCTGGGACTCCAGAGTTCAAATTCTGTCTCTCACACCTGAAAACAGTGACCAGGGACACAAACTTGCTTGTGGGTTACCATGAAGGCAGGTCAGAATATTTATGGGTAGATGGTGAAGACCAAGCCTGGAGTTGAGAACCGAGTCCCTTTGGGACAGCATGCTCATCTTTTCTGAGCTTTCTGAGAAATCACTAGAGGTCACTAGAGGTGTGTGTGCACAGGTGGGGACTCAAAAAATCCAAATGGCTAAAAGAGCAGATTGTGGGGAGGAAATACACGTGACTGGGTCCAACCTTCTGATTTTAGATAATCCAGAAACTACCAACTGGAGACTACATTTCCCAGAATCCCTTGAAGTTGGGTGTAGCCATGCGTTCCCTTGCTAGTGGACAGGAGCAGATAGATATAATGGCCTGGTGGGGAATGCTTTGTGGTTGTGGGTGAGGTAGGAATTCAAACCATTCTGTTTTCACTCACTCACACACACACACCCCTGCTACTTAAGTGTTACTGACATGAAAGCAAGTAATTTCCACACACCTGTACTTCTTGTTTCAGGTAAGGCTCCTCAGAGGATCTGACATTCCCACAAGATCATGAACCTAGACAAGGCAGGGACTCAGGCTGGTTTATGTTTCTGACTCCCATTATCTACATGCATAGGGTGAGGCCCAGAGCAAAAGGTGTTGGCGATGACAAGGAGAATGACAAGGACTATGATGATGATGAAACAACTCTTAGGGCTGCCAGACAGTCACCACTACCCGGTCAGGGTTCACTGTGATTATACCCATTTTATAGGTAAGAATGCCAAGGCACAGAGAAGCTGAGGAACTTGCCAGTCACACATAGCTTGGAAGGGACTGAGCAAGGGCTGCTGTTCTGTCCAGGTTGGGAGACTCGAGCCCAGCTGGCACCGATGCCCAAACCTGTCGCCAGCATCAGGAAAGAAGCCATAAACCGTCACTAGTAGCATTATGAAATTCTGCTACCCTGGCTTAGATTTAGCCACTCCAGACACCGGAGTGAGTGTCCTCATAGGCTAGGGAACTTCCAAGGGCATGTTTTTGCTTTTTTCAGAGACGGGATCTTGTATCACCCAGGATAGTCTTACGCTTCTGAACTCAAGCCATCCTCTCCTCTGAGTAGCTGGGTCTGCAGGGGCACATACCAAACCCAGCTTTCTTAGGTAGTATGGTGCTGACCCATCAGAAGGGGCAAATGGAAACTTCTCAGAGGTAGGGCCTGAGGTGGCCCTTCCTCTTTTAATATCTTTGTCCCATCTTCCCCTTATATACTTTTCAACTACAAGAAAGCATACACAGTTTTTAAAATTTCACAGCCAAGGTTCTAACTGTGGTACACTGCCCAACACCTAAAGACACGAGCTCGCCAAGAGGCATGCAGGAGGAGCTGGCTGGGAAAAGCCATGGCCTGGGCAGGAGCAGTTCAGTGGTGAGTGGGCAAGGCCCTGAGTTCCTTGCCAGAACCACAGAAACCAAACCATATAACACATGGCTTCCTTTGAGCTGAAACAGACTTTGGGGAGCTGAGAAAAAGAAGTGAAGACAGAAAAAGGAGGAAAGAGAACACAGTGTGTCCTGTTACCTTTAGTGCTGAGCTGTGCTGAGTTGTTTTGATTTGTTGTTGTGCTGGGAATCAAACCCAGGACGTGCTAAGCAGCTTCTTGGCTACTGAGCGACATCTCAGACCCTACCCGTACCCCCTTGTCTGTTTGTTTGGTTTGCTGGTTTTTAAGACAGGGCCTTCCTATATAGCTCTGGCTGGTTCAGCTAGGGTCTTCCTAGAGTCCAAAGCAGCTGACCTATCAGCAGGGGCAGGTGGAACCATGGCAGAGGAAGGATGGTGTTGGGTCCCCTTTAACTCTAGTTCCAGGGGATTGTGGGTACTGAGAACCAAACCCAGGTCCTCTGCAAGAGCAGCCTTTCAGCATCTGAGCCATTTCTGTGCCCAGGCCCTTCCTCTTTCCATGTTCTCATCCCACGCTGTCAATGTCAGCATGGCATCTGTGTGCCCAGGACTGGGTTTCTCCACCAGTTCTCGCTGTCACAGGCTCGCTGGGGGTGCTAATGACCACAGCAAGCCCTCTTGGCCTCACAACTTACTCCTCCTATGTCACTGTCACACCACCCAGGAGGGAGGTACCAGAGGACTCTGTTTCACAGAAGGGAAATCTAAGGCCAGGAAACAAAGGAACCTATATGTGGTCACTGCTGTGGTCTGAATGTGTGGCGGAGGTGCATTGGGAAACTTCATCTCCAAGCAATGGTGTCGGGGAGAGGTCTGACAGGATATCAAACCCCGAGAAGCTGCCCTGGCCACTACACTGACTTATAAAAGCAAGTTTGCCAGCCATAGTGGTGCACGCCTTTAGTCCCAACACTCAGAAGGCAGAAAAGGGTAGATATATGTGAGTTTGAGGCCAGTCTATTTTACATAGTGAGTTCCAGGACAACCAGGGATACATAGTGAGACCCTGTCTCAAAAAAAAAGAAAAGAAAAGAAAAAAGAGAGAGAAAAAGAAAAAGAGAAGGAGGAGGAAGGAAAGAAGAAAAAAGAAAAATATAAAAGCAGGAGGGGGCTGTGGCTCAGTTGGTAGAATGTTTACTTAGCATGCACAAGTCTGGTCCCTGGGTCCACCTCCAGCATCATATAAAATGGCTATGATGGCACACATCTGTAATCCCAGCCCTGGGGAGATGGAGGCAAGAGATTTCAGAATTTAAGGTCATCTTTGGCTATATAGGGAGCTGAAGGCCAGCCTGGGCTACATGAGAATCTGTCTCAAGCAAACAGCAACAGCAACAAAACAAAAACAAAGCAAGCCTGGCCCTGGTTTGTTTTGTCCCCTGTTAGGAGGCACAGAGTTCTTGGGCTCACAGATAGACACAGATAGCCCGGAGTGTGCCACCCTGTCCTTGTGGGTTGTCACCCACAAGGCTTCATTACACAGGTGACTGGCCTTGGTGACCTTCCTCCAGTCACTGGATGAATGTCCCAATCCTCTAATCTTACCTTATCCTTCGGGGCAGAACTCATCTGGAGCTCCCTCGACCTCCAATGCCCAACTAGGTATACCTCCAATATTCGCTAGGATGCAAAGGCACAGGGGCCTTGGAGGCAGTAGGGATTTTAAGATGTGCAGGACAGGAAAGGAGGAAAATCAAATAGGCTTCACAAGATCTTACCACTTAGGACCTGGTTCAGTCCCTTGAGCATTTTTATGACTGTTGTAAGAAATGTCCGCACTTACAGTGGCTCAATACAAATTGTACTTAGAGGTTAACACAACATTAGAAAGTCAACACGGGCTTTTCTTTCATTTCAGTGCTGGGGATTGGACCAGGGCCTCGGCATGCCAGGCCAGCATCTACTGAGCTTGTACCCTCAACTCTGTTTTCACTTTATTTATTTGGAAGGAGAGGGAGGAACAACCAGATATAAGATGGATATTCCCAGGCTAAAACCTAGACATAGACGAGGATACATTCCTCTCTGGGGGCTGTTCTGAAGCCTTTTTTCTTTTCATTTACTGAGACCAGATCTTACGAAGCCAGACTGGCCTTGAACTTTCTGTGTAGCCTGGGTTGACCATTGAGTTCCTGATCCTCCTGCCTCGATATCCCAAGTCCTAAGATTACAAACACACACCACCATGCCCACCATGGCCAGCCTCTTTTTGTTTTGCTTTTTTTATATCATCCATAGTAATGTTCCCCACCCTCTGTCCTCATGCCCCACCCTTGCTCTAAGGTCCCCAAAGCAGCCTCTGCCTTCGAGATGTGCAGTATCAGCTCAAGCCCTCGTATAGTCTTTCTCTGACCTCTACCTGCTGCCCCCTTTTGTCCATCTTTAAGGACCCTTCTGGGCACACCAGGCCTGGGCTAGCGTGTAGTGGCTATTCTCAGGGATGATCCCATTGCTGATCAGCATTGGGGTTTGACCTGCTCCATTTCCAGCCTGGACTGGTTCTCCACTCTTTGGCAATCTGGTGGTCCCTGCTCCTAGGAGTCACCATATTGATGTCAAACAGTGCAAACGTCCCATCGGCATTGCACACTACAGCCTAGAACCTCCCGGATTCAGCTTCCTGGGTAGCAGGGGCCAAAGGAATGCACCACCACACCTGGCCCAGGTGCAGGTTTAAATCCCGGTGGCCATCAACCTAATTTACAGTTGCTGGCATTTGGATGTGAACACTACAGAGGATCTACTTGATCTGGTTTTTGATTTGTTTGTTTTGATTTTTTTAAAAAAATATTTATTTTAAACTGTGTTTGTGTGGGTATGTACACTTGAGCACAGTTCCCATGGAGACCCCCTAGAACTGGCTGTTGGGAGGTATGGAAAATCAGGCCCTCTGTAAGAACTGCACACGAGCCGGGCGATGGTGATGCATGTCTTTAATCCTAGCACTCAGGAGGCAGAGGCAGATGGATCTCTGTGAGTTCGAGACCAGCCTGGGCTACAAGAGCTAGTTCCAGGACAGGCTCCAAAACTATAGAGAAACCCTGTCTCAGGGAAAAAAAAAAAAAAAAGAACTGCGCACCGCTCTTAACTACCAAGCCATCTCTTCAGTCCCAAGGACCTACTCATCTCTAACTCAGTGCCAAGCACAGCAGCAGCCCAGCAACCACTGAGTTTCCTTCTTCCAAAACCAGCTGCTGTGTGTGTGTGTGTGTGTGTGTGTGTGTGTGTGTTGTATAGATGTGCTTCCCTTGCACGCACGTGTAGGTGCAGAGATTGACATCATATCTGCCTATATTGCCCCATTTTTTTGAGAGCAGGCTTTCACTGAGCCTGGCACTCCCCAGTTTGACCATATTGGCTAGCCGTCAAGTTCCCAGGATCCACTGGTCTCCTTTCGCCGAGCACTGGTGTCACCATCCCCAGCTTTTTACGTGAATGCTGGGGATCTGAACTCAGATCCTCATGCTTGTAGAGCAAGCACTTTGCCCACTGAGTCATCTCCTCGATCACTAGGTTTCCTATCTGAGCCCATCATGCTCCTGGAACGTTCCAAGGTCAGGAAAGCAGAAGGTATTTCCTTCCTCACTAGCCAGCCAAAGACTGAGAAGGCCCCAGAAGCCCTGGTCCACTGCACCTTCCAATGAGTCCCTGGAAGGGGCTCGACTTCAGAACTGTTCCTTGATGCATTCTTATTCTTGTCTCTGCTACCAGACCTTGCTAGCCTCAGTTTCCTTACCAATACAATGGGGTGTTAAACTCTGTTGTTCTGAACACTATGGGAATTAAATTATAAAGTCTAAAACCTAAAAGATTTCACATAAGTCCCCTCCCTTCTAGATACACTATGTCTCCCAAATTTAACTAATGATCTGGTTTCATGGGACCGTGAATTGCTGAGACTCGTTGGAGGTTTTAAGTCAGGGGTCCAACATCAGGAGAGAATGTAGTGGTTATCTAATTGTTTTGCACCTGTAGCTAGACTGGTCCACTGCCAGAACCTCTCCCATATGGCTGACCTGTTTCCAGCCTCCCCTTTCCAAACACCACTCGATAGCTTTGGACCTGTTTCCCCATCTCTGCAGCGCCCTCCCAGGGCTGACATTCTAGTACAAGAGCACTCCCTTCTAGATAAGCCTTCCGGGTTAACCTGTCCAATCACAAAGAATCTTGGGGCTCAGGCATGATAGGACCTGCCAGAGAAACTAGAACAGCGTTTAACAACCTTGTGAGGACAGCGGGCCTTTAACATGCTCTGACGGTAGGAAGCTTGTGTTTTAGTGACTTGTGAGACTTGTGCAATATGAAGATTACAGACTCTGAGGTCTGCAGGAAAAGAACGCTCCTTCATGTGGTCTCTCTCCTCGACTGTGCAAGAGCCCAGTCCTTGTCCCCAGAATGCAGTCCAGTGCTCTCCACACAGCCTTGGTGACCTCAGGGTCAAAATCCACCTCCCTGGAATTCAGGCCTGGGTGCTGTCACTGCCCACTGTGGACAGTACCCGCCTCTCAGACCCATCACTCAGAACAGTTGGGGCACACTGAATCAAACATAACCCATGTGGCCTTAGGACACAGAAAACAGGACACAGACCACAGAGGCCTTTTCACCAGCAGCGGGATCAGGGGTGTGACCAATCGGTATGGCTACCTTCAGAGCCACCCTCAAAACAGGGCTGCAAGAGGAAACTGAGTCAGCAGCCCAAGAGGCTGGCCCTGGAGTATCCTGAGACTACCACCATCTGCCCCAAGCCAGTGAACATGTCACTTGCTTCCTCTGTGTCCCTCTCCTCCTATACAAACAGGGACAGATGCCACCACTGGGCTGGAGCTCCTTGAGGAGCAGGCGGAAAGCACAGGCTCTCATACCTTTTGTGTCTTCTTCACAGACAGGGTCCGGATCAGACCATTCTGGCGGGGGCAGGGACGGGCATCACTTATGATGGTAGGGAAGCCTGTGTCCCCACTTCACTCCCACTCTGCCATTTCCCTTTTTGCGAGCCTGTTTCCCCCATGTGAGACTGTTAGTGCCATGTTGAAAGAGCTTCTATGAGGGTTGAGCTAAAAATGTCACTGAGCTCCTGTGAGCGAAAATCACGTGTTTCCCACACATAGAAAGTGCTTCAAGGGCTGGAGAGATGGCTCAGAGGTTAAGAGCACTGGCTGCTCTTCCAGAGATCCTGAGTTCAGTTCTCAGCAACCACATGGTGGCTCACAACCATCAATAATGAGATCTAGTGCCCTCTTCTGGTGGGCAGGCATATATGCAGGGAGAACACTGTATACATAATGAATGAATGAATGAACAAATGAACGAACAAATACATACATACATACATACATACATCTTTAAAGGAAAAGAAAGTGCTTCATTAAAAAAAGCAGTTCTGAATTTAAGAGCCAAGGAGATGGCTCAGTCAGCAAAATGCTCACCTTGCAAGTATAAGAACCCGGGTTTAATGCCCAGAATCTACACAAACAGCCAAACCTACAGTGCACACTTGTAATCTCAATGCTGGAAAGGCAGAGACAGGGAGATTCCTGGGGCTAGATGACCAGTCAGCCTCACCTAACCTTTCACCCCAGGACCAGTGAAAGATCCTGTCTCAAACAACAAGGTGGGTGACTGGAGATGTAGTTCAACAGTTAAGAAGACTGGCTATTCTTCCAAAGGACCTGAGTTCGATTCCCAGTACCTACATGACAGCCCACAATCATCTGAAACTCCAGTCCCAGGGCACCCAATACCTGCTTCTGGCCTCTGCAGTCACTAGGCATTCTCATGTAGGCAGAACACCCACACACATAATAAAACAATAATAAGAATTTCGAAGAACAAACAGGTGGGTAGGTCCCAATGAATAAGACCTGAGCTTGTTCTCTGGTCTCTAGATGCACATGAGCTGATGTGCGCATGTGCAAACACACACATAGACCTGAAAGAAACAAGCTTAAGCTGGTGAGGCAGCTCAGTGGGTAGAGGCACCTGCTACAAAGCTGGACAGCTTGAGTTCCATCCTCGGGACTGGCTCCCCCAAGCCGGCCTCCACATGCATGCTTCAGAACACACACAAATATGTAAATAAATGTAATTAAAATGGTTGTTTTGTTATTGTTTGTTTTAAAGAGCAGGCCTGCAACATTCCTCGGCTTCCCCGTAGGAGGGCCCTAATGGGAAGGAGTTGGGTAACTGGAAGGCATGTTCTTAATAGGGACTGTGAAACCCTGGTCTTTCTGGTTTCACTCTTCCACAGGCTCCTGCCATGTTGTATTTCTGTACCACAGGTCTGGAGCAAGTTGATCATGGCCTAAAACCTCATACACATGCCCTTTCATCCCTCATTCCACAACACCCTCACTTTTATTCCATTGTTTCTTCGGGATACCCTCAATTTTTTTATATATCTGAAAGTGACCTTGAACTTCTGATCATCCTGCATCCACCTCTCCAGTGCTGGGATCCTAGGCATGGGCTACCATGCATGGTTTTTCCAGTGCTGGAGACCAAACCTGGGTCCTTGTGTAGCTAAGCAAGTACTCCACCAATTGAGCTGCATCCCCATCTATTTTTGTTGCTATTATTTTTTTTCTTGAGATAAGGTCTTGCTGTGTAGGCCAGGCTGGCCACTTCTACCTATTTCCTGAGTGTACCACACGCCTGGCAAACCTTCTCTGTGTAACTAGATTATCTCAGGTATTTTGTTATAGTGTTAGAAAGCTGGCTGGCACAGAACCGCTCAGAGGGAAAGAAGGAAGACATCACAGTTTCTGCTTTGTCTCCTATTTTGTCCCAAGTCAGACTGGGGGATTCAAAGGTGTGGTGACAACTTACACTGTTCAGCCAAGTTCTCAGACTAGATAGACCTATACCCATGGCAGAACTAAGATGCTGCCAGGGCCTGGGAGCTACAGAGAATCTGAGAATGAAACCTGAACTAAGATGATCAAAGGGACCATTGAGGGTGACACCCTGTTTATAGCTACATTGATGAAGGATGGTGGATCAGCCTGAAGACTGCTCAGGTAGACCAAGGGTGGGTTTACTCTTTGTTGTTTATTTTGTCTCATTTTCTGAGGAAGAGTTTCTTTTGGCTCGTGGTTTGACATACTCCAGCACCATGGGGATGGCATGGAGCAGGAGACTGAGGCAGCTGGTCACACTGTCCCTGAGTCAGGAAACATATAAAGATGAATACTTGGTGCTCAGCTTGAATTTTCTTTTTTATTTGATCAAGAATCCCAGCCCAGGAGGCTGGGATGCCCACATTCAGGGTGGGTCTTCTCTCCTCAGTTAAACCTTTCTGGAAATGTCCTCAGAGATGTGTTTCCGTAATGAGTCTAAATCCTGCTAAATTAATAATCCAGATGAAGCAACTCAGGAATGTTTTTCTTTTCTTCTGAGATGTGTGGTCTCTGCATGTAGCTTCCAGATGCTGGAATCACAGGTGTGCACTACTACACCAGGCTTAGATCTCAGATGTAGGTTTGAGAAAGGATTTCATGTTGCTGTCTGGCCTCGAACTCCTGAAGATCTGAGATTTTTTTGAAGATAACTTGAAAGGTAAGCGTCTAGCATGGTGTGCAACACATGGTAGGTGGACAAACACTGTCTGCTAAGGCGGCAGCATAGGCCAACAAGGCATAAGCACAGAGCCGAGCTAGCACAGCCACAGGCCACAGTGAGGAAGATGACCCCCATTCTCTCCACCCTTCATCTTTGGGTTCACACTCTGCATAGAACACGATCTGGAGAGACCGACAAAACCCAGGGGATGTGGGGTCCCGAGACTCCATCTAATAGAAGTGCCGGAGGAACAGGGACTCAGGGTTGAAAACCATTTGAACAAACCCAGGCTGCTATCCAGGGTCAGTACAGGTCACTCCCATTTGGGCTGTGAAACCATCCAGCTCAGTACATGAAGTAATTTTCTCAGAAACAATTGCTTTGGGGTGACCCAGGGCACAGTCAAGTATGGAATCAAGTTTGTGAGCAGTAGCAGATAGTGACCATGTCCTCAGCCCAGAACCGTTAGTCCTTGGGACAAACATCTCCAGAGCAGAAACAAAGTCTATTTGTCTCTTTCTGCTAATTTTGTTTGTTTGTTTTTGAGACAGGATCTCACTATGTATCCCTGGCTGTCTTAAAACTCACTATGTAGAGCAGGCTGGACTCAGACTTTGAGAAATACACTTGACTCCCAGGATACTGGGATTAAAGGTGTGTACTGCCACATAGGATCCTTTCACTTTTCTTTTTTTTCTTTCCTTTTTTTTTATATGTATTGGTGTTTTGCCTGCATGTATGTCTGTATCAACACATCAGATCCCCTGGAACTGGAGTTACAGACAGTTGTGAACTGTCATGTGGGTGCTGGGAATTGAACCTGGTGCTCTTAACTGCTGAGCCATCTCTCCAGTCCCAGGAGACTTTCTCTACCAAAAAAAATTTTTAATTTTTCTTTAAAATATTTTATTTTTGGTTTTTCGAGACAGGGTTTCTCTGTAGCTTTGGAGCCTGTCCTGAAACTCGCTCTTGTAGCCCAGGCTGGCCTTGAACTCACAGAGATCCACCTACCTCTGCCTCCCGAGTGCTGGGATTAAAGGCATGTGCCACCACCGCCCGGCATCTACCGAATTGTTAATGAAAAAAAAAACCCAGCTAATAGCACATAGTACAATCCTGATGTGCACCCTTAGCCCGTGTCAGGCAGAGCACAAGTGTCCTTGTACAGTATCCCTAAGGCTGGTGAGGAACCCCACAATGCAGGCTGAGGCACAATCAGTATGCAGGAGCCCCACTGGGTAGATGTGAGACTCAGACTATACAGCTGCCGCTGAATCAGCCCCACAGGTGAGCAGTGTTTTCAGAGTCCCCAGAAAGAAACCACGGATGGAGATAGAGCTAATCGTGGAAGTCCAAGAGAGAACAGAAGAAGCTCAGCCGGCCCAGCTGCTGCACTTCCAAGTCCTCCGCCAGCCTCATTATCACTGAGGACCTGCAGCTCTCACCTGTGCAAAATTGCTTATTGGATTAACAACAAGAAAAGCACTTATTAAAAAAAAAAGTGGTTCACTCCGCTTTCAGTAGCCATCTTCACTCCCTGCAGACGTCAGGCCTCAGGACGAGTGTACAACGCCTAACGAGTAGACACAGATGCTTACCGACTTACAGTGGGATTGAGTCCTGCCAACACACTGGGACTTGGAGATAAGCTGAAAATGCATTACTGTACCTAACCAAAGCTCATCAGCTCAGCCGCACAGTGCACTGAGTGCTGGGTTTTCATCAAGAGGCTCATCTGGACATGGCTGCTCCGTGTTCAGGTGTGGACCAGCATTTGCTCTGGATGCCTCTTTGCTGGTTTGTGTTGTTGCTGGTGTGTGTGTGTGTGTTACAATAAAATGACATAAAACCCAGTGTAAAAGCGGGCAGAGGATATAAATAGATGTTTTTCATACACGTGGACAATAGATCTCTACATCATTATTCATTAGGAAAACACAAATCAAAACCACAATGAGGTTCCACTTCACTCCCACTAGCATAGTTAAATGAGACAGACAGTGACAGCGTTGACAAGGAAAGGAGACATTAGAGGGATGAGGAGACGCTATAGGGATGAGGAGACGCTAGAAGGATGAGGAGACGCTAGAGGGATGAGGAGACGCTAGAAAGAGGCCTCGTGGGTTGTGGTAGCAAGGAAAGACTGTGTAGCCTGCCCTGGAAAAGCAGTCTGGCAGTCCCTCAAAATGCTAACTGTAGTTACCAGCTAATCCAGGATTCCACTCCTAGGTATATACTCAAAAGAACTGAATTCTGGGCTGGTGAGATGGCCCAGTGGTTAAGGTACTTACCACCAAGCCTGACAACCTGAGTTCAATCCCCGAGACCTAACAAAAGGAGAGAACCAACTCCAGCAAGTTGTACTTTGACCTCTACACATGTGCTGTGGCATGTGCCCTTGTACACAAACACACGCACTCACCCACCCACAGATAAGTAAGCGTAACTTAAAAAGAAAACTGTAAAAGAAGTGAAACCCGTATTTATGCACAGACTAGCATATGGATGCTTGTGGCTGCTTCATTCAAAATAGCCGAAAAGTGATAGCAACACGAATCTCCATCAACTGGTAAATGGATACACAAAACAAGGCATAAACAGAACTATCCAGCCATGTCGGGGAAGAAAGGGTGACCTGGTACTGTGTAGGTGAGCATCCAAGTCAGAAGGAACCACATACACCATGCATATGAACTGACCAGCCATGGGCTAGCTGGATGGCTTAGCAGGTAAAGGCGCTTGACCCCAAACCTTACCACCTGAGTCCCATTTCCCATGACTCACATGGTGGAAGGAAAGAACTGACTCCCAAAAGCTGTCCTGTGATCTCCACATTTGTGCCATGGCATGCACTCACAAGTATCCCACACACATACATTTTTACAGAGTCTGAAATGCCTAGCTACATCAACTGGGTCAAGGCAGTTAGTTCTTGCAGGGGAAGTGCCCACTGTGGGAAGTGCCCTAGATAGCTCTGTCTGAGAAGTGTTTTAAAACTGATAGTCAAGGGCATATAATTCACTGAGATAGGAGAAATCTCTGCACTGAACCTTGTAAAGAGGAAAGGATTGTCTGTGTGCTGTTGCATGCCTTTAATCCCAGCACTCAGGATGCAGAGGCAGGCGAATCTCTGAGTTTGAGATCAGCTTGGTCTACAGAATGAATTCAAGGAAAACCAGAGCTGTTAGACACAGAAACCCTGTCTCAGGAGAAAAAGAGAGAGAGAGAGAGAGAGAGAGAGAGAGAGAGAGAGAGACAGAGATTATGGCAAGTAAATTCCACCTGTCAATAAAGTAGTTTTGTTGACAGGAGCAGGTGAGACAGAGTCTCATGTAGCCTAAGGGTGACTTTGAACTCCTGATCCTCTCGACCCCACCTCCCTGGCACTGGAATTATAGGTATATGTTGTTTCAGAAAAAGTAGAGGGACAGAAACAAAGAAAGTGAGAATAGTCATGGCTGGGAAAGCAGCTTTGGGAGAATTTCAGAGCCCAGGTGGCATTGCAAAAGGCCACATCACCCTGAGTTATAGTCCTATTCCTTACAGATCTGCTTGCTTGACCCTAATCAGGACCTCCCTGAACATGTTACTTTTCACCATGCCTCCCCTAGCACACCCTCCCAAGAGGTAGGGCACTGGATTCTCTGGTGCAGTTTTAAACAGAACAAAGGAAAACAAGAAGCTCTCTTGGATAACCTCTCTGCCCTCTTAAAAGGCTTGTTGGAGGCTTGGGGACCAGGATGCTCTGGGCAGAGATTACAGGGTGAGGAGAAGTGACCCCAAGTGGACTGGATGGGCTGGTTCCCTGGGGTCTGCCAGCACCCTCTCCCTGGGGGACCATCCCCCTTGATCAAAGGCTCTTCCTATGAGCAGGGCCTGCTGTGGTCAGCATTTTTACACTACAGGGGCCTTTCTCCCATGTCTTCCAACCTGGCTGGGCCTTCTGGTGGAAGGGGGAGCTTCCACCTCCTGGAGGGAGGGTGGCGGCTTTACCTGATCTAAGCTAGAGGCAGAGACCCTTTGCAACCCTAAGGTGCGGGTTCCACCACAGCAGGGTGAGAAAAGCCTATAGAGACTGAGCTAAACAACTTCATTTCCAAACCAGACAAATGAGGTTCAGTGAGGTCAAGGGGTTTTCTAAAAGTCCACACAAGCCAGTGATAAGAAACAGAACTGGTCATGAACTGTGGGCAGGTCTAAGCTTGTGGAAGTGTCCAAACAAATGTGGGGGTAAGTGGTTCATCCTGCCCGACTTCATTCACAATGGAGACTGAGGGGCCTCGGGGAGCCCGGAAGGTGTAGAGCTGGGCTTCCATCCCAGGTCCACAAAGCAAGCACACAAAGCCAAGCCTAATGATCAACCATTTTTCCCAGTCCTCCTAAAGCCACCCACCTACCCCTCTGTTTGACCAGTCCCATGTCCCATTACCTGGAGTCCCTGAGCTCCTGTGAGTAGTAGCAAGGCCAGCTGTGTTCTGATTGTGAATGTGACCAAGCTGGGGAAGGAGAGGCCATGGCATCCTGACAGCAGAGGGCGGGGCAACCATGACGTTGCCCCTGGGCCTCACTGGTTCACCCGGGTGTTGTGGCATTCCTTCCTGTGGTGCTATCAGCCCCCAGGCCTTCCTGTCTGACTTGCCTCTTCCCCCAGCATCCCCGGAGGGGTGGATGGTGGCATACGTGCTGCTGCAGATCCCAGGATCATACTGTAACCTCAAGCCCCCAGTGGCAACCGTGTTGGGCTGCTCTAGGCTGTGACAAGCTCCAGGAAGGGAGGAGTTGAGAGTTTGTCTTGGGCAACCCCTCTTTGCTCAGGAGGTTGATTCAGGCCCCAGCCATGTGTCCTGACCTGCCCTACAAGTTAGAAGATACTGCCATGCTCCCTGCTCCTGGAGCCCAGGGAACATAGAGAGGGGCTGAAGGCTAGGGCGGTGCATCTCCTCGGAAGGGAGCTGGGCCAAAGCACCTGTCCAGGATGGGTTGGAACTGAGTCCTCAAGAAGCAGGAAACATCACACAGCTGCCGCCTCTGCCTTGTGCTCACTCATCAGTCACCCTGTGCTGTCACTGGCCAGGGGAGTACCAGCCAGCAGGGACAAAAGGCAAAGCCAGGAGCTTTCTGGAAAAGGAGCCACCCACATCCTAAGCTCAGGCCCAACCCTTGACTGTTTTGTCAAGCTCAGCATACAATTGACCTGTGAAGTGAGCCCCACTGGACAGCCTCTGATTTGTCCCAAGTCCACCCTAACTCACTTCCACAGCCCCCATACCATGTAGGTCTACCACCACCATCCCTGTCCCTGCTTCTGCCATGCCCACCACTGTTGTCCACTGAGCAGCTACTTCAGCTCCACACCTATTACACATACCCTCCAGTTCTCAGGACACATCCCATGTCCTTTACTGTCTGCCCCAGACTCCATGGGCAACCCCTCTTTGCTCAGGAGGTTGATCCAGGCCCCAGCCATGTGTCCTGGCCTGCCCTACAAGTTAGAAGATACTGCCATGCTCCCTGCTCCTGTGCCAGTGCCATACTGAAAATGCTCCAAATATCCCAGATAGATACCCACCTTAGGCCTTTGCACTGACTGTCCTATTCAGAATGATCTCCCTTAGGACGTTACCTGGGTGGAGGGCATGTGTTTGTGGAGAAATGGCTCAGAGGTTAAGAGCAGCCGCACTGGCTGCTCTTCCAGAGGTCCTGAGTTCAGTTCCCAGCGACTTCATAGTGGCTCATAACTATCTATAATAAGGTCTGGTGCTCTCTTCTGGCAGGCAGGTGTACATACAGGCAGAGCACTGTATACATAATAAATACATCAAGGAAAGAAAGAAAGAAAGAAAGAAAGAAAGAAAGAAAGAAAGAAAGAAAGAAAGAAAGAAAGAAAGAAAGAAAGACAGCCACCTGGCTCCTTCCTTCACTCTTTCTGTCTCTGTTCAAATGTTACCTGCCCTGACCAGCCTGCCCTCCTCAGCCTGCTTCACTCCTCCACATGCTATTTTCTTGCGTAGATTTCCTCATAAAGTATTTGTTCTAGGACCTGGGACAGTGATCCATGTGTAGAATGCATTCAGTCAATTTTGCTGAATGAGTAAGAGATTTGAAACAGCCCAATGTGTGTGTGGCAGGATCTGAAATAGCCTGGTGTGTGTGTGTGTGTGTGTGTGTGTGTGTGTGTGTGTGTGTGTGTGTGTGTGTGTGTGTGTGTGATGTGTGTGTGTGAGCACTCAAAGCAGAAGGAGGTAAGAGGTACCATTGACCACTGTGTTGAGGAAAACACACAGATCATCCCCTTTGACATGAGTGGTGGCCTTCGAGCTAAAAGAAACAGAGAGGAAGCCGAAGAAGCAGGAGTTCCGAAGTCACACCAAGAAACTGCATGGCGACCTGAGGGTCTGTTAGGAAGACAGCCGTTGGAAGTTATGTCATGAACTGACAGGGATGTCTTGAGGGATGGGGATGGGACCAGGGGCAGGGTCATGGGAAGTTCCAGGATATGCTGAGAAGGACAGTGTCTGCCAGGCACAGGGTTGACAGGGCCTGGGGACTGTGATTGGGGAACTGAGATGCACAGGGCATGCAAAGTGCATGCTGAATTGTAAAGGCTAGATGGAAAATAGAGAATAATTCTTTCAAAGACAGAGTCTCTCTAGGTAGCTATGGCTGTCCTGGAACTCACTATGTGTACCAGGCTGATCTCAAACTCACCAAGATCCACCTATCTCTGCTTCCCAAGAACTTTTTCCCCTTGGTTTTTTCAGGACAAGGTTTCTCTATGTAGCTTTAACTCTCCTGAAACTCACTCTACTGTAGACCAGGCTGGCCTTGAATTTACAAATATCTGCCTGCCTCTGCCTCTCAGGTGCTGGGATTAAAGATGTGTGCCATCACCTCTATGCTCCAAGAGCTGTTATTGAGAGCATGTATCACCATGCCTTGCTCATTCTTCCTTTCTTTTTTGTATTGATGATGTTAAAATGAGTTAATGTGGGGTAGACTTGGTTTATAAAGTATGTTAATAAAACTTTACCTATTTTTAATGTAGCCGCTGAAAGTTTAAAGTGTTTAGTAGTTACAACGTATGATGGGTCTAGATCAGAGAGCACAGCCAACAGGTCTCAGTCATGTGGGGGGTAAGAATGTAAGGGTGAGGGAGACCCTCAGACTAACTGTAACTTTCTTCCTTCCTCCAGAAGTTCCTTTCTAATGAGACTGTGATTCAGAGGCCACAGGAGAGAGCCTGGATGGCCAGCGTTCAGTGGGACCAGTGAGACACAAGCACATATGCAAAATCCCACCTTCTCAAATAAGAACTTGCTAGAATGAAATATGGTGATAGGCTAGGCAATGAAGCCTCCTCCCAAGAGTAGTATATAAGAAGAAATTTCAAGACCCCTATTTTTGCTTGTTTGTTTATTTTTTGAGACAAGGTTTCTCTGTAGCTTTGGGGCCTGTCCTGGAACTAGCTCTTGTAGACCAGGCTGGCCTTGAACTCACAGAGATTCGCCTTCCTCTGCCTCCCAAGTGCTGGGATTAAAGGCGTGCCCCACCACCACCCAGCCTAAATTATTCTTAATATTCTTAAACTGGGCATAGTAGTTCACATTTATAATCCTGGCACTCAGCAACTTAGACAAGATGATCTTGGGTTCCAGGTTAGCCTGGGCTGTATAGGGAACTTCTGTCTCCAAAACAAACAAACAAACAAACAAGTAACTTGGTTATTCTCCTAATGTTCTCACTTCACTAAATGAGCAAGAGACAGAATCACTTGGAAGCCTCTTAGACACTGCTAAATCCCCAGGCCCCTTCTTAGACATTCTCAGTCAGAAGTTGTGGGATCCCCCAGGCTATCTTAGTACGCCTGCTCGTGTCCGAAGTCTTCTGCCATCTGCAGGTTTAAATGCCTGGCACACAGAAAGTGCTCCCCAAGAGCCATCCTCTATCTTATCGTCTAGTCCTGTCATTAGGCACCTCCCTCCCTGAGCCTCAGTTTCCCTCTCTGCCCCTTCTGCAGCACCTGCTTGGGCATTTACCTGGAGCACAACAAATGCACCTCCACGTGGGCAGATGTCACAGTCAGGACAGACCTGTCTGAGGTGTCAAGGAGCCCTGCTCCAGCTTAGCTCCACCCAGGTGACTTCAGTGCCCAGAGTGTGGGTGACTCATGGCACAGCTTCCCACCATGATAGAGCCCAGCTGACAGCCTCGGGAGTCAGCACAGCAGCTCAGCATGACTTATGCCTTTCCTGCATTCCAGAGCTGCTAGCCAGGCCCCTGACTCAGCAGGCACGTGCACTCTGCAGACAACAGTCGGACAGCTCAGCCTCAGTTTCCCCATTTGTCAAAATGGCGAAGCAGCAGCTCCCTACACATGACAAGGGAGCTTGTGTATATTGGCCAGTGACACCCAGCCTTTGCAATGCCTTAGTGTTCTTGGAATGAGGCAATGGGATTCCTAAAGAAGCCCCCAGTGGCTTCTTAGGCCTGACACATACTCCCTGTAGGTATAGAGGGAAGAGAGGAGAAACCTCACCCACTGTGAGCACCAAGGCTCTGGCTGTTTACACCCTCCCAGAAGGATGTCTGGGAGGCCAGGACCTATCTTTACCATCTGAAATTGTCTATTAAATGAATCCTCTAAGGACAGGGGTGGGGGCTTACACTTGTACTCCCAGTGTACAAGAGTACTTGTACTCAAGAGCTGAGGCAGGAGGATCTCTATGAGTTTGAGGTCAGCCTGATCTACATAGGGAGCCTTATCTAAAAAAAATAATTAGTTATTCAAAAATATGCAGAATGTGAAAAAATAATTAGTTAATTAAATTTAACACAAACAAACACAACTCTGAATCATAGAGTATTGTGTCCATTTCATGGACGTGGAAAATGAGAGGAAATGATTTTTTCTCAGGGTGACAAGACTGGGTTGAGATTTGCACAAAGGTCTCCCTGACTTGAGAACCCTAACTCTTTCCACTTTCCCACGGAGGAAACTCCAAGTTAACCCCCACAGGCTTCCATGGCTCCAGTTTGTGCCGTTCAAATCTACGTCTGAAACCTGAGCTTTCCCCCTCCTCCTCCTCTTCTTCATTCTCCTTTCTGCAGTGCTGGGGATTAAACTGAGGGCCTTGTACACTGAAGCCACGCCCCCAGCCTTTGATCCGAATCCTTCCTTATGGCTGTAAACCTGCTGTTTACCTTTCTTCCGGTGAGATGTCAGTGCATGCATCTTGCCAGCTTCCTGCTTGCTCTTGCCTTTGCTGCTAGGCTGACAGAAGATACAGATCGTCTGTCAGCTCGTGGTGAACAGATATTTTCTGTGTCCACAGGCCACCCTCTGAAATGCTGACTAGCCATTCCCTTGTCTATTCACAGCAGTGAAACAGACTGAATGAACAGTTTTTCAGTGGTTTGGATTCCCCAACACACACCCCGCCCCAGTGCTGGGAATAGAATGTAGGGTAGGCCTCCTGCCTGCCAGGCAAGGGTATGACTGAGCCACACCCTGAGCCCAGCACCTCACTGGTAGGTTTTGAGCAAGAGTCTATGGGTAAGCCAAGTATCCAGCTCCTGAATAGTCATTCTTTAAAAAAAAACAAAGTCTCACTATATAGTTAAGGCTGGCCTAGAAATGTTTTGTATGCCAGGCTGGCCTCGAACTCACAGAGACTCCCATCTCTTCCTCCCAAGTGCTGGGATTAAAGGTGTGTGCCACCTCGCCTGACCCTCATTTTACAGATGAGCAGGTCTAGGCCTAGAGGTTGCAGCAGGGTCTTGCTTGTGGATCCCAAGGACTTTGGGGGCAGAGGTGGGATCATAAACCAGATCCTCTGACCTTCAGGCAAGCCCTCATGGGTACTCCTAGAAGGAGATAATTTTCTTGCTCTCTTCTCTCATCTCAGATGAGTGTGCATTGCACAGAGGGTCCTTCACTAAACCAGTTTGTCCAAGTGAGGAAAGGCAGAGGGACCTTATGCAAGGTGGAGAGGTCACTGAAGCGGGGACGGGCCACCTCCCAAAGGACCCATTTAAGAAAAGAAGCATCTCCCTGCAGAAGAGGGAAGGGTAGGTCCCCAGAGCTAACACACTTCAGGGAGACCCTGAAGCTAACCGGCAAATAAATTATTTGAGATCATGCAGTCATTACTGGTAAGATTTGGAGGTTCCAAAACAGATGTGGTGGCACATGCCTCTAACTTTAGCGCTGAGGAGGTTGAGGCAGGATGATTGTGAGTTTGAAAGCAGCTGGGATAGTATATTGAGACCTTGTCTTAATCCAAATAACAGCAAAGGAAGAGATCGGAGGGTCCAACTGACCAAACTCACTGAGGTGCCCTCCATTTGGCACAAACACTGGCTCTCTACAGAGGAAGGAAAATAGAGCAGCCAAATGTATCTGATAGAATCTGGAGGGACCAACACCAGAGAACAGTCAAGTGTACCTGATAGAATCTGGAGGGACCAACATCACAGAACAGTCAAATGTGCCTGATAGAACCTGGAGGGACCAACACCATAGAACAGTCAACTGTACCTGATAGAATCTGGAGGGACCAACACCACAGAACAGTCAGATGTACCTGATAGAACCTGGAGAGACCAACATCATAGAACAGTCAAATGTATCCAATAGGTCCTAGAGGGACCAACGTCTGGGTTTTAGGGAAGGGGAAAGACTTTCCTTAAAGCCAGGTCAATAGGGGCAGCCATGCAGAGACCCTCTTTCCTGGGAACCAGTGTTCCATTAGGAAGGGGCAAGAAAGGCTGCTGAGGTGGCTCACAGTGAAGGCACGTGTGTGTGTGTGTGTGTGTGTGTGTGTGTGTGTGTGTGTGTCCCACATTGGTTGGAGGTGGAGTTACAGGTGTTTGTGAATCACCCTACCTGGGTGCTAGGAACTGAATGAGGGTCCTCTGGAAGATCAAATAGAAGTTCTTTCTTTCTAGCTGGGCGGTGGTGGCACGTGCCTTTAATCCCAGCACTTGGGAGGTAGAGATAAGTAGATCTATGTGAGTTCAAGGCCAGCCTGGTCTACAAGTGCTAGTTCCAGGATAGGCTCTAAAACTACAGAGAAACCCTGTCTCGAAAAATTAAAAAAAAAAAAGCTCTTTGTTTGTGTTTTGAGACACGGTTTCTCTGTGTAGACTTGGCTCTCCTGGAACTTGTAGACCAGGCTGTCCTGAAACTCACAGAGATCCACCTGCTTCTGACTCCCCAGTGTGCCACCACTGCTTGGCTTTTTTTTTTTTTTTAATTTTCAAATGAGAGGAGGAAGGAAAGAAGTTAGAATGGAGAAAGGAAGCAGGGAGGGAGGAAGGAAGATAAAAAGAACATTCTTATAAATTTCATCATATTTATTAATGAGGGAAGGACCACAGTGCCTGTGGAGGTCAGAGGACAATTTACAGGATTCGGTCTCTCCCTCCACCGTGTGGTTTCCAGGGATCAACTCAAGTTGTCAGGCTGCAAGCACCTGCTGGGCCATCCCACCAGCCATGCGAAGGTTCTTAAAGAGCACTCTGTGAGCAGGTGTTCAGACAGGGGTCATTTCCGTAGGCAGACCCTGCTTCCAGCCCTGGAATCCTCCCAGTAACTCCAGAAGTGACTCTCCTAGGAGCGGCATCTCAGCCCAGCTCAAGCCAGGGCAGGTATCCTGCAAATTCCCATGGGTGTGAGAGGCAGGGAGGGCTTGTGGTGTGAGCCTGTGTAATCCCATTCCCAAGGCTGCCTCTTGTCCTCCTCCCTCAGCCTTGTCCTGGTTTGAGTCACCACTTCTCACAGAGAAGAACCAATAGATCACAGAGGACTGTGACTGCGTGACTCCTCCTGGGAATTCAGGAACACCCATCAACTCCCCCCACAATAGGGCACTCGGGACAAACTGAAGAAACAATTCCACCCAAGTCCAGTTGGGAGGACCAATGAGTTTGTTGGGCTTATTTGTTGGCCCCCAGACAGCTGCATTCCCACCAACACCCACTCCAGCAAGGGTGGCTACCTCCCCAAAGTTGCCCTCCCCTCAGCTGACCTTCACCTTCAACACTGCGGTGCTTCCCCAGACCACACTTCAGTTGGGGAACCTGGTGGGAGAGGGGGCTAACACTTAAGTGAGCCTGACATTCTGCGCCTCTCCTAAGCTATCAGACTGATCTTGTGAGAGTAGGTACAGCTTCTCTAATTTTAAGATGCCAGTGGCCATGTCACGTTCAAAAGAGTATTCCATGATACACAATAGAAAGAGTTGTAGGCTGGGGAGATGTCTTGGGGTGGGTAAAGAAAGCACTTGCTGACCAAACATGAGGATTTGAGTTTGGAACCCCAATATCCACCTTAAAAAATAAGTCAGAGCCAGGTGTAATGGTGTACACTGGAAACAGTGGTAGGAGAATGGCAGGTGAGTTCAAGGCTAGCCTGGTTCTCATAAAGTTCTAGGCCGGCCAAGGATATATAGGGAGACTTTGTCTGAAAATGAAGCCAGGACAAGCTTAGGAGTAAGTCCATAGACCCAGCACTAGGAATGCTAAGATGGGAGGAAGTTCCTGGGGGCTCACTAGCCAGCTAGTCTAACCAATCATTGAGCTTCAAGTTCAGTGAAAGACCTTGTCTCAAAAAATAATGTAGAGGGGTTGGCTAGATGGCTCACCAGGTACGGAGACCTGCCACCAAACCTGATGACATAATTCCATCCTTAGGATCTCCATGGTAGAAGGAGAACTGACCCTTAACTGACCCCTGGAGGTGGTCCTCCGATCTCCACTAGTGTGCCTCTGCACACAAGCATCCCCCCAACACATACAATAAATAAATTAACTAAATAACAATATTTTAAAATTTTGTGTGTGTGTGTGTGTGTTCTTGTTCATATGTGTTGCAGGGGCCTGCAAAAACCAGAAGAAGGCATTTGCTCTCCTGGAGCTGGAACTTTGAGCCACTGTGGGTGCTGGGAACTGAACCCTGATCCTCTGCAAGAGTAGTAATGTTCTTAACCTCTGAGCCATCTCTACAACTGTAATAAATTTAATTCTAATAAAGAAGGAAGGAAGGAAGGAAGGAAGGAAGGAAGGAAGGAAGAAAAAGAAAGAAAGGGAGGAAGAAAGCACGCAAGTTGGGTATGGCAAATTGAATGAAGATGCTCCCCCCCACCCAGTGTCATGCATTTGAATGTTTGTGGAACTGTTTGAGAAGGGTTCAGAAGTATGGCCTTGTGAACAAGGTATTGATGTGGGATTTCTCTCTGTATGCTGTGAATACCATTAGTTAATAAAGAAACTGGCTTGGCCTGATAGGGTAGAACAGAGCTAGGTGGGGAAAACTAAATTAAAATACTGGGGGAAAAGGAGGCGGAATGAGAGAGAAGCCATGTAGCCCTCCAGAGACAAACGCCAGAATTTTACCCGGTAAGTCATAGCCACATGGCGATCCACAGATTAATGGAGATGGGATAGTTTAGAATATGAGAGTTAGCCAGAAATATGCTTAAGCTATTGACCAAACAGTATTGCAAATAATATGGTTTCTGTGTGATTATTTCGGGAGTCTGGGCGGCTGGGAAATGAACAAGCAAACAAGTAGTCTCCTACTACAAGGTATGTCACAGTAGGCTGTGAGATTTCAAAAGACCCAGTTAGATCTCGCTGCCTCCTGCCTGTGGATCAGGATGTTAGCTCTCAGGTACCACTCCAGCGCCATGACTGCTTGCTTCCATGTTCCCCACCATGATGGGCACTAATCCTCTTGAACTGTGAGCCTCAGTTAATGTTTTCTTTTATAAGGTGCCTTGGTCATGGTGTCTCTTCACAGCAATAGAAAGTAACTAAGATACTGGGCATGGTGGCACATGCCTTTGATTCCATCAACTTGGAGGCAGAGGCAGGTGGATCTTTATGAGTCTGAGGCCAGCCTGGTCTACAGAGTAAGTTCCAGGACAGCCAGGGCTACACGGTAAGTTCCTGTCCCAAGATACATACATAAATAAATAAAATAAGCTCCCGTTGGTGATGTGACTCAGCTAGTAAATGCACTTACTCTCTGGGCTGACCACTGGTGTTCAACTCCTGGCACACACACTGTAGAAAAAGAAAATTGACTCCTGGAAGTTGCCCTCTGACCTCCACACACATACCACAATAGCTGGGGCGGCAGGGCAGCAAGTGGTCCAAGCAGGAAACCGACAGATCACGTCCCAGTGGTGCAAAGGGAGCAAGAGAGTGAATCCAAAATAAGGTAAGGCTCTAAACTCTCAAAGTCAGACCCGACCCCACTGATACACCTCCTCCAGCCAAGCTCCATGTCCTAAAACTTCCGTAATCTGTCCTGGAGAGATGGCTCTAGAGTTAAGAGCACTTGCCACTCTTTAAGGTTCAGTACCTAATCACCATCCAGTACCTCAGAACCATCCATAACATCAGTTCCAGGGGATCTGGTGCCCTCTTCTGACATTCCTAGGCATCAGGCATGCAGGTGGTATACATTCAGGCAAAAACACTTAAGCGCATAAAACTAAATAAATAAAAATCCTTTAAAGAAATTCCATAACCTCGTCATACAGTACTTCCAATAAGAGACTAAGTGTTTAAATATATGAGCCTACAGGGGACATTTCTCATTCAAACCACGGCACATAGGTTCCAGGGTTGAACTCTGGTTGCCAGGCTTGCCCAGCAATTACTTTGGACCATCTTGTGAGCTCTCCACTGTTAGGTCTGAGGCTAGGAGCTTATCAGGTCACACCCATGTACAGCAGCCTCTTTCTTGTAGCTGTATAAAGGAACTGGCAAAGCCCATACCAAGAGCCTCTCTATGAGTCTGTCAGCAGACTCCTCAGGCACCCAGATTCCAGGAGAGTGACAGGCACTAGCTACACTTCCTCAAGGAAGTGGCCAGACCTCAGATTGCTAGACTCCGAGGTACCAGAGGGCTGCTACACATCTCTGGCTGGGCACATCACCCTCTGTGTGATGAAAACACCTCAACTAGGTGTGCCCCTCCTCCCCCACATCCTCAGAGTAGCACACTCCTTCCCTCCCTGGCTGCTGAGGAACCAGGGAAGGCCTGAGAAACCCTGGCCTCTGTCTCTGAGAAGCACACACTCCCCTCTGCCACTCTGCCTTCTGAGCCAGACTTCTCGTAAGAATTCCTGCCATGCTGTCCATCTGTCTGTCTGTGACATTAGTAATTCTCCTAATACACTTCTTACCCAGAAGGACAATCCACCTCAGTGAGTCCCTTAAACTCCCACCTGGAGACCATTCATAAATCTACAGTATTCTAGAAATTGCACAAGAAACCCCATCTACAGTAAAAGACGCATCCTGAGTCACTTGTGGAACCCTAGTGGTCCTGGTTTTACTCTTTCAGATTATAGTCACACCCAAGGCACCTCTGAACCCACCCTAGAACCTCAGTTATTGAAATGGAGGGCAGCTCTCTGCTTCCTGGGCACATGTGAAATGTGGTCTCTTTGCTTCCTGACTGCTGGTCCGGCCCCCAGGTTCCTGCTGGCATGAGAGACTGTATCCTTTCTGGAACTCGTTTCTCAATGGCTAGCAAGCTTCTTAAGGTGCAGCCTGGGCCAGGAGATAGGCCAAGGACCCTGTTGAGATACAAGCAACCTCATTTCTTGGGCTAGCAGGACCTCTTTCAACAGCTCCTTCTTGCTCCTCAAAGCACCAGGCTCCATATCTGCCTTTCGCCAAGGGAATGTTTGAAAGTGGTGTCTACTGCAGGGTTGGAACATCAGGGATGGGAGCAGACCTGTTCACCTTCTGATTCTACAGCATATGTCATGGTATCTCCACACAGGCAACAAAGAATAAAGAACGGATACAGGAGGATGAGTTTCTGACTTTTCCACAGGTCAAATGCAGTCACCTGCTATTAGATACGGTTTGATCTCCAGAATCTGAACATAGTTGGAGGTGGGGCAGATGTGACTTTATTTTCTCAGCTTTCTGCATCCACGCCTGCTCCATGTGACTCAGTCCAGGAGCAAGTCAAGAAACACCATGGAGCCACCACAGGAGACAGACAGAAGCTGCCAGCCAGAACCTTGCTGGTAGGCCAGGAACCTCATGGTAAAATATAAAATAAAAGAAATGGGTTAAATTAATATGTAAGAGCTTGCTAGGAATATGCTAGAGTGTAGTAGCTCTGTTGTGGGAGAGAGCAGGCTGCTTGTCGTCCTGGCCACCCAGCTAACCTAACCCCCAAATAACCACACAGAAATTGTATTAATTAAATTACTGCCTGGCCCATTATATCTAGCCTCTTCTTGGCCAACTCTCACATCCTGATCTAACCCATTTCTACCACTCTGTGCAACACCACAAGGTCATGGCTTACCAGGAAAGATTCTAACCAGCGTCAGTCTCAGGCAGGAGCTTCATGGCATCTCTCTGTCTCTGCCTTCTTCCTCTCAGAATTCAGTTCTGTCCTCCCCACCTATCTAAATTCTGCCCTATCAGAAGGCCATGGCAGTTTCTTTATTCAACCAATGAAAGCAACACATAGAAAGAAGGAACTCCTACACCACTAGAGTCATTGGCCAAGCAGTGTTTTAAATAATATAGTTTCTGTGTGGTTATTTTGGGAGTCTGGGTAGCCAGGAAACAAACAAGAGGCCTCCTACAACAGGAGACAGAGGTAGGTGGATCTCTGTGAGTTTGAGCCAGCCTGGTCTACAGGGTGTGGAATATTCCTTTACACTGTGTGAAATTATGTCACTGTGATTGGGTAATAAAGAAGCTGACTAACCAATAGCTGGATAGGTAGAGGTTAGGTGGGACTTGCAAACAAAAAGAGAGTGTGAAGAAAAAGAGGAGGAGTCTCTCAGAATTGTAAGGAGATATGGAGAGAAAGAGATGAACTTGCTGTACTGAGAAAAGGTACCAAGCTACATGATAGAGCATAGATAAGAAATATGGGTTAATTTAAAATGTAAGAGTTAGCTAGTAACAAGCCTGAGCTATTGAGTGAGTACTTAGAATTAATATTAAGTCTTTGTGTGCTTATTTGGGAGCTGGACAGCAGTCTTGATGAAAAGCTCTGCCTACAACAGAGTGAGTTCCAGGATATCCAGGGCCACACAGAGAAACCCTGTCTTGAAAAACAAATAAACAAAACAAATGGATTTAAAAAATAAATACTGATTTTATTTTGTTTTGTTGTGTTTCTGAGTGCTGACATTAAAGCAATTTATTTGGTTTAAAGGAGGCTGGGGTGGAAAGATGGCTCAGTGGTTTAGAGCACTGTTACTCTTGCAAAAGACCTAGCTTCAATTCCCAGCACCCACATTGTGGTTCACAACCATCTCTATCCGCAGCTCTAGGGGATCTGACTCCCTCTTCTGACCTCTTTGGGCACTGCATGCACATGGTGCACAAGCATACATACAAGCAAAACATTCATACACATAAAACAAACAAACAGACAAACAAACAAAAAACCTTTAAATTCCTTTAAAAAGCTTGATAGACTACAGCAAAATGCTACACCCCACAGTTAGAAAATGCAGCAGGACTGTAGGGTAAAAGGGACAACTGGAGCAGGAAACCAACCAATCCCTGAGCACCCTGACTCTGAGCCCAGAGTCAGTAAAAGAAACACACTTTGGATCTGAGACCCGGGCCAGGGAAAGAAACATCTTTCTCCCTGATCCCAGGACCAAAGAAACATGCCCTGACTCTGAAACCAGTGCCAAAGAAAAACACTTTGTCCCTAGAATTAGAGCCAGTGAAAGAAATATGCCCTGGTCCTAAGATTGGAGTCAGAAAACTAAAAAGGATCAGTGAAAGAACACAGTTTGGCCATAAAGTCAGAGCCGTATCTGCCCCTGACCAACTAAACTAACCAATCCCTGAGCAGGGAAAAACTAACCAATCCCTCTTCTCCTTGGAAAAACTCTGCCTCTAAGAAGCCCTATATAAGCCTCTCTGCTGGTTCAGTTAGAGGCTGCAGTTTATCCCTCTCTGGCAGAGGCAGCCACTCTCCTGTATTCCTCCTTCCCAAATAAATATTTTTCTCAAAAAGAGTCTTGGGTGACGACTCTCATTCCACAACGCAGACTAGAAGAACCTAGCTGGGACATCCCTTAGGGGTCTGAGCTGAAAAACCTTGCTGAGACGCTCCCCTAGGGGGCCTGAGCAAAGCGGAGCAGAACGGGAGAACCTTGCTAGGATGCTCCTTAAGGAGGGCTGAGCAAGGTGGGATAGAAAAAAAGTAACAACGTTTCCCCTGAGTGAGAGGAGATTGCTACATTTCTGCAGGGGCTTCGGCTTTAGCAGAAGAAGAAACATCTAGGACCAGAGAAGAAGATAGCTCTGTTAGGACGTTCCCTTAAGGGAACAGAGCAGAACTCAGCGGTAGCAGCTCTCCAGGAGAAGAGCAGGATCCCTATATCCTGTGGGGAGACCATCCCCCATCACACCCCAGCTTCGGGTATTCTGGCTTCCTGATAGTCAAGACACCTTTCCTCCAGGGCTGAGTTGCCCTACTGCGGCTCTAGCCTCCAGAGCTGTCCTATTGCAGCTCTCTACCCCTCTAGAGCTGTCCCTATTGTGGCTCTAGTATAGCCTGGCCTCCCCATAAGTCAGGAAGCTGTAACACATTCACCTACAAGGATGTTAACAAAAACTGGTCTTTACCTCAATCACAACTAGGGTCCAGCAAGCACTAGGTAGGATTCTGAAGCTCTGAAGTGTAAACAGGGTTTACTAGAGGAGTGAAGTAACAACCTTTGCTTGCATCAGTCTAATGTAAAAAATAAAAAAAGAGGGCTGGAGAGATGGCTCAGTAGTTAAAAGCCTTTTCTTTTTTTCTTTTTTAAATATGTATTTTATTTATACATATGAGTACTCTATCTGCATGTATGCTAGCATGACAGAAGAGAGAACCAGATCTCATCATAGATGGTTGTGAGACATCATGTGGTTGCTGGGAATTGAACTCAGGACCACTGAAGGAGTGGGCAGTGCTCTTAACCACTGAACCATCTCTCCAGCCCTAAAAGTGTTTTCTACTCTTGCACAGGACCTGCGTTCTGTTCCTGCACCCATATGGCAACTCACAACAGTTGGTAACTCCAGTACCTTGGGTTCTGTCATCCTCTTCTGGCCTCCCTGGGTACTGACACACATGGTGTACATATATATGTGCAGGCAAAACATTCATACACATAAAATAAAAATAAAAACAAAATTGAAAAGGAAAAAGATCCAGTTTGGGCCTCACTGTCATTCACTGAGTAACTGCCCAGTATCAGGTGATCGCTATATTCCTCCTTAAGAGTATTCACAGTCTCCTGAAGGGCCGCCTCCTCTTCCCACTTATGAAAAATGACCTCTTTCTGTGATGACCAGATGGGTGGTGCGATTGAGGCAGGAGCAGGGAGGCTAGGAGAAATGTAGAGCCCATCTTCCTGTCCCAAGGCTTAGGGACTTTGTAGCCACTGTTCAGTCACTTAGAAGAAGAGAGGTTGTATCAGAGACAGGAAAACAAATATCATTAAAATCTTTTTATTATTTTTTCTTTGTTTCTTTTTCTTTTTTTTCTTTCTTTCTTTCTTTTTTTTTTTTTAAGACAGGGTTTCTCTGTGTAGTCCTGGTTGTCCTGGAACTTGCTCTGTAGACCAGGCTGGCCTCAAATTTAGAGATCCACCTGCATTTGCCTCTTGAGTGCTGGGATTAAAGATGTGTGCTACCTAGCTAGCAGCTTTTTGATGTTGTTTGGTTTTCTTTTTTAGCTTTTTGCTTTTTTGTTTTTGATGACAAGATCAGTGTAGTCAGGGCTGAACTTTTGATCCCCCTGTCTTCCTGCTTTCATCTGCCAAGTTCTGGAATTACAGGCATGAGCCATCACAACCCAGGAAATTTCTTTTTACCAAGCTGGGGGTGTGACTCAGTGGTAGAGCAGTACTAAAAAAGAAATTTTAATACATTTCAGATAAAAGTTTCTTCCTGGGCAGTGGTGCACGCCTCTGATCCCAGCACTCTGGAGGCAGAGGAAGGAAGACGGATCTATGAGTTCAGGCCAACCTGGTCTACAGAGTGAGTTTTAGGACAACAAGAGCTACACAGAGAAACCCAGTCTTGAAAAACAAAACAAAAAAGATATGTTTCTTTTATTGGGCTTTATTCTTTTATTTGTGACTAAAAATAGGCAAGAGAGGTTGTGTGACTCTCCTAAGGCCACCAAGCCAGGAAGCAGCCTACAGAGATTTGAAGCCAAGTTTCCTGTCCAGCATAAAGAGTCCTCCTAAAGATCTACACACACATACACATGCCTAACTGGGGAAGGCAGTGATCAACTTTAGGGAACAACCACTGCCCAAGGTTTTAAGAACCTGGGGTCAATCCTGACTGCATCTCTGGTTCACTGGCCATGTGGCCCTGCCAAGTTCCTTTAGTTCCCAGGGCACAATTAAATTGTTGTAAAATGAAACAACTCATCCTGGCAGAGTGGGGGTCTGGTCTGGTGTGACTGAATGCACTCTCCGCATGAGCCTGGGTATGGACAGGCCACAGTGAGGACTCTGAAGTCCGGCGAGAGATGTTGAGGTTTGCTTGACCAGCTTTGCTTAACAGCTCCTGTTTCCTGAATGATTGTAGATGAGAAAGTTGAGGCTCAGAGACATGAAGCCTAGCCTGAACTGCCAACCCACGTTTGTCCAAGTATGCAAGCCACTGAGCAAGGTCAAAGATCCACAGGCAGAACAAGAGTTGTGGTCAGTACTCGGTTGGTGAGCTCCCTGTCTCTGGAGTGTGCAAGCCCCATGCTGAGCAGAGCTTCCCAGAAGAAGGGGCCAGGTCCTGCAGTCCAGCCCTTCCCGGGACAGGAGGGGGTGAGGGTGACCGAAGAGGCGTGGCCGAAGGGGGAGGGGGCGTGGTTGGGGGGAAGGGGAGGTCGCGCCGCCATATTCGCTCCCGCCCGCAGCCCGCGGCGCAGCCAGCATGAGTACCGCTGCTTTCCACATCTCCAACCTGCTGGAGAAGATGACGTCCAGCGACAAGGACTTCAGGTGCGCCCTGCGGCGGCCCGGGGCTCCTTTCCAGGGCCCTCAGCCCTTTCTGGTCGCCTCCCCCACCCCCCTGCAGACCCCCGTGGGTACCGCCTGGGCCTGCCTGGGCCTGCTGCCCTGCTGCAACAGCCCCGCCCCCAGCCTCTTCCCGCCTTTGCTGTGCTGGGCCCTCAGATCCCCCCACACTAGGCGCCCCCCAGGTCCTCCAATGAAGTCCCCATCGGCCTTTCCTTGGGATCCCAGTGCAGACCTCCTTTGACTCGCATTCAAACAAGTCCCCTCCCTGCACCACCTCTATCCTAGGGTATTCCGTTTCTGATACCCACTTCTGCTCGGGTCTTTAGGTTACCCCATCCCCCCCCCAGGGGTCTGCTAACCCTAATTTCCCTTTCCTTCATCTTTTCCCCTTCATTCCCTCCCTCTTCTTCCTGACCCCTTTACATCCCATCCTCCTTATTCCCCTCCTCTCCCGAGATGTTTGGTTAAGCATTGTTTAGAGGTAGGAAGCAAAGGCTGGAGTAAGGACCACGTCTCTCCCCGACTCTCTTTCTCCTGTCCTCTCCAAATATTCAGAAACAGAGCCACCAACAAGGATGGGACCATCTGGTGCAGCCCTCGTCTTGAAGGGGGAACTGAAGTTCAGTGACCAAAAGGGGTTGGCCCATGATCCTTTAACCAGTTCTGTACCTTCAAGTGGACAGGACACTGCACCCACCGAGTCTTCTGTCAGTTTTACAAATAGAGAAACTAAGATTTGGGTCACGAAGGGCCTGGGTACAATGCCAAGGTAGGACCAAGCAGAGGGGGAGGTCTTAATGATGTCCTGAATCTAGCCTGAAGAGGCCTGAAGCCTGCTTGTGTCATCTGACCTCCACTGTGTTCTGTAAATCCTCTCCTCAAAATCTCTCTGCAACCCCAAGCCCCATGGTGGTACTAGGGCTTTGAACCCTTAGCTCTGGCTTCAGGGCTTCGCAGCCATAACTTTCTGGCTCTGTAAGTGATGGGCAAATTACACCGCCCCCTCTGAACCTTAGCTACTGTGTGTGGTTTAGGTACCAGGTAAGTGCTTCGCGAATGGTTGTTCCTGTGATTCTGCACAGGCTCTCACTTCCCCCGGATCTTGACTAAGTATCTGATCTTCACTGCTGGCTCCCACTGAGTTGTTACCAGGATGCCTCTGCACTCCATGCAGGCCCAGGCACTCTTTCTGTGTTTCTGTATGCCACCTTTGGTCTCCTGGTGATGCCTGTGCAGGAGGACGGGGTAGGGCCTAGTGGAGTGTTCTTTAGGCCCAGGCCTTTCCTGTTCTTCAGAGGCCTGGAGGGGGCTTTGGTTTACCCAAAGTCACATGCCCTACCAGAGCTGAGGGACCGTCCCCTGGGCCTCTGAATGGGAAAGATGGCCCTTTCAGCCAGGGCCAGAGAAGCCCTTTAAGCCTGTCCCTGCCAGAAGCCTCGAGGACACTTAAAACCATCCTAAGCATATGAGAATAGTGTCTATTTTTAAAAGTCTGAATGCCAGGAGGCTGAGTCCCCTGGCCAGCTGTCCAGGCACCATGTGGTCCAGTGTCCCAATGGTGCAGCCTCTCGGATGACAAGAGACCATGGCTTATGGTTCCCAAAGGGAGTGAATGACTGGGGTTCCAGGCAAGGGACAGGAAGCCTTGGTTCCCATATTTGTTGGGCTCAGACTTTGACAGGGAAAACCAGGGGCTTGAGGGGTCTGGCAGGAATTTCTGAATCTTTTCATGGTGACATTGTAATGGTAAAAAATAAAAGTGTGCAGTTCCCTGAGGGGTGCAGTGGCAGGCTACGAGGGGCGGTGGGTCCCAGGCAGGGAGCTGCACAGCGGGTGAGAGACAGAGATGGATAGGCACACCATGCAGAGAAATTGGTATTTATTTAGTGGGTTATGGAGGGGAAAGGGAAGAACAGAGAGAGAGAGAAATGCAGGGGAAAGGGGGAGAAGAGAAGCTACCTCTTCAGGAGAGAGATGGAAAAGAAGAAACTCAGGCTTTAGGAAGGAAGATCCCTTGCCTCTGTGGACAGGGGATGGAGTGGGTGGGGCTTGTCCCTTAAAGGGGCAGGACAGACCATTGCAGACATTACTGTTGGAGAAGCAGGAGACCCATCTCACGCTGGTGTTCTCTATTGCTCTATTACCTCTCTGAGCCTACTTGTCTCAGGATGACCTAGAAAACCCTCAAGGATGCTGTGGGAGAGGGACAAAGAAAAATTCCATTTTATTCATGGAAAAACTGAGACTCAGAGTTAAGGGGGCAGCTGGCCAAAACTTACCCCACTGATAGAGGCAAGACAAGAATGTTTACTTAAAGTCCCACTCTGTTTTGGAGCTCTAGCCTATCAAATTGTTTTCATCACTGTCCCAGCATTGTGGCATTTCCTCTGTGAGTGGTGTCTGAAGAACTCAGGTGTCTGAAATGCTGAGGCTTATTTGTGAATGTTGATTTCTGGGTTCAGGTTTCCACAAGGCTGTTTGGCTCTAAGGGCTGTTGAGCACTAACTCTCTCCTGCCTTCATCCTGCTCCCTTGTCAAGCCCATTCTTTGCTGAGCTTGGAGTGGAGGAGGTGAACCTGCTGGGTGCTAAGCATGATATGCACACATACGTGTATATGTGTGCACAAGTGTGTGTGCTTATGTATGTTCATGGTGTGTGCTTGTGGGGGGATTGTATGTGTGTGGGTGGGGGAATTATATATGTGTGTGTGTGTGTGTGTGTGCGTGTGTGCATGATGTGTTGGTAGGGGGATTGTATGTGTGCGTGGGGGGATTGTATGTCTCTGTGTGTGTGTGTGTGTGTGTGTGTGTGTGTGTGTGTGTGTTACGGTCTATGAAGTGCTCCACACGTTCATTGCTGCACAAGAGAGAAGTGCTGTGATGGAGGGGTGCAAAGTCCTGAAGTGACCTGTCTAGGGAAGCTGTAATGCTTAGATGTGTGCACATGGCAGTGATCAGGATCGTCCTGAGACAGAAACATTTAAATCAAGCTCTTGATGCATGGGTGTGCTAGTTAGGTTTCTGTCAGGTTCCCACAAGCTAAAGTTATCTGAGAAGAGGAAATACCGCTACAAGATTGGCTTGTAGCCAGGTGATGGTGGCACACGCCTTTAATCCCAGCATTTGGGAGGCAGAGGGGGCAGATCTCAGTGAATTCAAGGCCAGCCTGATCTACAAAGGGAGTTCCAGGACAGTCAGGACTGCTACACAGAGAAACCCTGTCTTGAAAAACAAAAAGAAAGAAAGGAAGGAAGAAAGAAAAAAAGAAAGAGAGAGAAAGAGAGAAAGAAAAGGAAAAGATTGTCCTGAAGATGTGACTGTGGTAGATTTTCTTAGTGATTGATGGACGAGGGCCTAGACCATTGTGAGTGATGCCAACCCTGGGCAGGTGGTCCTGGTGTATAAGAAAGTAGGCTAAAAGAGCCATGGGCTGCAAGCCAGTAAGCAGCATTCCTCCATGGCCTCTCAGGACATGGTGGTGCACACCTTTAGACCTTCATGGCCACTGTCTCAGTTCCTGTTTTCGGGTTCCTGCCCTGAGTTCCTGCCCTGACTTTCTTCAAGGATGAACTGTGTAAGCTGAAACTCTTTTCTCCCCAAGTTGCTTCTGGTCATGGTCTTTATCACAGCACTAGAAACCCTAACCGGGTTAGTGATGAATAGGAATTTGATAGGCACATTCCCTGGTTGTTGGGCCCATTCTGCACCTCCTGCAGCACATTCTCAAGGTTTCCAGGCCCATCTGGGCCCCATGCAGTAGAAATCCAGAAAGGCCCAAAGGCAAACATCCTTTATCTTAGTGCCTGGGTGGTGGATGGGACAGCAACAACCCCTCCTCTCCTTCCGCTCAGCCTACTGCCTTCTCAGCAGCTTCAGGCTGATCCATTTGATAAATTAAGAAATGGTGGCATGGTCAGGGTCCCTCCAGGCTCTCTGGGTTGCCATGAGATCACACAGCAGATCTGGGCTGTGGCCCTACTCCAGTGGTAACAGATTTTACTCCACAAGGCTGGGACAGGAAGCAGGCTTTCTCTGAACTCTTTTTTAGAGCAGAGAGCCAGCAGAAGCCAGCAAGCATGGCGGCCTGTGGGAATGGCTGCACTGGAGAAAGGGACTTGACATCTGCAGTTACTGCATTAGGTAGAGACCCAGTTGTATTGAGATCTTGTTTCCAGGAATTAGAAGTCATTTTATTGGTGTTCAGATGGTGATGAGTAATTTAGCCTGGGGAAACACGGCTGCAACCTGGACACAGCTGAGGGTAGCCAGTTGAGTTCTCTGCTCTGCGTTCTTTATTTTAAGAGGAATGATGTCCCATGAGGTCCCTTCAGCCCCATTCTTTGTTGCTTTCTGAATTGAACTCCCATTGCAAGTGAGTGGGAGGACAGAGCAGCAAGCCTTTTGTAGAAAGTTTAAGGATGCTCGGGTTGGGTGAAGTCCTGAACTCTGGCCCTATGGCTAGGAATATTCCTCAGCTGTTGGATACGCCAGTTGCCCATCCATGTGGCTTTTAAGGCATTCACAACTATCCAGGCATAGTGGCCTATGACTTGAATTCTAGCACTTGGGAGGCAGAGGCAGGGGGATTTCTGTGAGTGTGAGTCTAACCTGGTTTACAGAGCGAGTTCTAGGCCAGCCAGGGTTACCCTGTGAAACTTGTCTCAAACAAACAAACAAAAAACAAAAAAACAGGTTTGTGACCCTGAATGTCACTAGGAACTTAGACCAGAGCCTCCCTCTGTGGGCTGAGAGACTGGGGTGCAGCTTGCTGTGATAAGCAAGCCTTTGGATGAGGGGCTCAAGTTCAGATGCTTGCTAAGGGCAGGGTGTCTGAACAGGGTTCATCTGTGTAACTAGAGGTGCTTCTTTTCCAACACCTGACTCTACCATGAAATCGTCTGTCTCATACTCAGGTCCTCATGAGCCACCTGCTACTGTGAGATGTGAATGGCATATGCCATTTACTGGGTGTGTATCATGGACCCCACAACCCTATAATCAGAGTCCAAGTCTATCCCCCCCTTTTGTTTTTTTGGTTTTCCTAGACAGAGTTTATCTGTGTACACCTGGGTGCCCTGGAATTCACTATGTAGACCAGGCTGGCCTCAAACCCGGAGATCCGCCTGCCTCTGCCTCCCAAGCACTTAGATTAAAGGTGTGCACCACCATTGCCTGGCCAGCAAGTGTTTCTAAACACTGAGCCGCTTCTAGCCCCCCCATCCACATTTTTTAAACAGGTAAACAAAACCTGAGAGAAGGCAGGTGACGCCCAAGTTCCCATTTTGGCAGTGGCAATGGCAGGAGCCTGCCCCCCCCACACACACACACTCACTCAGGCCATGAGCATTAAGCCAGTCCTGTTTCAGTCTCCTACCCTGTGGCAGTTGGTCTCACTGAGGTGGTTCAGCTCTGCCCACAGCTCTGATTACCCAAAAGGCTTTGAACCCATGCACTGAGCTTCACTTCTGGGGGACTCTGGTACACCCGTCTGTCAGGGCCTGGAAGCGGCTTGACAGCCTTCTTTCTCCCCTGCGCCTCACCAGGTTCATGGCCACCAGCGACCTGATGTCAGAGCTACAGAAAGACTCCATCCAGCTGGACGAGGACAGCGAGCGCAAGGTGGTGAGAGCGCTGCTGCGTCTCCTGGAGGACAGGAGCGGAGAGGTGCAGAACCTGGCTGTCAAGTGGTGAGTGGGGCGGGGGGGCACTGCCCCAGGGCGCAGCCAGTGAGAATCATCAGGCAGTTTGGGGACAACAGTAGGGTTGGACATTCTTCAGAGGTAGACCCTGCGCCAAGAGTTCAAATCTAAGTTGTGTGGGAGGTTATCCGGGAAGCAGGAAGGGAAGAAGGGAAGAGGAGGTGAGATGGGGAGAAAGCCTGCATAGGGGTTCTGTAGCTCTGATAGGTCCCTAGGTGACAATCTGCTACCAGGCTTTGAGAAATGAGGCTCTAGATTTCAGATCGATGACCAGCATCAGCAAGTGAAAACCAGTTAGACATGCACTGGAAGGCCCCACCTAGACCTTCTGGGGTGGCTCTGCAGTAGTCTGTGTGTAGTAATCCCCTAGGGGACGTGACACCAGCTCAGGTGTGCAGACCCTTGCTTTAGGGCACTATGGAGCCACAGGGTGAGATGCGAATCATAGGCTTGGGGTACATCGCTTTCCTAGCAGGTCTTCTGCTGAGCTGAGGTCTTGTCCTCACCACATGTGTCCTCACAAGCTTGAGGGGACCAAAGCAGGCAGCCTGACTTAAGGCATTCCTGGGACTTCTGGGCCCTTCTCCCTTTCTCCCTCTGCCTCAGCCTGGGTCCCTTGGTGGGCAAAGTGAAGGAGTACCAAGTGGAGACCATTGTGGACACCCTCTGTGCCAACATGCGGTCAGACAAGGAGCAGCTCCGAGACATCGCTGGCATTGGCCTGAAGACCATCCTTTCAGAGCTGCCTCCTGCCGCCACAGGTACACAGGCCTTGGTGCTGTTACTCAACTCAGCTGTGTTTCAAATACTGGGGCCAGGGGATTCTCCTCTGGGAAGCCCACACCTATGTTCACTGTGTGCCTTCTGCATGCTTCTGTTTCTCTTCACCAAGTGCTTACACCTTAATCCCAGCACTCTGGAGGCAGAGGCTGTGGCTCAGTATGAGTTTCAGGTCAGCCTGATGGACATAGTTCCAGGACAGCCAGGGCTATAGTGAGACCTTGTTTCAAAATAAAAAAGAAAGAGGGAAAAAAAAAGAAAGAGGGAAGGCTCAGAGAAGTAAAAGGACCTTTGTAGCATCCCTCGGTGGCATCCCTCCATGATAAAGAATTCAGACCCAGATCAATTGAAATTTACGGCTGCCTGTTTGTTAGGAATGCTTCCAGCCGCAAGTGAAGAGCATAAATTTATGGTAGCTTAAAGACTTGCCCTGGTCTCTCCGAAAGGATGCTGCTGCTGTCTCCTCCTCCTTCCTCTCCTCTTCCTCCCTTTCTTCCTTCTCTTCCTGGTGGTAGTGCTAGAGGTCAGTTGGGACTTGTATGTGCTGGGCCAGGCCACTCCCATTCTTGTAGCCATTGTTCTGTAGCTCAGACTCACAGGGTCACACTCTTTGTCCATGTTCTCTCTCCTTTGTAAGAGAAGACACATTTCCCAATCCAGTCTATCCCACTGGCCAGAGCTGGGCCACTGGCCGCTGCTAGCTGAAAGGGACTGGGAAAAGAAATGTTTAACTTGTCCCCCTCCCTGGTAGAAGTATGTGAATTGGCCAGCCGGTCAGCCATCAATTTGTCAGCTCCTGCAGCTGATTCCTGCAGTTGTTCCTTAAGACTTGGATCAACCGGGGCTGGAGAGATGGCTCAGTGGTAAAGAGCACTGACTGCTCTTCCAAAGGTCGTGAGTTCAATTCCCAGCAACCACATGGTGGCTCACAACCATCTGTAATAAGATCTGGTGCCTTCTTCTGCCATGTGGGCACACATGGAGGCAGAATGTTGTATACACAATCCATCAATAAATAAATCTTTAAAAAAAAAAAAAGACTTGGATCAACCATGGATCACTGAAGCTTTCCTGGACCACTAACTTCTAGGGGATGTGGGCTCAGAAACACAACCAGAGCACAAGCAGGCCAGAGTTGGGGGCTGCCATCCAAGCCCACGGCCTTTACCCTGCCCACTTGTGCCCTGCACAGGCTCAGGGCTGGCTATCAATGTGTGCCGCAAGATCACAGGCCAGCTCACCAGTGCCATCGCCCAACAGGAGGATGTGGCTGTGCAGTTGGAAGCCCTGGACATCCTCTCCGACATGCTGAGCAGGTGAGCCAGGCCACTTTGAGCAAGAAAGGAGGGGACAGGCAGGACCGAGATGAGTGGCCTGCGTGCGATAATGTCACATTACGGAATGGGCTTTGGGAGGTCATTAGCTCCAAGGTCACACAGTCAGTAAACCTCCCATAACTTGTACATTTGCTCTGGGGGTAGGGAAAACCAGCTGTTAGTCTAGTGGTGGGCCTGCGTTTCTCCTGGGGAGGTATTCACAGGCAAGTGACCAACGGAATACAATAGTAGAGTGGTCAGGTCAAGTGCAGGGCCCAAGCTTAAAAGACCCTAGCTCAGCTTCTGGAGGGCCAAGGCTTTCGGGTCCTCAGCAGATCTAAGGGCACCATAGAGGGCAGAGGCAGGAGAGGATTGTGAAAGGTTTTGGGTTTGGGGCTCAAGGGAACACTAATGCAGATTGTCCTTTTGATTAAAAGAGTAGAAGGGCTGGGCGGTGGTGGCGCACGCCTTTAATCCCAGCACTCGGGAGGCAGAGGCAGGCAGATCTCTGTGAGTTTGAGGCCAGCCTGGTCTACAAGAGCTAGTTCCAGGACAGGCTCCAAAGCCACAGAGAAACCCTGTCTAGAAAAACCAAAAAAAAAAAATAAGAGTAGAAAGATTAGGCATGGTGGCACACGCCTTTAGTCTTTAGCACTCAAGAGGCAGAGGCAGGAGGAGCTCTGTGAGTTCATGGACAGCCTGGGCTGTTATACAGAGAAATTCTATTTCAAAAAACAACAACAAAACAAAAAAAAGATTAAAAGAGTTTTTCATGGCATGGAAAGACAGCATGGTGGGCTCTGCTTTGGAGTTCAGACTCATGTGGCAGAGGGGTCCCTTAAAGTTGTCAGAGGAGTTGAGAGTTTCCATGCCATGTGGGTGATAATAGTCCATAGTTGGTGCTCGTCATCTGGCTGTCTCTGATCTAGGGGTTGAGAGGGGGGTCTTGGATTTGGAGGAAGGAATGAGTGACCTTCAGGGAGTCTGGAAGACGGGCTTATTGATTAATATGTGTCCATCCTATAGGGGTTAGCCTGGGGCCTTACGCAGTATCAGCTGCATGTGATCATGACCTAAGCAGTCTTTGCTCTGGGTTCTAGCAGACTTGGGCCCAGGGCTCCTGCATGGTGAACTGACTGTGGAAACTGGTATACAGCGAGAGGCTGGGGGGCTGGGTAGGAGCCCCAAAGACACACCTCCGTCTTCTTTCGCTCTTTCCTTCTGTCATCTGGACAGGCAGGCTTGAGAGGAGTGTCTTTGTTTTTATATTTGTGGTGGGATTGAATCCAGGGCTTTACCCATGCTGGGGAAGAACTCTACCACTGAGATCCATTACTTTTTGTTTTTGAGGCTCCATCTCTCAGAGTTGCTCAGGCAGGCCTTGAACTCACTCTGTAGGCCATACTGGCTTTAAACCTGTAACACTTCTGCTTCAGCCTTCCTAGTAGGTGAGATTGTAGGCCTGTGCCCCTAGGCCTGGCTTGGCTTCCATGGGTTGTCTGGAAGAAGACGACTCCACAGGATCTGGAGTAGAGGATGACCCGATAGGTTTTAGAAACCAGGAGATAGAGGATTGGGGTGGGGGTGCCCCAGGAGCAGGTGGGTGCAGTACGAGGTGATGGGTTCCATTTGAGCATGTTGAGTTTATGGCACTTGGAAGGTACCCCTCAATCGTGAGCTCCATAGCGCCAGAGTCTGTCCTTATGGCCCAACTTCCAGCATAGACCCTGTCACTCAGTAGATGAGTCAGTAGGTAAAGACTGCAGCAGAGGACACAAGACAGTGAGGTTATGAAGGGCAGCAGAGCAGGACATGGTGGGATCGAACTCGCCCTGAGCTGGTTTGAGTGTGAAGAACGAACTGGGGCCATGCAGAGCCAGGTTCTTCCTGTGGAGAAACTATCTGAGGGTTACCTCTTGCCTTGAGTTCAGAGCTCAGCTTATCCAGAGGACACTGGGGAGCCATAGCAGGATTAAGCAGAGGAGTGATCAAAAGTCCATTAGATTTTATACCACTCCAGTTGCGGTAAGGAGAGACTTTGCGGGATAGGTATTGAGGCAAACCTCAGGCCCCCAAGAATTTGGAGCATCCTCACTGGAAGCCCCTGCCCACGACACTCCTCCCTAAACTGAGAGTGGACACCTGGACTCAGGTCTTGAACTTGCACTGTTGACTGAGTAGCCTTCACAAGGCATTCTCTGTGGCTTTCTTTCTTTCCTGTAGTAAGCCTCATGTTTGGAAGGGTACCTTGTCACTTTCCCAGGGTCTTTGAATATCATAAGAAGGAGGTACGGAGAGGATGGGGGTGGGACCCAAGTTGTCTGCTTGTGGTGCCTGACCTGACATTTCCTCCATCCTGTCCCCAGGCTAGGTGCCCCACTGGGCACCTTCCATGCCAGCCTGCTGCACTGCCTACTGCCCCAGCTGAGCAGCCCGCGCCTGGCTGTTCGCAAGCGTGCCGTCGGGGCACTCGGTCACCTGGCAGCCTCCTGCAGCACCGACCTCTTCGTGGAGCTCGCCGACCACCTAGTGGACCGGCTGCCGGGTCCACGCGCACCCGCCAGCCCTGCAGCCATTCGTACACTGATCCAGTGTTTGGGCAGCGTGGGCCGCCAGGCTGGCCATCGCCTGGGTGAGGGGGCAGGGCTAAAGTTCTGAGAGGGCCTGGTGGGTGGGGACAGAGCCCTAGAAGGAACACAAACTGGCTTTCCTTTTTCTGGTCTTATGCCTCTGTGTGGTCTTCTGGAAGTGACTTCTGTGGAGGCCCAGGGTTAGTCCTTGCAAGTCTTGATAGCAAACCCTTATATAGAATGTGTTCGAGCCTCTGCTTTGACAGGCACACCTCAACCTGTGAACCAGATTTGGAATCTTTAAGCTTTTATTGAGAATAATAGATCTAGAGTTAGCCACACTGTTTAAAGTGTACTCCAGCACACACTTGTGAGCGCACATCCCAGTCAAAACACTCAGCATTCCCACCATTTCCATCCCTGCCTCTGCTTTGCCTCAAGCAGCCACCTCAAGCTTCATTGGGAATGAGACAGCGTGGGTAGAGCTAGCATTAGTCAGCTCCTGACTCCTGGCTCTCACCAGGAGGGTCCCAGCAGCAGCTACTCCTTGGCTTCCTTCAGGAGCACTGTTCTGGGAAATAGGCTGAATAGGCCTAGACTAGGGCCCATATTTGGTTTGGCAGGAAACTGAGGTCCCATGGACCCCAAAAAAGTCTATAAAGGAGTGTCCAAAGAGTTGGAGAGATGACTCAGCAGTTAAGTGTGTTTGCTGCTCAGTCATGAGGACAGGAGTTCAGATTCCAATACTGGTATCAGGTTGCCAACAAATGCCTAGAATTCCAGCTCCAAGGGATCTGACGCCCTCTTTTGACTTCTCAAGGCAACATATGTGTGCACACACAAATAATAAAATAAATTTAAAATGGATATTTAGGGATCTCTAGCTTAGCATGTTCTTTCTTGCACTGTGGGAAGGTTATGTCTGGAAGAAGTGTAGCCTCGAAAGCAGTGGTCTTTTTTTGTTTGTTTGTTTTTGGAGATAGGGTTTCTTTGTATAGCTTTGGAGCCTGTCCTGGAACTCACTCTGTAGACCAGGCTGGCTTTGAACTCACAACTCACAGAGCTCCATCTGCCTCTGCCTCCCAAGTTCCGGGATTAAAGGCGTGCGCCACCACCGCCTGGCAAAGCAGTGGTTCTTAACATGTGGCTTGAGACTATTGGAAAACAAATATTTACATTACAATTCATAATAGTAGCAAAATTTTAATTATGAAGTAGCAATGAAAATAATTTTATGGCTGGGGGTCACCACAACATGAGGAACTGACTGTATTAAAGGGTCGAAGCATTAGGAAGGCTGAGAACCACTGCTCTAAAGCCTTGGTTCCTCTTGTTCTCCTGTCTGCAGCTCACACTCTAGTGTAGGAATAAGGCACAGCCGTGACGGTGACTCAGCCACACATACTACTTACTTCCTGTGTGCCTGATCTCCACAGGGACTGGAGCTAAGCTCTGCCTGCATCATTGTTCATTGGTTTCCACACTGTGATGGTCGGTAGACTGAGTCAGGAAGTCTTCCAAGTGGCCCACAGCCCCGGTCAGCTTGCCTCAGAAGCCTCAAAGTTGAATTTGCCCTGCAAGGGAGGAGTTGGGCTGAGGCTGTGGGCTGGTGACTGAGGGAAGGTGTGGCTACTTCAGTGACCCTTTGGCTCTACAGGGGCCCATCTGGCTCGCCTGGTGCCCTTGGTGGAGGAGTTCTGCAACCTGGATGATGATGAGCTGAGAGAGTCCTGCCTCCAGGCCTTCGAGGCCTTCCTAAGGAAGTAAGTGCAGCAGTTGCACGAAAAAGCAGGCATGGGAGCTGCATGGGGGTTTCATAGGGCTCGGGGACAGTCAGCTCTTGGCACTTGTTTTTGGGTCCCACCCTTGCTTTGTCACGCTGGGTTACAGTGAAGCCTCCTCTCCTTGCCCCTCAGGTGCCCCAAGGAGATGGACCCTCATGTACCCAATGTGACCAGCCTCTGCCTCCGGTACATGAAGCATGACCCCAACTACAACCATGACAGTGATGAGGATGAAGAGCAGATGGAGACCGACGACAGTGAATTCAGTGAGCCAGGTAGGTGGACAGCCTGGTGTGAGGGGGAGCAGGGCACGGCAGCCAAAGCAGGGGCTTAATCAGGCCTGCCGGGCTGAATGCTGCTCTTTTCTAGCTAAACAACCAGGATGAAAAATACTTGGGAAAGACATTTGCCTATGCTCACATCATTCACAGTGATGTAGTGACTGGCATTAGGACATTTGTAGTATATCAGGTGTTATAAGTATGTAAGACATGACTTAAAGCTGGGAGTGGAGTGTGAAGTGTATGTGACTACCCTCAGATGCTGGTATCCAGGTTCCCATAGGTACCATTGCTAATCACTGCTTCCTGAGCATCCACTGGTGTTTCAAGCTCTTACCTCACATTCCTCATAGTGACCCTAAAAACCTAGGGGTGATCATCCTCATATTTCAGACAGGGAAACTGAGGAAACACCAGGTGGCCTAGCCAGAATGTGGGCTAGCTCTGACAGACGCTCCTCCTCTAAGCTACCATTTTTATGAATGGTTTTCACAATGATGCTTTTAGCCCAGTGCCAAAGGTAGAGGTAGGATGATGGGCACTTGGAGGGGACAAGTCTAGGTGGTGGCTCAGTGGCCTCTTCCCTCTGGGCCTATGGTCCTGTCCATCACTCAGATTTCCTAAAGGCAGGGTGAAAATGAAGACTAGTGACTTAGGGCCTCACGGGATCTTGAAACCAAATCAGATAGGCATGCTGGAGCCTTGAATGCTAAGCCAGGAGCTGGGGCATTTTCTTGCCAGTAATAGAGGGCTCGGGATATTTCTTGAGGGGTGGCACAGGGTCCAGTAAAGGAGGTGTCTGCTGAGCTGACCAGGGGGCACGGCCCACTGTTGTTTGTCTGGATTCTTTGCTGTGTGAGTCTTAGTTGTCAGCAGAGTGGCACAGTGAGCACGCGCAGTCTCAGATTCAGGGTAAGGGTGCGCCTCGTCACCTCTGACCCTTCCGTCTGCCCAGTGAGATGGATGGGATTGAATCTCTGATTTGCGGTTTCCTAACTATGTTTACTGAGATCTCTCGCCCTCTCTGAGTCTTGGTCTTGGCATCTGTAAAATGGGCCATTAGCTCCTTGGTCCTAGTAGTGTGGTGGTCTGCTGACTCTCAGGCTTGTAGAACAGAAGGTCACACATACACATTCTTTCTTTGGTGTTTGTCTCCCTTGAACACCTTTGAGATCGGGGCCTTTGATTGACAGGGACTGGGTTAGCACCAAGGCCACAGGGAGGCCCCCGTTTCTCTTTGGAAATGCCAGACCTGAAGCCAGAGGATGGGCCTGAACCCCAGAAAGCTTTTCCATGTCTCCATTGCAGACTTTGAGTCCATGTCATTCTTTTTCGGAGGAGGGCAGAGTCTCACTAAGTGTTCTAGGCTGGCCTTGGGCTCATGATCCTCCCACCCCATCTCTCAAGTGCTGGGCTTACAGGCCTATGCCAGTCTATCAGCACATTTCTTCCTTAATGTCGTCAGACAAGGAGCTGGAGGCAGGAAGGGCTGTGGCTGAAGTGTAGACGTTTGTACATTGGGTCAAGCCACTTCTTGTCTCTAGGTCCTAGTTCTGTTCTCTGCAGATGATCCTTGCCCCACAGGAGAGATTGTGATGGAAGGGCATGGTGCCATCCTGAGCGCACCACAGACGTTCACAAAGGGTGGGGGCATTCCCAGTAGGCTGTGAATAGTGATCAGATGGTAAAACCCAGGGTAGGGCTTCCACTGTCTTCTTCCCTGAGCTGAGACGTGGCTGTGTGTGTCTTACTCCTGCCCCAGAGAGTGAGGACGAGTACAGTGACGATGACGACATGAGCTGGAAGGTGCGCCGAGCAGCTGCCAAGTGCATGGCAGCCCTGATCAGCTCTCGTCCCGACCTCTTGCCCGACTTCCACTGCACGCTGGCACCAGCGCTCATCCGCCGCTTCAAGGAACGGGAGGAGAACGTCAAGGCAGACATCTTCGGGGCTTACATCGTGTTGCTGCGACATACGCGGCCCCCAAAGGGATGGCTAGAGGCTGTGGAGGAGCCCACCCAAACTGGCAGCAACCTCAATATGCTGCGAGCACAGGTGGGCTGTGTCCTTACCTACTCTCTCCTCCCCTTCCCCCCCCCCCCGCACCTCTTCACTGGCTGAGGGATGTGGCATGTGTGCCTCTCTGCCCAGTCTGGGTGTTCAGATGGAGCCCTGCCTCATCCTTGGTCTGTGTGGTGCAGGCTTGGGACACACGGGAAACAACACGAGTAGGGCTTCTGGGAGCGAGAAGGGCTTCATTTTATTCCAGGAGTACGCACCTACAGGAAGGGGGTGGCAGAGTTTGCTTCACTTGAAAAAAATTCTGAGCTGGGAGGTGGTGGTCTACATCTTTAATCCCAGCGCTTGGGAGCAGAGGCAGGCGGATCTCTGTGAGTTCGAGGCCAGCCTGGTCTACAGATGAGTTCCAGGACAGCCAGAGTTGTTACACAGAGAAATCTTGTCTCGAAAAACAAAACAACAAAAACAAAACAGAAGTTCTTCTGGCTGCTGGGTGGGGAATGGATTGTGACAGGACAAGTGTCATGGCTGGGAACCAACAGGAGGGCATTGCAGCTGTGTCCAGGTGACAAGAGATGGTGCCTTCGGCTCATTGGAAGCAGAGTGATTGGCTGACCTTGCAGGCCTGAGAAGTGGGTTTTAGATTGAACCATTGGACCTCACTGATGATAGATTGCTTGTGTCTGAGATAGGAAGGTATCAGTTGATCTCTTGGCCTCCTGGGATAGGGGACACTGAGGAGTAGAGGACATCTGCATCTCTGTACATTTGTGTTTGAAGTCCTCACTGGCTTTAAGTAGTGAATTTCTGTTAGAATAATATACCAGAGGCTGGGTTCCTACTAAGAAAAGAGGCTTATTTAACTCAGGTTTGAAGAGTCCAAAAAAGCATGGTCCCTGCCCTGGTGTGGATTGCCCTGACTGTGACAGCTTTGTGGCTAGCATGACTATCCAAATAGAAGACATCCCATGGTAAGACAGGAAGCCAGAACGATGAGACTTATAATAAATCTGTCCAGTAGAACTAGTTCATCCTTTTTAGTGACTTCCTGATACTGCCACCTTTTAAAGGGCCTCTTCCTAGTACCACCACCATACTGGGGACTAAGCTTCCAACACGTAAGTCCTCATGGGACACAAACTTTATCCAGATTGTAGCAGATTCCTAGGTTTAGCTACTAGGGAAGCAGAAAATGTGCAAGCTGGATCGGAGATACAAATCAGGGTAGCACTAGTACCGCTGGATTCAGGAATATATGGGGAGTGTATCTAGGTAAAGAAGAGAAGGGGCCATATGCTGAAGACAGCTAGGCCTCTGCTCTGTAGAGACAGAGGTGACAGCCAGGCTTCTGGTTCACCTCGAGCCAGTTCCTTGTCTGCATTTGCAAGAGGGAGGCAGCCATCACTCTGTTTGCAGAGTCTGAATCAGGTGATTAGTAGAGACTGGTGGACACTGGGTGTCCTGTCTATGTTGGAGTCCTCCTTGGGAAAGCCTCCTGGCTGGCTCCTGAGCTCTTCCCTGCCCGCAGGTGCCCCTGGTGATGAAGGCCCTGCAGCGACAACTTAAAGATCGGAATGTTCGGACCCGCCAGGGCTGCTTCAACCTCCTCACTGAGCTGGCAGGCGTTCTCCCTGGCAGCCTGGCAGATCACATGCCCGCATTGGTATCAGGTACGCTGGGCTACAGCTGGCTCTCTACTCTTGGGTCTTTTCTAGAACACAGATCCCTACCCTATTCTGAGCCCTCAATCCCTGAGAGCCCAGGCATTATTTTTTGGGCAGAGCTCTGTGCGATGATAACCCACGGAGGTTCCCCTCTGGCCACAGGGAGAAAGGCTGCTTCCAAGCCTTCTTTGTGGCTTCAAGTGAATTCTGGCCTTGTTTCCCTCAGCTCTGGTGGCTTCTGGGAGCTTTGGATACTTTGGTTCAGTGGCCTTCCTTGGCCACTACATCCCCAGACTGAAGCACACTGAAGGGCCCCTAACCTTCATTCCCACCTGCAGGCATCGTCTTTTCCCTGGCTGACCACTCCAACTCCTCCACTATTCGTATGGATGCCCTGGCCTTCCTGCAGGGGCTTCTGGGTACAGAGCCAGCAGAGGCCTTCCACCCACACCTGCCTACCCTCCTACCACCTGTGATGGCCTGCGTGGCTGACCCTTTCTACAAGGTGGCAGCGGAGGCCCTACTGGTACTCCAGGAGCTAGTGCGGACCCTGTGGCCACTAGATAGGCCTCGTATGCTGGACCCTGAGCCATATGTTGGAGAGATGTCCACAGCTACCCTGGCACGACTCCGTGCTACTGACCTCGACCAGGAGGTGAAGGAACGGGCCATCTCTTGTGTAGGCCACCTTGTGGGTCACCTTGGTGACCGACTTGGGGATGACCTAGAGCCTACGCTTCTGCTTCTCTTGGACCGCCTCCGGAATGAGATCACCCGATTGCCTGCTGTCAAGGCGCTGACATTGGTGGCTATGTCCCCATTGCAACTTGACCTGCAGCCTATCCTGGCTGAAGCACTGCCTATCTTGGCTTCGTTTCTGCGCAAGAATCAGCGGGCACTACGGCTGGCTACCCTGGCCGCTCTGGATGCTCTGGCTCAGAGTCAGGGCCTCGGCCTGCCTCCACCTGCTGTACGAGCTGTGCTGGCTGAGCTGCCGGCTCTGGTCAGCGAGAACGATATGCACGTGGCCCAGCTGGCTGTCGACTTCCTTGCCACTGTGACCCAGGCCCAGCCCTCCTCTCTGGTGGAAGTCAGTGGACCTGTTCTGGAGGAGCTGATGCGGTTGCTGCACTCACCCTTGCTGCCTGCAGGGGTACTGGCAGCCACTGAAGGCTTCCTGCAGGCGTTGGTGGGAACCCGCCCCCCATGTGTGGAGTACTCTGAGCTCATTAGCCTGCTCACTGCCCCTGTTTACAACCAGGCTGAGGATGGAGGGCCTGGCCTGCACAAGCAGGTGTTCCACTCACTGGCCCGGTGTGTGGCTGCCCTCTCAGCAGCCTGTCCCCAGGAGGCAGCAGGCACTGCCAGCCGCCTGGTCAGCGATGCCAAGTCGCCCCACTCAAGCACAGGGGTCAAAGTCTTGGCATTCCTATCACTGGCTGAGGTGGGCCAAGTGGCTGGGCCAGGCCCCCAGAGAGAGCTGAAGACCGTGCTTCTGGAAGCCTTGGGATCTCCCAGTGAGGACGTGAGGGCTGCAGCTGCTTATGCCCTGGGCCGTGTGGGTGCTGGCAACCTGCCTGACTTCCTGCCCTTCCTGCTGGCACAGATCGAGGCTGAGCCCCGGCGACAGTACCTGCTGCTGCATGCACTCAGGGAGGCCCTGGGGGCCACCCAACCTGACAACCTGAAGCCCTATGTTGAGGATGTCTGGGCTCTGCTCTTCCAGCGCTGTGAGAGCCCTGAGGAAGGCACTCGGTGTGTGGTGGCTGAGTGCATTGGGAAGCTAGTGCTCGTGAACCCTCCCTTCCTCCTGCCTCGGTTCCGGAAACAGCTTGCTGCAGGTAAGAGCACAAGGGCCCAAGTTAGCCCACCACGAGGTGGGCATTCGGTCTCCAGGCATCTACACAATTTTGCAAATCACTGGAGATGAGAATCACATGTCTGTTAATCAAGGAACAGAAGCCAGATAGAAACATGCTTCTCAGATGTACAGGCTTCCTCCTGCACGGTCTCTAGGAAAGAGGGACAAGGTCTTTTGTTTTGTCTTTCTTCAAGATTTATTTGTTTTATTTCATGTGTATGGATGGGTATTTTGCCTGCATATATGTGTGTGCATATACATGCAATGCCCTCAGAAGCCAGAAAAAGGCATCAGATGTCCTGGAACTGGGATTACAGATAGCTGTGAGCTGCCACATGGGTGCTCGGAAACAAACTCGAGTCTTCTGCAAGAGTGGGCAGTGCTTTTAACTGCTGAGCCACGTCTCCAGCCCAAGGATTTTTGAGTGCCCTTTACTGCAAACAGATCTCTCATCCAAGGGGTCTGCATCATAGATTCAACGCTCCTGGATCAAAAATGTTCCGAGGAAATAATGCATCTCTACTGAACATGTGCAAATTTTCCTTGTTTTTATTTTTATTTTTTATTTAAAAAAATTAGCCGGGCAGTGATTGTGCACGCCTTTAATCCCAGCACTTGGGAGGCAGAGACAGGTGGATCGCTGTGAGTTCAAAGCCAGCCTGGTCTACAGAGTGAGTTCCAGGACAGGCTCCAAAGCTACACAGACAGAGAAACCCTGTCTAAAAAAAAAAAAAAAAACAAATAAACAAACAAAAGAAAAACCACATTGGTGTGTGTGTATGCATGCATGTGTTGCTGTGGCATGCATATAGAGTCACAGGACAACTTATAGGAGTCAGTTTTCTCCTTCTGTCATGTAGACCCCAAGGATTGAACTCAGGTCATCAGGCTTGGTAACCTTTATAGCAAGAACCATCTTGTAAGCCCCCTTTCCTAAACAGTATAGATTAACTACTATTGACATGTTTCATGTAAACAACATAGAAAAGATTGGAAGTACATGGGAGGGTGTGCCTAGGTTCTGTGTAGACACCATGCTGTTTTGTCGAAGGGGCTTGGTGTCCTTAGACTTAGTATCCAAGGAGATCCTGGATCCTGTCCTCTGAAGATACTAAGGGTATGAAAATACAATTTAAAGTTTCATGATGGCATTAGGCATATGGAATTATAAATATATAACTTCATAACTAGGCATATATCCTAGCTACTTGGGAGACTGGGACAAGATTATGACTTCAAGGCTTACCTGCTTACGGAAGTTGAAGGCCTTCCAGTGTAATTTAGTGAGACTTTTACTCAAGAAAAGGAAAGAAATAAGGGGCTGAGGCTGTGGCTGTCACTAGGTGGTAGAGTGTTTACCTGTGATGCATGAGGCCCTGGGTTCCATTCCTAGCATCTCACACAAATACTAAGTAAATAGAATGAAATAGTAGTGTACACCTTGATCCTGGCACTCAGGAGGCAGAGACAGGAAAATATGTGAAATCTAGGTCAGCCTGTCCTACATACTCAGTTCCAGGGCTACATAGAGAGACCCTGTCTTTAAAAACATCATTATCGTCAAATTAAACCATATGATGTCATTTTATAACCCCTGCTGTGGACATGCGCCGTAGGAGTTACCCTTCTCACTGCTTTGAGAAAATACCTGATGGAGGGCGGCTTCGGAGAGCCCCACCATTTGGAGGGGATAGTCAGCCATGGATGGGAGGGCATGGTGTGAGGAGTCATGGTGGAGGAGCTTGCAGAGTGGCTTGTTCACATCTTGGTGGGTCAGGAAACAGGCTGGTTTCAAAGGCAGTGTAACCATCAAGGCTTACCATCAGCAACCTGCTTCTACCAACTAGGCCCCAGTCCCAAAGATTGCACAACCAGTTTGCAGCTGGGGACCAAGTTGGTATGTGAGCCATGTCCTGTCCTGGCATTACCCTCCATCCTTAGGGATCTGTGTGAACCCTTCATTTCTCCAACTACTTTACTCAGCAACAAGACTGAAATAAAATGAGTCCTTCATGACGTCATGCTTAGGAGACTTGAGTTCTATGGGAATCCCATTGGTCTCCAGCCTGCCAAAAGCTCCTCTGGCCTCTGCCCTGTGGCCCTAAATGTGAGCTTGGTCTCTGTGAGACTGTCTCTCTTGTGTTAAACACAGACTAATAGTCCTTCTTCATAATTCTGTTTGTTTTTGAGACAGGGACTGACTTTGTAGCCCAGGCTGACTTCGAACTCCTGGAGATACTCCTGAGTCCTCGGTATGGCAGGTCAGCACTACCACATCAGCTTCGTTATTTTAATTAACATTTCGTCATTATGTGAGTTTGAATGGAGAGGGTGTCGGAAAAATGCAGTGTAGTCTCGTCCAGACTTTCCCAGGTCCTAGTGTCCCGTTTGCACCTGCAGCGTGGTGTCCAGACCCAGCCACTTAATGTCCTAGCTCCAGGAGGAAGAACTGGGCAGGTTCAAGGCTGCCACAGGGAATAATCACACGGACTTCCTAGGAGGAGGGAGAGAGTGTACTGTGTTTCGCTACCACGGGCCTACAGGTGTCCCCTGCCTCACACTATCGCCTCTCTTGCAGGTCAGCCATACACCCGGAGCACGGTCATCACTGCGGTCAAGTTCCTCATTTCAGACCAGCCACACTCCATCGACCCCCTCCTGAAGAGCTACATTGGTATGTGTCCCCCATTCCCTGTCTCGGCTGCACCTAGTCCCCACACCCTGGGTCTGGAGCTTGGTAGGATGTCTTACAAATTAGCCAAGGATGTCAGACACTCAAAAGCAGCTTTCTCTGTGATGGGCATCAGGGGCAGACTCTTGAGTGAGTAGATCTGCCTTTGGATCCCTCTGCCACCAGCAGGCTCTGGTTGTCCTCGCATGCCCCTTCTTCCTGACAAACCTTGCTTCTGCATCTGTCAAGTGGCTATGAGAAGTTTCTGAGAAAGGTTTCCTTGGAAACAGCTTTCTGGGGTGGGAAGGGCCCTCGACATGGCTCTGAGGATAAAACATGAGTCTCAGCTGGCGAGCCCCACATGACCAGGTCTGAAGGTGCCAATGCTGGAGGGTCCTTGGTGGGGTAGGCCAGACCCTCCCTTGGAAACTCCTGCAGGACCAGATTTCTTGCCTTCAAAGCCCAGTGCTTATACCTTCTCAGGGGGCCACAGCAGAATCCCAGCCCTCCTCACCCAGTAGGCAGCTCCATGGAATTTAGAGGGAGATGAATTCTCCAGCCTTGGCTGTGAATACTGACTTATGTGGGCAGGCCGTTTCAATCTCAACTATAAAATGGAGTGCTGACCCACATGCCAGGGTGCTGTGGCAGACCAAAGGGCCAGTGGCATGACCAACCACTTTTGAGTAGAGAATGTATCCTTGTCTCAATCATCTCATGGCCTGACCTGGATGGCCACAGGCAGATTTCCAGTCTTGGTGAGCTGCTGTGGTTGCATGTCCAGGGGCCACCAGTGGTGTCTCTATTTTGCCTTATTATGGCTTGTTTTGCTTTGATTTTTATTAGTTGGTGTGTGTGTGTGTAAGATTGATTTGTTTAATGTGTAGTGTTTCACTTGTACATATCTGTGCACCAGATCAGAGATCAGAAGAGGGCATTGGATCCCCTGGAACTAAAATTATGGATGATTGTGAGCTGCCTTGTGGGTGCTAAGAACCAAACTCAGGTCCTCTGAAAGAGCAGCCAGTGCTCTTAACCTCTGACCCATCTCTCTAGCCCCCAAGACTGGTTTGTTTTAGAGACTGAATCTGAATAGCCCTTGTTGGACTCAAACTCACTATATATAGCTAAGGGTAACCTTGAACTCCTGATCCTGCCTTATCTCCCAAGTGCTAGGATTACAGGCGTGTGCCACCACCCTTCGCTTGTTTGAGCCTCAGTTTTTGAGCTTCTTGAGTTGGATACCATGAGATGCCCTTGAATAAAAAACTCATCAGTTAAATCTCATAGCTCCAGTCTTTTAAAGGACATTGGTCCCATTTTACAAATGAGGAAACTGAGTTCCAAGAGAGGGTTCAGACTTGTCAGATTCCTAGGCTGTGTTCTCACAGAAGCCGGAACCCTAGGAGCCGACATAGCACCATGAGAAGGGCCCCAGGTTCCAGTGTTGAGTCCTGCTCTGCTAGAAGACAGTGGTTCCTCCCAGTGGGATACATCAAGGGTCCCATGACAGCAGCACGTGATTTTCTCTCAGGTCACGTGGCTGCAGTGGAGACTATCACGTTTCTGTATTCCTATTATTTTGGATGAGGATGCAGCTCAGTGGTAGCACATGTGCTCAGCATGTGCCAGGGTCCTGGGTTCCATCCTCGGTACTATCCCAAATAAATAAAACATGGTCCAAATTCCCAAATTAAACCTCTCCAAAAGACCTAGTCACTATAAACTTCGACTATGCCAAAAAAAGAAGAAGAAGAAGGAGGAGGAGGAGGAGGAGGAGGAGGAGAAGAAGAAGAAGAAGAAGAAAAAGACCTAGTCAGAGGGTGGAGTTCAGGTAAGCTCCTGTGGCCATGTCAGTTTAGCACTTCAGACTCTGTCCTCTAGGTGGCGCTCACTTGTCATCCTGCACTCCAGAGGCTAAGGCAGGAAGATGATGGATCTGGAGCTATTCAGTGAGGACCTGTCTCAAAACAAACCGTCCTTCTGTGCCAGCCTCAGCCCTGTGCTCCGAAGCTGCTGCCGTCTCATTCCTATAAATCCTGCTAAGAGGAAGCCAAGCATTCTTATGGGTCCTATGAGGGTGGCTGTGTGTCTCACTTAGGTAGATGTCCAGGACGTGTCTGCTCTTCAGCCTGTACAACTTATGATGCCTGGGTCACCAGGCATAGCATGGAGGTGGCTTTGTGTCCTGCTTCTACATCCTTCTTTGTCCCTCTGCAGCAGAGTTCATGGAAAGCCTACAGGACCCAGACCTGAACGTGCGCCGGGCCACGCTCACTTTCTTCAACTCAGCTGTGCACAATAAACCATCGCTGGTCCGGGACCTATTGGATGACATCCTACCCCTCCTCTACCAGGAGACTAAGATCCGCCGGGACCTCATCCGAGAGGTACAGGGCAACATGGGCACCTGGCATGACCTAGCCCCTTGTTTGCTGTCCCTTGAGTCTCCTGAACCTCGCTGTCAAGGCTCACTGAGTTCTAGAAATGAAGCCCACACAGGCATCAGGGTCACATGATCCCAGCCATGTCATACCTCTCCACTCCCCAGCTGTGACCCAGACAGGGCAACCCAGTGTCCCCCGAGTGTCAGTTTCCTCTCGAGCTAAGTGAGGACAACCACCATGCCTGCACCAGGAATGTGCCCTAAGCACTTGAGGCAGCTCTGGTGCTTAGTGGGGCATGTTCAGCGTGACCATCCTAGTCCCCAAATATGCTGCCACCTGTGACATCTTGTGACAGGTTCTAATTAAAATGTAGGATCCCTACAAATATTATCTGAAACTGTCTTCAGGCATATGAAGAGGGACTTATTAGACATAAATGGATTCTGTGTTTAGACTTAGGTCCTTTCTCCAGGACGTCTCTTTGAATGAGCAAACATTCTGAAATCCACAATCTAACCAAACTCAAGCTCCTGACCCTCAGGTGTCAAGCATGTAGGATTATTGGGTTGTAATGTCAGCAACTGTTGTCAATCCACCAGAGTCTCAAGTTCCAGGACTCAGACAGCTACACTGTACTTGGCTTCTGCTACCGTGGTGCTCAGCTTGGCCTCCAGCAGAGAGGGGGTTAGGAGGGCCAGACTGGTGGAGAGAGCTAAAGGGGTAGGGAGTTAAGGTGATTGACAGTCAAGTCATCCCATAGCACGTTGTGGAGGGGTGAGGAGGAAGCAGTACTCTCGAGAGGGTTTGGAGAAAGTTTCTAAAAGAAGGGCATTTCAGTTGGGGTTTAAGGCAGAAACTTTACTTTTAGAAGCCAGATAGATCTCATGGTTAAAACTTCAGAGGACTTGGTTCTTTGAGTCTGGTTCTGCATTCACCAGCTGTGTGTCTTTGAGAACGTCAATTACCTCTGTGAACCTAGTTTCCGTGTCTGTTGAGTGGGATTGTTAACAGCATCTTCTTCCTAAGGTTTTCACTTTGTTCTGGAGACAGAATCTTTTGTAGCCTAGGCAGAGAATGACCCTACACTTCTGCTCCTCCTGCTTCCAACTCCTGAGAGCTGAGTTCCAAACATGTGCCATCATGTTCTCTTTATTCAGTGCTGGGGATCAAACCTGGGTCTTTGTATGCTAGGCAAGCCTTATCCCCAGACCTTTCTAAGACATCCTTAGGACTCAAGTAAGATGTCATCTGTCAGGCAAAAGTTGCAGCTCAGTTGTAGAACATGTGCTCAGTGTACTTGAGGTCCTACACACATATTGCACACCCCACAGGACCTGACTCTGCCTGCTCAGCGTATATGACCTTTGGGAGAAAGGATGCTGCAAGCTGAGCTGATTCCTGAAGCTCAATAGCATGAGGCATGACTTGGGGCCAAGACACAATGCTGAGCAGGGGGGGGGGCGAGTTGCAGAAACTTGGAGAGGGGCTTTGCACCCCCCAAACCTGTGTCCTTCCTCCCTGCAGGTGGAGATGGGGCCCTTTAAGCATACGGTGGATGATGGGCTGGACGTGAGGAAGGCAGCATTCGAGTGCATGTACTCGCTGCTGGAGAGCTGCCTGGGCCAGCTGGACATCTGCGAGTTCCTGAACCACGTGGAGGATGGGCTGAAAGACCACTATGACATCCGAGTAAGTTGTGCCCTTCTAGATGTAGGCCCAGCTCAGAGCAAGGGGAGCCAGGCACCATTAGGCCACTGCCTGTTTGTCCCTCCTACTGGCACGCCATGAGAGCAGCTGTGCCACTTTCTGTCAATAACAAGGAACCAGGTTTTAGATGTTTCTCAGGGAGTGCACTCTGGGTACACTAGATCCGAATCTGCTAGTATTGAAATGGCTTATGCCATTTTTGCTTTGTATTGTTTCAGATGTTACCAACATTTAAAAATTAAGGGATTTTACATGAAAAAGTTGTTCCTTTTGAAAATAATTCTTAATGCTAGGTAAATTCCCAGATTTCCATTGGACTAGCCTGTTTTCTGGTTTTTATTACTTAGTTTTTTTGTGGTTTTGTTGTTGTTGTTGTTGTTTTCCAAGAAAGGATTTCACTGCGTAGCCCTGGCTGTCCTGAAACTCGCTCTGTAGATCAGGTTGGCCTCGGACTCACATAGATCCATCTGCCTCTGCCTCCGGAGTTCTGGGATCAGAGGTGTGCACCACCACAGCCGGACTGTTCTCTGTTACTATAAAGAAGAAATAAGCTGTGACTGGGTCTTCTTAAGGAGGCTCAAAGAGCCTGGTATTGGATCTGCTTGACCCTGGTGATGTCACAGGGCCGGCAACTGCACAAGTGGTCACATGGCAGAGTCGGGCATGAGGATGCTCATTTTATCATTCACTTTTGTGAGGACCCAGGTCCTCTGAGCCTAAATTACCGCCTTCCAACAGTACCATCTCCAGTAACCTAGCCACCGCTGAACTCCTGCTGAAGGCTCCATCACCTCTCAGCATTGCTGTGCTGGGGCTCGAGCTTCCAGCACATGGGCTTTTGTGATACACACTCAAGCCGTATCTAAATGCAGCATGTCCAAGCTAGAGTCAGTGGGAGCTGAGGAGCTGCCATGGTCCTTCTCAGGTCCATGCCAGAGGCTTGTGAACATGTGAACTGCCCCTCCCTATGTTGTTTGTTATTCAGCCATCCTCACACATCTAAGAGTGACTGGCAAGATTCAGCATCACCATTTACATCTTCTAACTAAGACCCAAAGAGTGGAAGTCTTGGGCAGGGCCCTGGAAGGACTTGGTTGTGGGTTTGTGGGGTGCAAGCCTGCTCTTCCCTTGGGTCTGGAGCCTATCTCACTAAGAGTTCCTTCTGCTTCCTTGGGCAGATGCTGACCTTCATCATGCTGGCCCGGCTGGCTACCCTCTGCCCTGCACCAGTCCTGCAGAGGGTGGACCGGCTCATTGAGCCACTCAGAGCCACCTGTACTGCCAAGGTATGCCTTGCCCTACCCTGCCTGGGCCCTGGAGTGCCTGGCAGGTCTAGTCACTACTCACTGTGCCATGTGTACTGAAGTGGTGTGCTAGCTGCTTCCATCATCCCTGGTGCCTTAGAATGTTCTCCTGTTACCAAGGGCTAGACAGCTTCACAGAGAGAGTCTTTCGTTAAAACCTCCTGGGTGCTGGCTGTGAGAGGGACCTAGGGTACAGTGCTGCACATGATCCCAGCTGGGGAGCTGGGCTTGACTCAAATCGATTGATTTGATTGGCTGGCTGCTCCAGGACAGAGCCATTCCTTATAGGGAGTGTCTCGGGTCTTGAGGAGAATCGGGGGTTTAGGTGTCGTGGAAAGTTGTAACGTTGGTAACAGCCTGGCACACTCAGGGTCCCAATAAGAACTTGTATGTGTGTGACTTGTTTCTGTGAGTTGTGTGTCTAGACGTCAGAGGTTGACTTCAGTTGTCTTCCTTGATCTTGCCTCATTTTTTTTTCATATGGTTTCACTTTGTAACCCTGGCTGTCCTGGAACCATGTAGACCATGGCCTAGAACTCAAGAGATCCAACTTCCTCTGGTGTCCAAGTGCTAGATTAAAGGTGTGTGCTACCATACCCAGCATTTTGTCTTTGTTTTTGGAGACAGGGTCTCTTGCTGAGCTTCTGGGTGCCCATGAGCTGCAGGGATCTGCTTGTGTCAGCTCCTACGTAGGATCTGAACTCAGGTCCTCTAGCTTGTACAGCAACTACTCTGCCAACTGAACCATCTCCCTAACCCCACCCATTGAGTTTTGAAAGGATAAGATTTAGCCAGAAAGAGGGCCAAGAATTTCAGTTTTAAGGAGAAACTCAAGAATAGTGGTTTTGTTTTTCTTAAAAAACAAACAACAACAAAAACTATGATCCCTAGGTAGACCTCAAAGCGATTCCTTCCTCCGCTCTGGCCTTCCAGGTAGCTGGGACTACAGGCCTGTACCACCAGGCCTGTTATGTTTTCATTTTCTTTTTTCCTTTTTTAGTTTTCAAGACAGGGTTTCTCTGTAGCTTTGGAGCCTGTTCTGGAACTAGCTCTGTAGACCAGGTTGGCCACGAACTCATAAGAGATCTGCCTGCCTTTGCCTCCTGAGTGCTGGGATTAAAGGCGTGTGCCACCACCGCCTGGCTATTTTTCATTTTCTTTGTGTGGTTGGGGAAGGCAAAGGTGAAGGAAGGGGGAAGGAGGACAAGAGACGAAGTGGGGAGACAAGACACAGACACTCCTGTAGCCCAGGCTGGCCTTGAGCTCAACATAGAGCCAAAGATGACCTAACTTGCTCCTCCTGCCCCTGCCCCCAGTGTTGGGATTACCCGCTGTGTACCACTAACCAGATTTATGTGGTGCTGGGACAGGTCCCTTTTTCCTCAAACACAGGACTTTGTGCATGCCAGGCGAAGCACTCTGTCAACGAAGCCACATATTCAAAGTTGTGATTTTTCACGTAACACATTAGCAGATAAAGATGAAATATGATGTCAATCAGATTGAAATCAGGCCTTCATTAACCTGAAACCTGTGTGTTTCCATCTGGTAACATGGGCTCAGTAAGGACACTGTCTCCCTCTGCAGGTCAAGGCTGGTTCTGTGAAGCAGGAGCTGGAAAAGCAGGAAGAATTGAAGCGCTCAGCAATGCGGGCAGTGGTTGCCCTGCTGACCAACCCCGAGGTCCGCAAGAGCCCCAGTATGGCTGACTTCTCTGCCCAGATCCGATCCAACCCAGAGCTCACTACCCTCTTCGAGAGCATCCAGAAAGACTCAGCCTCTGGACCCAGCATGGATTCTATGGAACTCAGCTAGCTGTCCCCACCACCAACCTCTCCTCCCACCCCATGGCCTTGGCCTCTCCTGTCCTTCCCAGCCAGCCTCAGTGCCTTCTAGGGCCCACTAACTCAGGACAGTCATTCACGCTGGGGTGATGCTCCACCACCTTTACACTGCACCCTCCACCAGTTCAGAGGCCAGCATCCCACTGTAGCGGTTGGCTTCCTACTTCACTTTGGACTCCAGATGTCAGAAATTAGCACCCTGGCCAAGCATAGGGCTGCGTAGAGCCAGGCAAGCTCTGGATCTGGGCCCGAGAAACTCAGAACGCCTCATTTCTAGTTGTCTAGTAAGAACGGATTCCAGGGAAGATGGTGTGATCACCAGTTTGGGCCCGCTGTTTGAAACACCTCTAACCTCACCAACTAAAGTATGTAATGGTTTGTGTTCTTCCTGGGTGTACTGAAAATTCGAGCCTGGCAGGCCAGAACCACCCTAATCCCCTCTCTGGCATTTCTGTGTAGCCCAGGCTGTTGTGGAACTCACTCTGTAATCAGGCTGGCCTAGAGATCCATCCACCAGCTTCCACTACCGGCTGAAGCCAGTTTTGTGATCTGAATTAAAGAACACATGTAAAGTCCTCACGTAATTTTTTTTTTTTTGAGACAGGGTTTCCCTATGCAACAGCCCTAGTTGTCCTGGAACTCACTTTGTAGACCAGGCTGGCCTCGAACTAACAAGAGATCTCAGGTATGTACCACCATGCCCCGCTTCCTCATGATAATCCCGTTTCAATAGTTTCCAGGCTGATTTGGTCCTGAAAATGCAAGAGCAAATCGCCCAGACCTATTACCCCAGCTGTTTAGGAGGTTGAGGCAGGATTACAAGATTAGGGTCATAATGAGCAATTTAGTAAGACCACGTGTAAAAGCTACATGTCAGGAGAAATGGCTGTGTCACAGGAAGAGCGCCCTTCCTTAGGACCTAGGTTCAATTCCCAGTCCCCATGGCAACTCCTGTCCCAAGGGATTTGAAGCCATCTCAGGGAACAGACATCCAGGCAGGCAAAACACCAGATTAAAATAGCTCAATAGAGCTGGGCGGTGGTGGCGCATGCCTTTAATCCCAGGCAGAAGGATCTGAGTTCGAGACCAACCTGGTCTACAAGAACTAGTTCCAGGACAAACTCCAAAGCTAAAACCAAACCAAAAAAAAAAAAAAGCTCAATGGTGGAGCACTTGTCTGCCATGCACTCTACCTTAGGCTCAACCCAGACAACAGCAAGGAAAAAAGTCCTTAAAACAACCAGTTCACGCCACAGCTCTATTTGTGGGGACTAATAGGGCTGCTAGTATACTGGGCATTCAACGGAGCTGTAAGGCATTTTTAATCGACAGGATCTAATCCAGACCAGCCTCATTTCTAAAGGTGACAGAAGAGGCTGCAATGCATTTCTATCTAGTTGATGAGTGTCCCTTGCCACACCCCTCTTAACTTTAAACAGTGGAGGACTGGAGACACTGCGTGTTACAGAACATCAGCTTAAATCAAAACCAGATTCCCTCGTGACTGCCCCTCTGTAGCATCTCCGTGGCAGAAACACACCTGCCAGTTTCATATGAAATCTCAAAGACAATTAGCCCTGTTCCACAAAGCAAGCTTCCCCAGTCACATCTTAGGACAGGGTGAGAGCAGAGGCTGGCCAGCCCCCACTCCATGGTTTCACTGGCTCTGAATTCCCAATGCTGCAGACCCACACTATTTGCCAAGCCCTTTCTTTCCCCTCTTCCTCACACCAAATTTGAGCAACCAAGGCCAGTATGGGATTTCCTGAGCCCTGCTTGAGACTGTGCATAAACCCTCTTGCCTGGAGGTCCCACTGGGGACTAAGAAGTAAAGACCAATCTCCAAACAGGCAGAAAATACCAAGTCGGCAATTTTTGTGGTTTTATTTAAACACAAATAAAACACGCATGCAAGCCATCTACTCATTCTCTTCGCTGCGTAGCCTGGCGTTGGGATTGGTGACTCTGATGGCCAGCTGCGCTGCTCTTTCTACAATGGCTTTTCGGTTCTTGGAGGAAACATTGTGAGCAATCTCAGCACAGTAAGATCTGAAAGAGAGGCATGTCAGTAAGCAGGGAGCACGCCAGAAAAGGTCACCAGGGAGGCAGGGATCTGCCTCCTGCCTCCCACTCCACCGCCAGGCAGAGGGCCCTGGCGAACGGCTCAATGAGCCCTGAAGGTACCAAGGCTTCTGCAGTGGTCAAGACCTAACTGGTCCACAAGGGGAAGCTGGATCCTCACCAGCCTGAGGTTCTTCCCCACACCTGAGTGACTAACCCAGAATTCTTCCACCAGGAGCCCAAACCTTCCGCTGCAACCACTGTGAGGAACACGGTTAAGTAGAGTGAGCAATAAACACTGCCTGTGTTACCCCAGAGTGCCCACAAACTGTCCTGATGAGCACATCCCCAGTAATAGAGGTGACCACAAAATCCTAGACAGGCAGCTGGACAGCAAACCCTGAGTCCAGACAGACCCCTCACTTCACAGAGATACAAACACTGGAGGATGTAGCTGGGGGACAGAGCCAATACCCCTTTGATCATGAAGCCTATGTACCTTCTTGCATCCATAACCATAACCAGCACACACTCGCCATGACTCTACCATCTAGAAACTTTGTTTTCAGTGGTTTTTTCTATTGCAACTGCCTTTCAACTTCCCCTTCTTCTCAGTTACACGGGGAAATGCCCAAACAGTATGCAGTGGGTGTACCTGCTGGCTTTGATAAACAATGCCAACCTGCTCTCAGGCAGATGAGGTGTATCCGTAAGAAATGCAGCACCAACCAACGCACCCACCACTGAGATAGAACAGTGCCACATGGACACTCAGCCACCAACCTGCCTTTCTGTACATAATCAACTCTCCATACTGACACCCTCCATCTGTATTCCAACCACCTTACAGAACATACCCTTATAAACCCAAACATACACTACCTTCAATCACTCTCTGCAGCCCTAATTTACTTGGGGAAAAAAATGCAGCTTCCTAACCCATTAACCAAGAAAGAAAAGTAAACTGTGTTCCTACTACATCCTCAAACCCAGACCCGGTGTCAAGGGAATTTTCTGGCAGACCTTGGCTTTGACCATGCATCTAATACAAGGGTCTTAACTTACCAAAAGTGCCCAGAACATCCCACAACCTCCTCTCTACATCTGTGTCTGCATCCTTTTTCTCAGCTCCAACATACCTGCATCACTGTGCAAATCCCCTTAGCATAGCAGAGCCAAGCAAGGCTGGACTCCTTCCTCATCTCACACCACTACAGCTGGGTTCCAGGCAGGACCGTAAAGCACGCGGAGCACCACTGCATCAAGGGAGACCCACCTTCTCAACCAAGGCAACATCTGGACTCCCTAACAAGCACCCTCTGAACTCTCAGGAGGCAGGCGCACTCCTCCCCAGGCTAGAGCCCAACTCACTTGTTGCACATCAGCAGCACCTCCAGCTCCTTGACGTTGTGGACCAGAAACTTCCGGAAGCCGCTAGGCAGCATGTGCTTAGTTTTCTTGTTGCTCCCGTAACCAATGTTGGGCATCAGGATTTGGCCCTTGAATCTTCTCCGCACCCTGTTGTCAATACCTCTGGGTTTCCGCCAGTTTCGCTGAAGACACACGGGCAAGTTAGTCTCTGCGAACTGCCTGCTCTTACTTGGCAGGGAGGGGGCTAAATTCAAAGGGGACATGCCATACAGAAGGCACACGGGTACTATTACCTTCCTACTTCTTTATACTTTTTTTTTTTAAAAAAACACACACGGGGTCTCTGTGTAGCGTGGCTGTCCTGGAACTCGCTCTTTAAACCAGGCTGGACTTGAACACAGAGATCCACCTGCCTCTGCCTCCTAAGTGCTGGGATTAAAGGTGTGTGCTTCTTTACACACTTTTAACAACAAAGAAACCCTAAAAGCTCCCAAGGTTGTGGCTCAGCCAAACTTCAAACAAAACCAAACCTTCCTATACCTATCACAAACTCAGACACACGAGTCAAAATAAGACAGGACTGTGTGTGCAGTACACTGACTGACTGCACACTCTTCCTACAGACCCAAGTTTTCTGCCCCATAAAGCACATACACCAAAAGCTGAGGGCGTGACTCAGTTGGTAGAAGTTTGTCTGGGATGCATGAAGCCCTGTTCTCCACCCCTAGCATTCAGATCGGAATTCAACAGAACTTTCCATCTGTGATCATTACAGGAAAAAAAAAAAGGCGGGGCCCTGCCTAAGGCAGAGGAATCAGGTTAAGTGTTGGCTGTGTGAGCCCATCCAGCCAACTGGTGACCCCTGGGCCCAGTGAGAAGTCCTGCCTCATAGAATAAAATAGGTGTGGGGCTGGAGAGATGGCTCAGCAATTAAGAGCACTAGCTGCTCTTCCAGGGGACCCAGGTTCAATTCCCAGCACCCACATGGCAGTTCACAACTGCCTGCAACTCCAGTTCCAGAGGACCTGACACCCTGATATAGACATACATGCAGGAAAAAGATCAATACACTTAAAAGGTTTACAAAAAAACCCACACTGGTCGCTCTTCCGGAGATCCTGGGTTCAATTCCCAGCACTCCCATCTGATATGCAGGCAAACACCCATTCGCATAAAATATATACATAGACAAACATATCTTTAAAAAATGTCAGGTGCAGAGATGGCTAAGGGGAAGTGCCTGCTGCCAAGCCAACAACCCAAATCGATCACATGGACCCACGTGATGGGAAGAAGGTCCCCGGACCGTCACACACAGGAAAAGTGTCATTTAAAAAGCAACTTTAATCAACGGACTGCCCAGAACAGGCGACAGCAGAAATGTGTGCTTAAAACTTAACCTCAGCACTCACTTCCACCCAGGAACGCATACATACCTTAATCTTGACATATCGATCTGATTGGTGCCGGATGAACTTCTTAGTCCTCTTTTTGACGATCTTGGGCTTCACCAGAGGCCGGAGGGCAGCCATGATGCCTATAAAAAGAGGCAGATCCACGTTATCGAAGCACCAGGAGGGAGAGCTGCTTGTCCAAGGCCTGAGTGATGTTGCAGAGTGTCTTCCAATCACCAGCTACTGAGCCAACTGGGAATGGAATGGGTACCTCTGCTAGGATTGTTCTCCCTCCTGCTTCCGAAGCTGGCAGAATACTAGTCACTCTCCAGACGCGATCTCAAGAGGTTAGGGTCACCTCAGCCATTTTGGCCTCAATGAATAGCAGCAGCTGACCTATAACCTGCAGCAAGCCATTCTGGTGGGCAAGGGGCAGCAAATCCCACCCCACTAAAGCTTCACAACCAAGCAGTCGTTAGGGTAGACCACCCTTCCTACACACCACCAGTATGTTCCTCCCGGATTGCCAGGGGCGCCAACAGAAAGGTTCCTTCTGTTACCTCCACAACCTTTGTCGGCCACGTACTAAACACCCAATGAACATATGCTCAGCCATCATCTCTGCTCCCTGGCACCTCGAAGGCCGGAGAGCGGCGGTCCTTCCCGCTACTAAGGCTGCTCATAACCGGCCCGGCGGCCAGGGAGTGGAGGGGAAACGGCGTGCGGCACCCCAAGTCCACCGGCCGCATGGCGCAAACCGGCCCCGGCTGCTGCCTGACCCTAGGCGGACTCCGTAGCAGCGCGAGCGGCCAGTAGGCCCGGCCCGTGCGAGCTCGCCTCTGCGGCGCCAGCGCGGAGTCCGACGCTGAGGCTGCCCCATCCGGCAATGCTAAGGCCTCTCCTCCCGCCGACTGGGCCGTGCCGAGCCCACAGACGGGCGGATGGCCGGCGATGCAGACTCACCGCTAAAGAGATGGCAGCCACCTCGCAGGTAGCGCCGAGGAAGAAGGAAGGGGCGGTGGCGCGCAAGGGGTGATGGGAAGGAACCTCAGGTCCTGGAAGGGAAAAGTGAAGCACTTCCGGCTCTGGGTTCTCCAAAAGACCCTAAGATGTGTCTGAGAAGTAATGCTGGAAAAAGCAAACCAATGTACTAGTGTTCTGTAGTAGACATTTACATCTTGGAATGAACTAAAAATGTATCTTTCTCTTGGGACTACTTAAGAAATTTGGAATTCTTTCTGAGATAAGACCTGCGTGGTGAGCACCTACTTCCGCCCGAAGTGGAAGCTCAATCGGTTTTTAATATGTTTTGCTTTCGAGTGCGCCTCCTAGTGTCTAGGATGTCGCAAGCAAATACTTCTTGATGGGTTTCCCAGAGGTTGGTTGAGCAACCTTCCTAAGACCTCAGAATATATAAATGCTCAAACCTCTGGACTGTGAAGTGCTACGGAGCCTGCCAGCATCTTTCATATGTTTTAAAATCATCTCTCCTTATGGTACGTACCTAGGGCAATGTATTAATAAGTGCTAGATTGATATATTGCTTAGGAAATAATGACAAGAGAAGTGGTGGTGCATGCCTTTTAATCCCAGCACCTGGGAGGCAGAGGCAGGCCAATCTCTTTTAATTCAACGCCTTGGGAGTTCCAGGCCAGCCAGAGGTACATAGTGAGACACACACACACACACACACACACACACACACACACACACACACACACAGTCTGTGTACTTAATACAGATGCAGTTTTACTTTCAAATATTCTCATTTTTCAGTTGGTTGAATCTGTGAAGGCACCTGCGGGACTAGGGCTAGGGAGGGCCAACTGTACATCTAAAATGAAGCTGTGATAGCTAGCACTCCACGGGAGGGTATGTCCTTGCCACGGCTGTACACGGTGACTCTGTTCTGTACTTCGTTTGTTATGTACGGGAAGTGAATCTGGGAGACATGGCTCCAAGATCCATGCCTCCAACCATTCAGCTGCCTTGCTTTAAAATTGTTCCTGGATGGGCTGGAGAGATGGCTCAGTGGTTAAGAGCTCTGCCTGCTCTTCTCAAAGGTCCTGAGTTCAATTCCCAGCAACCACGTGGTGGCTCACAACCATCTGTAATGAGATCTGGTGCCCTCTTCTGGCCTGAAGGCATGCTTCAAAAAATTGTTCCTGGTCTATTTTGCTTACTTTTTGTTTTTCAGATCACTGTGAAAAATCTAATTTTAGGAGGATAGAAAACCAAACCAAGGGCTGGAGAGATGGCTCAGTGGTTAAGAGCACTGGCTGCTCTTGCACAGGACATGGGTTCAGTTCCCAGCACCTATGTGTTGCCTCGCAAATGTGTAACTCCAATCCTGGGGGATCTAGTGCCCTCTTCTGTAAGCACTACATGCATGTGGCACATATACATACGTTCAGGCAAAACACTCAAGCACATAGAATAAATCTTTCTCTGTGTATCCCTGGCTGTCCTGGAACTCACTCTGTAGACCAGGCTGGCCTTGAACTCAGAAACCTGTCTATCTCTGCCTCCTGAGTGCTGGGAGTAAAGGCGTGCATCACCACCACTCGTCAAGAATAAATCTTTTTTTTAAAAAAAGTTAAAACAACCTTGATTGTATAACAGAACAGATGTCACTGGCGATCTTGGCAGGAGATGGGGACAGATGCTGAATTGGATGTTTGACGCTGACAGAAAGTGAGCCGGATGAGAGCGGGAGTGCTGACCACTCACTCTGAGAGTAGTGTCTTGTCTGAGATGGCCAGCTAGCAAGAAGCAGGGTGGGACCGGAGCTCTCCTGCGCCTGTGGCTCGCCCACCCTTTCCAAGGGCTGCTTATCCTACAGGCTGCTGAAGTTCAGTGGCCCTTGGACATGGAAGTGCATAGCTAATGGCAGCTTACAGAGTACATTTCACAAAGGGAAAGTCTAGCGAGTGAATCGTAGTGAAGGCCCGTGAGCCAGAGTATGGCTCTGATTTCTGGAGACCCATGGGGTTTGGGGGTCCTTGATTTCATGGGGAGGTGAGAGCTGCTGCCACCTCATTTTGCAGAGGACACTCTGTCTGTTGCATCCCTGGGGGCGCTAATGCCCCAGGATGAGAGGTGGGAGGTGACCTGGGGAATCTGTGTCTTACATACACTTCAGGTTTTCCAGCCCTTTAGTTGGAAATCAGTTCAGCTAGGCTACAGGTCAGCTCTAACCCGGTTTATTTCAGAAGGGCAGAGGTCATGACAGGGTAGCAAACGGCATGTGTATGCCAGGACACATCCACACTCCCAGGCACTGGACACTGGCATCAGGGGACACAGCTCCAGACCATCCCTGGGAATGTTTCTTTTGTGTGGCTCTTTAATCTCTCATGTCTGCAGCTGTAGGTCCCTGGCTGCATGTCTTCTGGTCCAGCAGCCCCCAGGCCACTCTAGTTGATGGAGTACACCTTGTTTGCATCGTAATAAGCATGCGTCATATAAGCCCAATCCTTCATGGGCCACCAGTCTTTAGAGTGGTAGGTGGCCGGGTAAGCATGGCGCGTAGGTCCCACACAGCTGAAGATGGCCTGGCCCTGGTCCCTGGCCACAGTGGGCAGGTAGAGCTGCAGCTTGTCCAGAAGGTGACCAGGCCAGAAGTAATTGGGGTGGGTGTATGAGGGACCACTGATCCTCTTGGCCTTCAGCTTCCTGGAAAAGGAAAAGACGCAGGGAAGGTTGCTGTGACAGAGACCAGGCAGGGCTCCTTCTCAGCAGATCACATGAGCTGTGAGCATCCGCTGCAGTGTGGAAAGCTCACAGTGAGGACCCAGAGGTCTGGAGGTCAAGATCACACATCCAGTGAGTGGCTAAGTTCAGGCCCCAGTCATTGCTTCTTAAACTCAAACTTAATGTGTGCTGTTCTTGGGCTAGATCAGTGGTTCTCAACCTTCCTAAGGTTGCGACCCTTTAATACAGTTCCTCATCTTGTGGTGACCCCCAACCATTAAATTGTTTTTGTTGCTACTTCATAACTAAAAGTTTGCTACTCTTATGAATCATAATGTAAGTATCTGTGTTTTCCAATGTTCTTAGGTGACCCCTATGAAAGAGTCGTTCAACCCTCTAAGGGGTCACAGCCCACAAGTTGAGAACCACTGCTCTAGAGGATTTGCCTCCCCCATCCCTCCACCTCACCTGTCCTGTGCAGTGCTGGGCATAAAACCCAGGGCCTCACATGCTCTAGGCTAGTGCCCAGCTGCTAAGCTACACCCAGCCCCAGCCAGAAGCATTTGGGTATCATGTCTGGAATCTAGCCTCAGGAGCCAGCCTCACTGGGTTCAGCCTCACATGTGAGACTGTGTGTTGGTATCCTCTCCTATAACTGGGACGTCCAGAGCAACTCAGGCTTGTTGGTGACAACGTAGATGAGTTCATTTATAGGAGGCCCCAGCACAGCCCTGCCTGACACTCTCTGAATGCTCTTCTGCTGCCCCTTAGGCCCTGGGATCTTGTCCGATGTGAACAGGTCTCATAGCTGCCTCTGGTGGGAGGGGAGGCCAGCCCTCTCCTCTTCACCCCTGCCCTCCTGGCAGACTCACAGGACCACTACAAACCCTGTAAATTCCTCGAACTCCTGGAAGTGCATTTTCTTGAGTTTCTTTGATGTTTTCCTAGTGGGGAATAGAGAGAGGCATTATTAGGAGAGAGAAACTCCAGGAGCTAGGCAGAGGTGGCACACACACCTTTAATCCCAGCACTTGGGAGGAAGAGGCAGACGGATCTCTGAGTTCGAGGCCAGCCTGGTCTACAGAGTAAGTGCCAGGACAGTCAGAGTCACACAGAGAAACCCTGTCTTGAAACAAAAAAACAAAGAAACTCCAGGAAAAGTCGGCTTTGGGGAGCAGGTGGGGGCCAATAAGGGGTGCATTTCTAAGTCTCAGACCAGAGCCCTGAACATCTTTGTTTTCTAGTGAGGCCCTAGCTATGTCTCCATACACCATGATGCTGGGCTTAGCCAGGTTGGTGGAGGGAAGAAAACCTTGGCTTCTTCATCTGTGGGAGGGAGGCCTCCGAAACAGTTGATATGTTCAGCAACTGGTAGACGCTAAAGCCCAACTCCCGCTCCCCCTTCCAGAGGCCAAGCTTTGTGGGACAAGCATGATAAAGACTCACCCTCCAAACCTTAGCCCAGCGTGCATCACTAACTGATCACCAATTCCTTCCCAAGCCTACATCTGGCCTCAGAATCTCTGGGTTTTTTTTTTCTTCTGATGCAAAGGATTGAACTCTGTGCCTTGTATACTCTTTACACGTAGTGCCTGACCTCGGAATCTTTTACAGTCTACTCCCTAGTGGTGAGAGAGCCAATGTCTCTCCTTTAGCTAGGGGCCACTCTTTCTCCTTTACACCTGTGGTCAGCCACACACAACCAAAAATCTCTTTCCTGGGTACCCACCCACTTCCTGGATTCACACGGCTTGGGAATTGGTGACAGTCAACCACAGGCTAGAAGGGACATCTCGGAGGCTCTCTAAGCTACTACCAGCCTGGGTCACGCTCAGCACTTTGCAGGCCACAACTGTCATGGGCCTAGACTGCCCCAGTACTCAGAAAAAAAAAAAAAAGAAAAGAAAAGAAAGAAAGAAAGAAAGAAAGAAAGAAAGAAAGAAAGAAAGAAAGAAAGAAAGAAAACACTAGAAGTACAGTGTGACTCACGGCCCTTGTCCGACCCCCGTGGTGTGAGATAGTCTACATCCACTTTATACACGAAGACGCCAAGGCTCAGGGCGCAGTAACCTGGCTATTGACTGGAAGCCTGTCTGATGTCCACTCCGATGCACTGCAGCCTGCCCCAGGCATTCTGCCACCACCCCATCCCTCTGCAGGGTGCCATCTCATTCTCCCCTCTGCAGGCACGGGCTGATGTTAGCCACAGTAGCTGCCCACTGCTTAGTCCACATCTGATTGGGAGCGGAGGGGGACACAGCTTGAGCTCACTCCAAAGGAAGTTAATTTCAGAGAACTCAGGCTACTCTAAGGGTCAAGGCAGCCTTTTTTTCCCCCAGGGCTACCAACCTATCTCTTGTTGGAGTGTGCCTGCCACAGGGTGGCAGTGCAGGGACGGAATGAGCCCCTGTCCTGTGCAGAGTCCTTCAGCTTCTGCCGCAGGGTAGGTTGAACACCCCCTTTTGGTCTTTTCCACTGACCTTATGATTGTATAAGTCTGTGGTCCTAAGATGTGCACTAAGGGTGACATTTGGGACTGGTGAGTCAGAAGTGACTAGAGAGGGGCACAGATACTGGCACAACATGACACCACATGCATGCCAGTGTCCTAGTCCCTGCAGCTGAAGGGACAGCCTGAAACTCAGCTTGTCTGTCTTCTTCGCCCCAAGCTTGTGGAGGCCTCGGGACCCAAATCCAGCCAGGCTGTGGACAATCCTCTCGTCTGTATAATAGCCTCCAGGCTGTCGGATCGGGCGGACTTCTTCTTTCAGAGAAATTATCTTGTCTCCTGGATACAGTAGTGCTGTGGGCAGCAAGGAGGACAGCAGGCCCATTAGCCAAAGTTGCCTACTTTAGGGTCACATGGGAATGACTAAAAAAAAATTCACACTTCTAATTAAAGATTATTTTTTCTGAGCCATCAAGATGGGTTGGCAAGTAGAGAGGCAAAGTGCGTATGTGGGAGTCTGCTCTCTCCATTTCTGTGGAGTCTGGGTACTGAACTTGGTCATGAGGCTTGGCGACAAGTGCCCTTACCCTCTGAACCATCTCACTGGCTCTCAGCTTTGTAACATCACATACATTTATTTATTCTCTCTGTGTGTATGTATCTATGAGAGAGGAGGGAGATAAAGAGAGAGGGAGAGAGAGAGAAAGAGAGAGAACCAGTATACACATGTGGAAGTCAGGAGACAACTTGTGGGGTTGGAGGAGCTGGCTTTCTCTTCCCACTAAATGAGCCCCAAGAATTGGACCTGGGTCATGAGGCTTGCCATCAGAGGCCTTTGCCTGGTAGGCTATCTTGCCAGCCCAACTTTTTATTTTTGGATGTTTGTAGGTTCATTGGAAATTGCAAAACACAATGGGGTATATAGAGTTCCCCTGAGCCCTCTCTCCCACAGCTCCCTGTCACGTGCACGGCACTGTCATGCAGGTGAGTATCAGAAGGGGCCTCAGACAACCCTGCTCACCAGGGGACAGAGTAAAACCAGTCTGTAACAGCAAATTAGGGTGGCACTACTTAGCAAGCCTAGGTTGGAGGCAGGAAGATTCAACCAGACTTTACTAGGTTAATTAGACCTACTTACATGTATGTGTACTTGCATGAATGTATGTGTTCGAGTATGTGTGTGGGGGTGGGGAAGTGCTTGATAAGCAAGCAATCTACCACTAAGCTCCATTCCCAGCCCTTAGAACTACTTTGTTAGCTTTTTTTTTTCCTTGATTTTTCAAGACAGGGTTTCTCTGTGTAGCTTTGGCCATCCTGGAACTTGCTCTGTAAACCAGGCTGGCCTCGAACTCTCAGAGATCCATCCACCTGCTTCTGCCTCCTGAGTACTGGGATTAAAGGCGTGCACCACCACCGCCTGCCTGGCCTTTGTTAACTATTTTGATGGCGGTTTCCTCATGGTTTTGAGTTTGTCTTGTGTGTGTGTGTGTGTGTGTGTGTGTTTGTGTGTGTGTGTCTACATGTTCATATGGGTGCATGTGGATAGGTGGGTACCCAAATCCTCCCCGACCACATCTCACCTAAGGAGCTCATGTGTTTCAGAGCCTGCGTCTCAGACCTGGCAGTCAGGCCATCTGCCTTCCCTCCTCCTCCCCAGTGTTTCCACCAAAGGCCACAGTGGCTTGGCATGTATGTGGAAGCCAGTGTCAGGCCAACGCTACATTAGCCATGGCTCAGGCCTCGGGCTCTCCCTTGAAGCAAGCCCCTACCTCTCATGAGGAGGTCCTCAGTCAGCGAAAGACCGTAGGCCTCACAGAATTCCCAGCACTGCAGGTAGACCAGGAAGTCATCCCTGCGGGTCATGTTGACCAGCTCCTCCATCTCCCCAGAAATGGTGGACGGTAGGCAGTGATCATCAAAGGACTTCGTCCCAGATCGAACCAGGCGGCATCTCTCCACGTATTGGATGGAGGGAAGACAAAGCTGCAGGAGAGCAGAGGATGTTCCATCTTGTGTCTCTGTGACCTTCATCCTGGCTGCAAGGCAGCAGCACCTCCTCTACCTCCCTCTGAGAGTTCCCCCCCCCCAGAACAATTGTGTGTAGTTGGGCTGCAGCTCAGGTTCAGAGGCAGCAGCTTAAAGGTTAAGGTTACCCCTCAGGGGCTCTGAGCATCTGGCACCGGAGTCCTGGGAATACCACCTCATACCGGATGTGCCCACGTGGCTGTAATAACTGTAAAAAGGCACAGTAGCAGTAGCGCCCCAGAAGTGTCCTGTTGAAAAATAGCATGAGTCGCTGGGGACTCTAAATCAGGTCTAGCCACTGTCACCCACTGGCTGCCTTTTCCTTCTCTTTTTGCTTGGTTTTTTTTTTTTTTTTTTTTTAAGACAGATTCTCAATATGTGGCTCTAGCTGGCCTGGAACTGACTGTGTAGACCAGGCTGGCCTCAAACTCACAAAGATCTGCCTGTCTCTTCCTCCCAAGTACTGGGATTAAAGGCATGTATCTCATTTGGATTTTTTTTTTTTTGAGACAGGGTCCTTCTATATAGTCCAGGCTGGTCTCAAACTCATAATCCTTTGACTGGACCTCCTGGGTGCTGGGATTATAGGGGTGTTTCACTATACCCAGCTGCATACTGCACAGATGACAGACCCTCACCTCAGTCAGTGCCGAGTCTTGAACCCTGGTCTGCCTAGCCCCCCAAGCCTGTGCTAAAGAGGTACCTTGTATTGCCTCCGCCTCTCTCGGTATCGCTTGCCCACATCCTCCATGTCCTCCTCTGTCATGGGCCGCCCCTCCATCTTTGTATCAACTTCAGGTACCTTTAGCAGGTCCATCTTGGGGGGCTGTGGGGCTGTGATAGCCTGCTGCTTTTGGGGGTAACGCTTCAGGGATGCTCTCTTCCTAGAAATGCAATCTAGAATTGGAAGGAAAGATGGAAGGACTAAGAGGGTACCCAGCTGTGGAACTCAACCTAATGCCATTGAGCAGATGCCAGCAAGCTCTTCTGCCCCCTTCCCATATGTCCAGCCATGGGCACTGTGAATTCGTCCCCTCCATTGCTATGAAGTCCCCCATCTGCCTACCCCACACCTCTTCCTACTCCTTTCTCACTCATTCTCTGCCACCTTGTTCCTGCCAAGTGGCAAACCCTGATATCATGGCAGCCAGGCATGGTGGCGCACGCCTTTAATCCCAGCACTGGGGAGGCAGAGGCAGGCAGATCTCTGTGAGTTTAATGCCAGGCTGGTCTACAAAGTGAGTTCTAGGACAGCTAGGACTGTGAGACAGGGAAAAACCTGTCTCCAAAAACAAAAGCAACAACAACAACAAAAATGTAAACAAGATCAACTCATGATCCTGTCTTCCCAGGGAACACACTCTGAAGACAGACTCATTTCCTGAACCACAAAGACCTGCTGGAATCTGTTTCAGCTGCCATCCCTCATCCTGTAGTCATCCCTCACCCATGCCACACTCACCTCCTGTATCCCTGTCTCAGGCCTCTGACCTGGGCAGTTCTGCCAGCTTTGGGTCCCTTTGCAGACACTGACGGTGCAGACTGACACCTACCACTCAGGGGCTTTGTCTGACTACCATCCTGGCGCTCCCTCCAGTTGTCTCCCAGGCATCCATCTCTGTGGACACCACCTTATCGTGTGCCTGCAGATGGCAGCGGCAGGGCTTGGGTTAGTCCGCTGCAGTCTCCCAGTTCCCACAAGTGGGCCTAGCATTTGGAAGATACTTCCAAAATGGGGACCAATGGAAGAATTCCGACACCATGCCATCATCCTGGTGGCAGCCTTATGCTGAGGTGAAATCTTGGCCTCGCCTCCTCCTGAGACTCCAGACAAGAAGCTCAGCCTCTCTGGACGTTTGCTTATACCATGGAAACCAAGCATATCAACCTTAACCTCCAGACGGGCAGGAGACTGTGTTGTGCAAATGGGACCCAGCCTATATGGTGCCCGGGAAATGCAGGTTCCTCCTCTTCTTTGAGTCTAGGTGCCCAGAGGCTTGTTCTTTTAGATAAACTGAGAGACCCTCCACCAAGTCCACTGCCACCCTCCAGGAGCAAGGGGTTCTGACTATATTGAAGTAGCACCAGTCAACAGATAAATGTTGCCTGCCTTCAAGTCAAGATAAGGGGGATTGTTTTTTTTTTTTTTTTTTTTTTTTTTATCAGCACGCTGGGATCTGTGTGTTGAAATCCTTTGTGTTGAAATCCATCTGTGTGTTGAAATCCTTTGACTATAGATAGCTATTATTGCTGAGCGCTGTGCTCTAGCGACTCCAGCTACCTGTGAGCTTTGTCAACAAGGAAGCAGATATTTTCTCAAGGGCCCAGCCTCTGTCCTTAGAAGGACATGAATTTAAAACAAAACTGAGGATTGGGAATGCAGAGCAGTTGGCAGAGTGCTTGTCTAGCATGCTCAAAGCCCTGGATTCCATCCCCAGCACTGCACACACCAAGCATGGTGGTACACATCCACAATTCACAGCAGCTCTGGGCATTCATAAGACTGGGAGGAGCAGGGGTGGGGGAGTGCAACCCAGAGGAGGTGCTGACCCTGGGCCACCAAAGCTGTGAGGGTGTTTGGATTTCCTGGGTTCTGATGGGCCAGGGACCCTCCTGGGAGTGGGGGTGGGGCTGGATGCCAGTGTATCCACAGGACAGCCATAGACGGGAAGTCTGAGATCAGAACTGGGGCATTCTCACTATGCAGGAGCCACCTAAGGGCACCACACCAGGGAGGGCACTGCATATCCTTGGTGTGGCCATTCACCCCAGCTCTAGAAATCTTGCTTCAACTTGACACCCTGCAAGGAAGACCCTCCAACTGCTTCCTCATGGCTTTAGTCCATCTCAAAGGGAACAGAAAAAACCCACCCCTCCGTAAACTATGTCTGAGGTTAATTTCCTGCCAGCCTTCTGGAGAGGGGCAGAGCGAGACCCATTCCGCTTAAAGAAATGATGTTTCTGTATTTGAAAGGAGCTGGAAGCTGGGATAAGGAGTGTTGCAGTTGCCAGTGGTTCCCCTGCCTCTGTCCAACAATAATAAACTTAAAAAAAGAGGACCTGAGGGGTATCAGTTAGTTGGTAAACTGCTTGCTTAATGCACCAACCCCTGAGTTCAGCACCAGCACCACATAAAAACCAGCCATGGTGGCATACACCTGTATCCCGGCATTTGGGAGGTAGAGGCAGGCAGATCTCTGTGAGTTCGAGACCAGCCTGATCTGCAGAGTGAGTTCCAGGCCAGTCAGAGCTGTGTAGAGAGACTGTGTCACAAAACAAACAAAAAGATACAGGCATGTATTGTAAATTCATGGCCCACATATTAGAGAGTCCTTTCTCATTTGCCGCTTGCTGCTTTTGGACAGATGTAGCCCACAAGCACGTGAGGGTGAACGTAACGAGCACAGCATCCCTGCTTACAACATCTGTGATGACAGAAAGCCAAACCAGCTAACTCCAAATGTCTTCATTCAGTTTCCAAGCAAGACATTTTAGTTAACCTTTCCTTTTTTGTTCCTTTTCTTTCTCCGATAAGCTCTCCTGCATCGCACACTAACCTCAAACACTCTACATAGCCAAGGATGACCTTGAACTTCTGATTCTCCCACCTCTACCCGACTGCTGGAATTGTGGATGTGTACCACCGTGCTTGGTGTGTGCAGTGCTGGGGATGGAATCCAGGGCTTTGAGCATGCTAGACAAGCACTCTGCCAACTGCTCTGCATTCCCAATCCTCAGTTTTGTTTTAAATTCATGTCCCTCTAAGGACAGAGGCTGGGCCCTTGAGAAAATATCTCCTTCCTTGTTGACAAAGCTTGGCAGACCTATGGCAAGCCAGAGGAGGAGGTGCCACTTGAGGATGTAAATGCTGGGGAGAGCCAGCCTGACTCTGAGGGCAGAGAGGACACGCACACTCCCTGGCCGTGGGCATGGTACTTCTTTGCTGGGACAGTGACCACTGCTTGTAGGTGCTGGCCAGGGCATCAATGGTGATAGCATTCTGCTTCCCGAGAGAGCCAAGGTAGATGACGATGTCCTCCAGCTCCTGGTTCTTCAGAGGAACTCCGATCTGAGGAGGCACAAGAATGTACTGAGGCCTACCTCACCCTTACCGACAGGCTTGGCCAACTGGCTCAGCCTCCAACTCCTTGCTGCCACAGGAGTGCAGAGCCCTTGCCAGGTCCGCAAGTGTACTCTGTAATTTATTACACCCTGTTTTTGCCCAGGCAGTTCCCTCCTTCTGCCTCAAAAACTCCTACCCCTCCTTTAACACCCAGGCCAGATAGGCCTCCATTTTTACAAAGTCTTTTTCAGTTGATTAACATACTAAATAGGATAAAAGTCATACATCCATCTTTCTCCATGGGGAAAAAGTATGCCCGCCCTGACTGAAGTATCAGAAACCTATACATCTTTTTCTTTTGAGGATGTGATGGCTATTCTTGGTTGTCAACTTGACTACATCTGGAATTAACTTCGGTTTACCCCAAGGGGCTGGGTACACCTGTGAGGGATTTTTATTAATTGAATCATTTGATGTGGGAAGATACACAACTAATCCAGACCTTTTGAGGTAGGAAGATCCACCTTTAATCTGGGCCATACCTTCACTGACAGCCTATATAAAGGACATGGAAGAAGGAAGCTTGCTCTCTCTTTGCCTGCTTTCCCTTGCTCTCACTGGCAAGTCCATTCCTTCACTGACAGTAGAGGCTACTTCTTTCTTTGGAATTCTGGCATATCCTGAAGACCAGCTGAGACCCCCAGCTTTGTGGACTTAATAACCACTGGATTCTTGGACCTTCCCTCAGGAGACTGTTGGAATAGTTGGACCATAACCTGTAAGCTGTTCTAATAGATACCGTACATACATATATATTGCTCAGTTCTGTTTCTCTCGAGAACCCTGACTAATACAAAGGACAATAGACAGCTCTGGAGGTATACAGTGCTTACCAGAAACACCAAATGTTCAGAAAGAAAAGTTTGAAAGGAAACATAATTGTGAGTATAATTTTGTTTCTTTATTCTCTTTAGACAATATTTAGTCATTGCTGAACTGTCCTTGGTCCAGCTCAGAACTGTCCTAGTGCTAAAGGACTTCATATTTCAACATTTTAAAAAGATTAGCCAGGTGTGATGGCTCATATATTTAATCCCAGCATTTGGGAGACAGAGATAGGAAGATCTCTGTGAGTTCCAGGACAGCCAGGGCTACACAGAGAAACCTGTCTTGAAAAAAAATTATTTACTTTATGTATAGTATGTAAGTGCACCATATGCATGCCCAGTGTCCAAAGAGGTTCAACAAGGGCATCAGATACCTGGAAATGGAGTTACAGGGGATTGTGAGCTGTTGTGTGGGTGTTGGAAACCAAACCTCAGTCCTTTGAAAGAGCAGTAAGTGGTCTTAACTGCTAAGCCATCTCTCCCAGCCCAGGATTTAATATTTAAACTAAATTTTTTGTTTTGGTAGTTGAAGACCTGTACTTTTTAAAAAATGTTTTGGATGTTCATATAATTATATTCCTTTTTTAAAGATTTATTTATTTATTATGTATACAACATTCCTTCCATGTATGTCTGAATGCCAGAAGAGAGCACCAGATCTCATTATAGATGACTGTGAGCCACCATTGGTGTAGGAGGGTCTTCTGTTTGTATATTGCCCTCATTGGTTAAATAAAGAAAACTGCCTTGGCCTTTTGGTAGGACAGCCCTTAGGTGGGCGGAGTAGATAGAATGGAATGCTGTGAGAGAGAAGGCAGATGCAGACGCCATGCTTCTCCAGCACAAGATGGACACTGGTTAGACTCATGCCGGTAAGCCACAACTCTAGTGGCGATACACATTAATGGAGATGGGCTAAAATAATATGTGAGAGTTAGCCAATAAGGGGCTGGAGATAATGGGCCAGGCAGTATTTAAATGAATACAGTTTCTGTGTAATTATTTCGGGTACACACCAGGAGCCGGATGGCACAAGGGGCCTGGCGCCGGGAACGCAGCCCGGGCCCCTCATTACAACACACAATGTGGTTGCTGGGAATTGAACTCAGGACCTCTGGAAGAGCAGTCAGTGCTCTTAACCTCTGAGCCATCTCTCCAGCCCCCATATAATTATATTTCATAAAAATGTTTGAACATTGGTTAATTGAAACTGTAAGTCAGGATATATGTTCAGTAGTAGCAAGCTTGCTAGTAAATGCAAGGTGCTGAGTCGAGCCCCAGCTGGAGACCAAAGAAGGCCTGAGAAATAGCTTAGCAGTTACGAATGTGTGCTGCTCTTGCAGAGGACTTGGGTGTGGCTCCTAATACCCACGTCTGGCTGTTCATAGACATCTGCAACTTCACCTCCAAGGACTTGATGCCCTCTTTTGGCTTCTGCAGGCACCAGCACACATGTGCACATGTTCTCACACAGACGCGCACATATACATAATCAAAAATAAGAAAAAAATGGGATCTGGCCAGTGGTAGCAAACACCTTTAATACCGGTACTTGGGAGCAGAGGCAGATGAATCTCTGTGAGCTAAGAGGCCAGCCTGGTCTACAGAGTGAGTTCCAGGACAGGATAAAAAGACTTACGTGGGCTAGTTTATTTCACTTATACTCAGATCCTATCAGGTTTTCACCTGCTATAGTGATCCTTCCTGAGAGGCTTAAGAGGGTTAACTCCCCAACATAAACCTCAACAGGGCATCTTGATTTGAAGATACAAATTCATTATTTAATTCATCTAAGCCAGCAAGCTTTTTCTAGAAGAATCTAGACACATTTTAGGCTTTGTGAGTCACAGGGCCTCTGCCATTGTATCATGAAAGTACCCATAGCTGTGCATAGATGAATGAGGGTGACTGTGTTCAATAAAAGTATATTTTTGTTTTTCTAAAGAGGCAGGCTGGAGTTAACGCATGGGCCCAGATCCTTCATTACACTAACAGAACTTTTTTTTTCTTTTTCCTTTTTTTTTGGTTTTTCGAGACAGGATTTCTCTGTGGCTTTGAAGCCTGTCCTGGAACTAGCTCTGTAGACCAGGCTGGTCTTGAACTCACAGAGATCCGCCTGCCTCTGCCTCCCGAGTGCTGGGATTAAAGGTGTGCGCCACCACCACCCGGCACACTAACAGAACTTTCAAAGATGACAGAAATTTCTACCCTATTTGGTCCAATCGAGGAGCCACTTACCATATATGGCTTTTAAGAACATACATTGACAATATTGAATGTCAATGTGACAGGATGTGGGATTGTCTAGGAGACAAACCTTCAGGCACACTTGTGAGGGGTTATTTAGATTAAGGTAGCCTTGGGGCATACCTGTGGGGTATTGTCTTGATTAGCTTAATTAAAGTAGAAACTCGCACCCTGAAGAGGGAAGTATCAAAAGAGGGTCCTAGAGTTACAAGTGGTTGTGGGCCACCTGATGTGGGTGTTGGGAATTGAACTCTGTCCTTTGGAAGAACAGTAAGTGCTTTAACCACTGAGCCAGCTGTCTGTCACTAGGTATGGTAATGGCTTTTGCTTGGCACTAGTGATGCAATGATAGGGCCGTGTACATGCTGAACACAGGCTCTACCACTGAGCTGCACCCCAGGGCATCACAGAGGGTTTTGTTGTTTGTCTTCTGTGTGCTTGCGTGTATATTTGTGCACCATGTGCATGCAGTTCATGTAGAAGTCAGAAGAGAGCATCAGATCCTCTGGAAGTGTGTGGTTACAGGTAAGCTACTATGTGGGTGCTGGAAACTAAACTGTTAGCCTGGTGCAGAGGTGGTTTTAAGGCTGTAATCTGACTGTGGTTGTGCCATGTTTCCCAGTGTGGCTCTGCAAGTATAAGGATGGTAGTGTGAAGCCCTGTGTTCTCCCCTCAGGACCCTAGGGCCTCACGGAGGGAGGACATACCACAGGCCCAGTTGAGAAGTTCATACTTACTGCCTTCAGAGCCATGATAAATTCTTCCCTGGAGATGCGCTGGTTCTCACCCCGCTCCACCTTACTAAATACCTCCAGGATCTTGATCTTTCGGCTCCTCAGGTAGGCGTACAAGTCTGCCAGGATAGAGGGTTTGGGTAGTCGCAGCTGGGGTGCAGATTGACGAACAGGTTTGGGAGCTTTGCCCTGAAAGAGGCAAGAGTGAGGCAGATAACTGGACTGCTTAGATGTACATATTCCCAGCCCTCTAGTTAAACTTTAATCTCACTTCAGAGCACAAAAAGGGACTGAAGGGAGGATGTGTTATGTCTCTGTCCTTGTTTTCAATGTTGCTACATTGAATAAATCTCCTTTATCATGTTCTTTATCATTATAATGTTATCATTAATTAGGTTGCTTTAATTGACCTATTGAGGATGGGTGACTGAACCTCACCTCTCAGGGTACAAACTGTGACTCCAAGTGATTTAATAAATACAGTTTCTGTGTGGTTATTTCAGGTCTAAGCTAGCCGGGCGACCCTTCCTCCTACAGGTAATGACATCAACAAGGTGGCCCTCCTCACCCTAACCTCAGTTGTGTCCTCAAACTAGCCCACAAGGACTGGTTAGTACGTCCTCTCCAGCAGACAGGTCAAGACCAACTGCTAGTGTGCCCTTCACGTGTTCTCAGACTGTCCCCTTGCCAGACAGAATCCCTTTTCCATCCCCATGGTGCAGGCAGTCCTCAGCAGCTCATTCTGACGCGGTGCAATGTCAAGACCAGAGCCCAAGGCATAACAGTACTATGACTCCCTCGCTTTCTGTTCCGGAAGGCTTACTCTGGGGGCAGCCAGCCTTCTTATTGTGAGGGCTTGTCTGCAACCTCTGGGAGGTCCCTGAGGGAGGCAGTGAAGCCTCTGCGCAATAGCCATTTGAACAAGCTTAGAAGGCAGTCCGTCTTCTTGGACTGGTCAAGTCAGAAGTTGTCCTCAGGTCCACAGTCTCATGATATAGAGACAAAGCCTCCCAGCTAGAGTGCACTGAGATTCCAGAGTCACAGATAGCTGTCTGCAATAATAGTATTTCTTTTTTTTTATTTTTTATTTTTTTGTTTTTTTTTTCTTTCTAACTCAGGGTTCAGTGTGAAATAATAGTATTTCTTTAAGTCCCACTTGGGTATTTGCTGTGCAGCAATAGGTAACTCATATACCTTCCTTTGGGGACTTGCTTTTGCTCCTTTGAAGAAAAGGGGCAAACCACCTTGTTCTGTCTAATAAAAGGAAGCAAAATGACAAAAAAAAAAAAGCCTCAGTATCTTCTGGCCATCAGGGCTTCTCACCTTGGGTCTCCTGGTTGAAATGAAGGTATCTTTGGAGGCTTTTTGCTCCTGGCGAATCATGAGCAGAACCTTGGCCTCTGATGGTGTGATGCTGGGCTTATTCTCCAGCCATATCTTGACATCACCAAATGACTCCAGCTGCCTCCGGAGCTTTGCCCTCTGGCTCAACCAGACCTTTCTGTCCACTGGTGGCTCTTGGATGTCTTCAATATCCAGAGCTTTGAAGCTAGGTATAGGTGGAGGGGGAGCTTGAGGAGACATTGTGGCATGGGCTGGCACCTGGTCCTTTGTCCCAGGCACAATGATGATCCGCCTGCGGCTCTTTGGCAGGTGGAAGTCTTTCTCTTTCAACTGCCTGAAGCAGTGGGCAATGACCAGCTCAGGATTGAAGACAGAAGCTCGGCTAGTTTCATAGATGTCCTCATCTATGGAGGTGTAAGACGGGAAGGCCCCTTGGGAGAAGAGGGTTGCAAGTGAGTTCCTTTTAGGAAGAGGACTAACAGGAGCCAGGGGAAGGGAAACTGTGGTAGGTGCTGGCCGTGTATCAGGGTGTCTGGTCCCTGCCTGGCTCTATCACTGCATCACGATGGTGAAGAAAACAGTGTTAGCTAATGTGACCTGCACGCCAACAGAAGGAGCAAAGACTTCTCACTGTCTCCTACTACACTCTGCTTGGGCTCCAAAGACTCGGACCCGGTCTGACCAGCCTAGGAACCACAGCGCCATCTGGTGGGAGCAAAAGATCTGATTCAGAGAGCTTGGGTCTAAGTGCAGCTGGCCTGCTTTCTGCTCAATCTGTGTTTCACTTTCTTCTGTAAGATGGGGATAATGGATTTATTAGGTGATGGAGGTGTTTATTAGAGTTGATTTTACATAAGTGTGCTGCTATATATGTATCTATTATGCACACATACATAAACACGTCTACACACAAGTTCTTGTCTTCGTGGTGCTAAGACTTGAACCCAGGGCCTAATGCTTGCTGAAGAAATACTGTGCCACTGCTCTACATCCCAAACCCCTAACTTGTAATGTCATGGCAGGTGGGTAGGTGAGATTGTTCAGTGGATAAAGGCGCTGGCTGCCAAGTTGGACAGCCTGTGTTCAATCCCTGGAACCCACATGGTAGAAGGAGAACACAGACTCCCACAAACTGTCCTTTGACCACACCTGCACCATGGCACAAGCTGTCCTATGCCTGTTGAAATAAATAAGTGTGAAAAAAAATTAGGGAGTTGGAGAGATGGCTCAGTGGTTAAAAGCACTGGCTGCTCTTCCAGAGGATCAGGTTCAGTTCCCAGCACCTACATGGTAGCACACAACTGTCTGTAACTCCAGTTCCAGAGGGTCTGTCACCCTTTTTTGGCCCCTAAGAGTGCTGCACACACATTGTTCTCTGACACACATGCAGGCAAAACACCCATATGCATAAAGCTACAGCAGCCCTCTGCTGTGGTTAATGGAGACAGTTACATCCTGGGGCCGAGTCATCTCTCCAAGAACGGACTGTCAGAACTGTCTCACAGAACCTGCCTTCTGCCATATGCTTTTCTAGAACCTGGCCTGTGGGGAAGTCTGTGGTGTGTTTTCTTGGTTGATGATTGACATGGGAGGGCCCCTGTTCACTGTGGGTGGTGCTATCTCTGGGCTGCTGGTCCTGGGCACTGTAAGAAGGCAGGCTGGGCAAGCTGTAAGGAGCAAGACAGTAAGCCTCACTCCTCCATGGCCTCTGCATCAGCTCCTGCCCTGACTTCCCGGAGTGATGATCTATAAGCTATAAGATGAAATAAACCTTTTCCTTCTCAAGTTGCTCTTGGTCATGATGTTTAACCATGGCAAGAGGAAAGTAATTAAGACACCCTTGCATGCACTCAGAGCTGCACACTGGTGGCCTTCACACTGTTGGACACTTTACTTACAAAGTCTCCAGCTGAGCCTGGAGCCTGGCCTCTCCAGCTTGTAGTACCTCCCCACACTTCCTCTCAGCTCAGTTCATTTAATAACTGCTTGAGGGGAACCTTCCTGTTCGAGAATCCTGGTGCAAATGCCTTGGTTGTTTTTCTAGTAAACAGCTCCACAAAGACCATGACCTTGTCCGTGTCTGCATTATTCTCTGCTGGAGTCTTGGCTCCACCATATGCTTACCTGTGATGGGAACTTAGTAAACAGTTCCTGAATGACAGATGTAGACGTGGGGTTGGTGCTATGACTGGCCACATTTTTCAGATAGAGACACTAAAGCCCAAAGAGACACAAAGTCCCTGGGTTGATTACTAACAGAGCTTAATTAGCCCTACAGACAAGCTCTTTTGTTTTAGGATTTCTTTTCAATTTATGGGTATGAATGTTTTGTGTGAACCTATATATGTGTGCCGCAGGTGTGCAGGGCCAACAGAGGCCAGAAGAAGGTGTTGAAATCCCTGGAACTGGAGTTATAACTGGCTGTGAACCTCCACATGGGCGCTGGGAACTGAACTTGGGTCCTCTGCAAGAGCCAGTGCTCTTAGCCACTGCACCACTTCTCCGGCCCCAGAATCAAGCTCTTAGCTAGTTCCTGTTACCCAGCTGTCACTTGATCCTCATATCTCAAGACTTTCATTTTTTTTAATACAATAGTGTGGAGGTTGTTATGTTTGTTTGAGTGTGAGTTTTTTTTTTTAGATTTATTTATTATGCATACAGTATTCTGTCTCCATGCATGCCTTCAGGCCAGAAGAGGGCACCAGATCTCATTATAAATGGTTGTGAACCACCATGTGGTTGCTGGGAATTGAACTCAGGACCTTTAGAAGAGCAGGCAGTGCTCTTAACCATTGAGCCATCTCTCCAGCCCCAAGACTTTCATTTCTAAATGGTCTATGCCACCCCCATCCCCTCCAGCCTGGTGCTAGGGATTGGATACAGAGCAACCTCACTGGCCCCTCGCCTGTATTTGTATCAACAGATCTGACTGACTCATGGCACAGGCAGCCCAGTGGTGTGGGAAAATTCTATATTCTGTCAATTATGTTTTAAATAAACGCTGATTGGCCAGTAGCCAGGCAGGAAGTATAGGCAGGACAACCAGACAGGAAGTAGAGGCGGGGCAATGAGAACAGGAGTATTCTGGGAAGAAGGAAGTTCTTTCCGCAGTCCTGCCCAGACACTGAAGAAGGAAGATGTGACTGCCCCGCTGAAAAAGGTACTGAACCATGTGGCTAACACAGATAAGAATAATGGGTTAATATAAGTTTTAAGAGTTAATACGAAGCCTGAGCTAATGGGCCAATCAGTTTATAACTTATGGAGATTTCTGTGTGATTTTCTTCGGGATTTACTGGCTGTGGGAACTGGGCAGGACAGAAACCCCAACAAGCAGGCCCTCATGTTACAAATGTGCCCCCCACCCCAACTCCTTCACCTAATTATGTCTAACTTTTCAATCTCCCCAGCTCTTCTTTCCCACTCCCTTGGGTTTCCTCCAGCCCCCACATTTAGTCTCACCACAGCATGGTTTGGGCCAGGGTCTTACCAGGTAGGCCAGGATGCCCCACTTTCCCAGATGCTGGGATGGCAGGCTTTCCTCACCAAGGCTGGCTCTATAGTGCTCTTGGAGTTAACACCCCTCCTGCCATGGCCTAAAGCTTTTGCTCCTCTTCCCCCTTGTGATTTCCCACCCACCTTATCACCTTGTCTACATTGCTCCTTTCTGCTAAGTCATGTCTCCTTGCTCCTTGCCTGGCCCTTGGGTTCCATTTATCAAGTTGTTGTGTGCCCCAAAGGGCATAGTGTTCCTTGAGGCTTCCCACCCTGTGGTTCACAGTATGGGCATGGTGGTTTAATTAAGAATGGCCCCCCATAGGCTCGTATTTGAATACTTAGTCACCAGGGAGTGGAACTGTTTCAAAGTACTGGGGGGTGTGGTCTTATTGGAGGAAATGTGTCACTGGAGGTGGGATTTGAGGTTTTGGTTTTGTTTTGAGAAAGGGTTTCTTCATGTGGCCCTGGCTGTCCTGGAGCTCTGTACACCAGGCAGGCCTCAGACTCACAGATCTGCCTGCCTCTGCTTCCTGAGTGCTGGGATTAAATAAAGGCTTGTGCCGCACCCGCTGGGTGGCATTGAGGTTTTAAAAGCCCACACTAGGTCCAGTCTCTCTGCTCGTCCATCAGGGTATAGTTCTCAGCTACTTTTCCAGCATCTTGGCTGCCGGCTGCCATGCACCCTACCATGATGATAACGGACTAAGCCTCTGAAACTGCTAGCCAGCCCCCACTAAATGCTGTCTTTTATAAGAACTGCCTTGCGAGCTGTGTCTCTTCAGCACTAGAACAGCGACTAAGATGACAGGTACCATCCCAGACGCTCACTTCATGCACTTCTTCCTAGTGCGCTTCAGAGCGATGACCATCCACAGGAGCTGGTCCCTGCGGTGACAGGTTGAGGCTGCCATCTTGTCATTAGAAGAGATGGCGGAACGGGAAGGGAAAGCACTGAGTTCCAGCTCCTGCCCAGGTCGAGTGTGCTCTCTGACGTCAATGCTGTCACTGGCTGACTTTGCTTCTGTTTGTATTTTCCCAGGGACACAGAAACTTCACCGAGGACCCCGAATGCTAGAAAAGACTCCATTCACTGACCCCAATGTGTTTCCCAGGAGCACCTGCCTGAGGGTCCTAACTGGTCTCAGAAAACACACTCGTTCTCCTTTAATGATTCACATCTCTCAGCAGCTGCCTCCCTTTCTGGCCACCATCCTAGGCTCCTGTTGTCCTGCTCACCCCTAAGCATCAACACATTACACTGGACAGCCACTTTCTCCCACTCACTTCTGCGCTGAGCACCCCCATTCCAGCACTGCCATGCATCTAGCTGCTCCGAAAACATCCCACTCCAATAGTTTACAGGGTCGTAGGTATCCACCAACTAAGATTAAATGTGTCCCCTGCTTCCAGTGCCATCTAACCAGGTCCCCCAGACACACTATATCTCCATGAAAAGTACCCTCACTTACCAAAGTCTGTGGGTGTCAAGCTGAATGTCACCCGACTGCGCCTTTTCTCCTCGGCTTTCTGGGGCTCCCCTAGCCTGGCTCCTCTCTTTTGCTTTCCAGTGTATTTGACCGGGGTTTCTGGCAGACCCTGACTATGTGCCGGGGAAAGATGGCCAGGAGAATCAGCATTAGTCTTTGAAGCTTTAGATGGGTTGGGAGGAGGCTTGCTGAGGACTTGGGTCTTCAGGCCCACCGGCCCCACATCTCTTCTCGTCTGTCTGTGTCCTCCACCTTTCAAGCTCTTTGCCAAGAACTTTCCTGGGGACTGACAGCCAACTTCTCCAGGTCTCTTCTTCAATATAGGACGCATTGTTGCTCAACCCAGAAATATGCAGGGTCCCAGGTACAAAAGCCCCGGCTCTGATTCCAAGCCAGGGAACTCGGCTGCTCCTCGAGCTAAGTCCGGGCATGGGAATCCTGGAAGAGTTAGTGACCTTATCCAGAACTCCTGGAAACCCTTCTTCCTAATGACTCTGCCGCGGGGAGTCAGAGGGTTCCTGCAGATGGCGCTGTGGAGCAGGCTCCAGGCTTAGCCATTCGGCGCAGATCAGTTTCAAGTTTTGCAAAAGGTAATCCAAGTTGCTGAGTAAGCCTCGTTGTCATAACTACAGATGCTGTAAGCCGATTGGCTGAGCGCTTCCACGTGCTGGAAACAGGCGGGAGAAAACCCGGAAGCTGAGAGTGCTAAAGACAACTTAGCCCCAGGTTGGCGTCTAGTGTGAGGAGTCACACCTATACCCCATTCGTCCTGAGGCTCCTGAATCTGAAGTGAAAATTCCCCTATTTTCCTGTTTTCTGACAGATCTCCCCATCTTTAGGTTTCATTTTCACATTTAAAAAGAGCGCTACACTCACTCCCACACTCCTGGAGGGCTGAGAACCCTAGTCAGTCAAGGTCTCATGAAAGACATAGTTAGCACTACAACTGGGTGTTATGGTCCTGAACCACAGTTATGGCATATCCCAACGCTCAGAAGCAGGCAGGAGGGTAGACAAAAATTTGAGGCCAGTTTGTATTACATGACGAGCTTCAGGCCAGCCAGAAGTACACAGTGAGAACCTATCTTTAAAAATCAAAGCTGGGTGGTGGTGGTGCACGCCTTTAATTCCAGCAGAATTAATTCAGGAGGGGCAGGTGGATCTCTGTGAGTTTGAGGCCAGCCTGGGCTACAAGAGCTAGTTCCAGGACAGGCTCCAAAGCTATAGAGAAACCCTGTCTCGAAAAACCAAAATAAATAAATAATAATAAAAAAATCAAAACCGGAAACAGAGACTGGGAACCAGTCCTAATAATAAATCTTTGAAATGTCCACCCATGGCTGAAATATGGGGTGTGCATTTAAAGACACATGAAGTACTGACACATGCTGCATGGAGGGCTTCTGTTAATGAAAGAAGCCAGACTCAAGAGGCCTCATACTGTAGGGTTCTTATTTATATGAAATAGCCAGAATAGGCAAGTCTAATGACAGTCAGCTCCTGGTGACCAGGGATGAGTGGGGAGAAAGGATTAGCTGTTAACTAGAATGGGGCTTCCTTTTGGGTGATGGGAAGGTCCTGGGATTAGCTAGTGTTAGCAACTGTACAGCACTGCAGATGTTCTAAAAAACAAAAACCACTTAACTGAACACTTACAATTTTATTTTGGCCAAGTATGAGACACACAGGAGGGTCTCTGTGAGTTGGAGGCCAGTCTGGTCTACACAGAAAGATCATATCAAATAACAAAATTATTTTGCACTGCTGGGCACTGAGCCCTAGGCCTTGTGCACTCTAGGGAAACACAACTGTTGAACTACATCTCTGACCCCAGATGTCCTTTCTAAACTTAATGTTGAAAAACAAAGACTAATATTTGAACAAGTTCTGTGCTGGGGCCCACCTTCACCAGATGTAACATCTTCCTAACCCTGTACAACCGAGGCACTCACATCTTTTAAACTTACAAAGCCACAAGAACAAGGCAGCAGGGTTTCTGAGATATGAGGAAAGGCATGGAAGCTGGTGACCTTATCTGCTGAAAGGGAAGAGACAGGCCTGGAACCCCACAACCAACCAGGCAGAGCTCCTCTCCAAGGAAATCAGGGAGGGGCCTCTAAATGGCCTTGCCCTGCAGCCTTCCTTCCTAGCTGACTTCTGGGAATTTTGCTCTACCACCCAACCTTAGCTGTGGCCCAGGAATGCCAAGGTTTCTCCATACTCGGAGCTGCTTGTGCTGGGTGTCCATCCTCACACTTAGCCCTTGCCTTCTCTTCCATTACTGTCTGCACCCCTCTCGTGTCCTGAGAGGTCTCCACAGAGCCTTTTCATCTTTTTGCCTCTTTCTCCCCAGCACAGGACTCTGTACTTTTTCTGTGCTGCTATGATGTCTGTGAAAATGTGATGGGTTATTGTGAAGTGGAGGGGGAGGTGTGGCCAGCTTTCCTGTTCTTCGGTCAAATTTCATCTCTCTTTACACTTTATGTGTCCTTATTATTTTCATGTATGTATGCACACTGCCCATGTGCCTGGCGCCAGAGGAGGGCAACAGATCTTCTGTGCTCCTTCGTGGGGATGCTCGGAATTGAGACTACTGTCATGGCTGATTCAGCACTCCAGCCCCAGCATCCCTCTTTAACAGCTGCCACTTGTTCACCAGAGGGGAAAATCAATTAGTCTGCATCGTAGCACATCTGCCTGGGCACACGCTAGCCGACGACAAAAAGCTTTCTGACAGCTGGTTTACTTTGCCTTCATTTGATTTAATTTTCAAGCTAGACCTTAGAATGGCAATTGGCAATTAAGAGTTAATAATTTAGGATTTCATTTGGTGATTTCTAAGGCAAATGCTTCGAGGTTAGAACCACGATACTACACCATCTGTTATGGAAATGGCATTAAACATAAAAAGGTCCCATTTTTAACTGGGAGAGGAGATGAAGTTTTACAAATGACCAGGGTTAAAGAAATGAGTTGCAATGGAGCCACAAGCAGACAGATGTTCACATCCTTACAGGGATGCTAAGGTCAAATCCAAAGTTCCTAAGAGCCAATGTGAGTGGTCAAGAACACATGATGCCCAAGGGACCTTTTTAATAAAAATATTTTTATTAATTACCCAATATACTGTGAAACCTATTTGTACACCAGGTCTGAAGAATTCCATTAAACAGGGATGGGAGCCGGGTGGTGGTGGCACACGCCTTTAATCCCAGCACTCAGGAAGGATCTATGTGAATTCGAGGCCAGCCTGGTCTACACGAGCTAGTTCCAGGACAGCCAAGGCTACCCAAACTCTTTCTCAAAAAACCAAAGAATTCCATTAAACAGGACAACCAGCCACTTATCCAAACATAGTTTTATTTAGTCTAACAACTTTAGTTCGTATTGTTTTTAACAGGTTTTGATGTATAGCCAAGGCTGCTCTCACACTCACATGAGCCAGGCTGCCTTGAATCCACAGTGGTTCTCCTGCCTCAGTATTTCAAGTGCTGGGATTACATATATATACATGTATATACATACACACACACACACACACATTATCCACAATGCTTTTTTTCTTACTGTGTGTGCCTCTGGTGGATTTTTAGGCTTTTTGTTTGTTTTTTGAGACAGGATGTCACCATATAGCTCAAGTTGTCCTGGAAACTACAAAGTAGACCAGGTTGACCTTGAACTTGATCATGACCCTCTCCAGACTCTCACATGTTAGGATTATAGTAGTGTACCACCATGATTGGCACAGGTGAATCTCTGTTACTGAATATATCAGAACATATTTTGTTAATGAAAAATGGGATGCAATGCTATGCATTATGAGTGGATGTTTGCTGTGAGAAGGGAGAGGTACAATTTAATTTTCAAATTACATATTAAAATAATGCTTAATAAGCAGGACTTAATTTTTCTGTTAGGTTTTCATGTATATGCACATACATGCCACACGTGCTAAGGCACCAATAAAGCTGGGAGAGGGCGTCAGATCCCTAGGAGCTGTTGTGAGCTGCCCGACGAGGGGCTAAAAACTGAACTCGGGGTCCTCTGGAAGAGCAGCAAGCATACTAAACCATTGAGCCATCTCTCTCCAGACTATTTCTTAAAATTTTTCTTATGTATATGATATGTGTGAGTTCATGTGAAGGTCAGAGGTCAACCCATAGGAGTTGGTTCCAGGGATGGGATTCAGGTCATAAGGCTCAGTGGCAAGTGACTTTATTTAATGAGCCACTTCACTACCCTGCCCTGTTTGTTTTTTCTTCTCTGGCCCTCAACTCTCCATCCCCCTGCCTTAGTCTCCTGAGTGCTGGGATTACAGTATGTACCACGATGTGTTGGTCGACTTAGTTTTTATTTGGTGATTTCTTTCTGAGGTAAATGCGTCACTATTTAAACTATGACACCGTGATATCCATAAGAATGGTAGGTTCTTTCTTCATATGACAGTTGTATACCTTAATACCACTTTGTACAGGAAGAGAATACATGTTTAGTCTTTCCTCAGCAGGAGCGCTGAAAACTGGCTCTCAGCACCAACACATTGTACATCACTGGAAAAACTGAACACACTTTTATGATCATTTCCCATCAGTTACTTTTTCTTTTCTTTAAAAAAGATTTATTTATTATGTATACAGTGTTCTGCCTGTATGTGTGCTTGTACACCAGAAGAGGGCACAGATGTTTGTGAGCCACTATGTGGCTGCTGGGACTTGAACTCAAGACCTTTGGACGAGCAAGCTCTTAACTGCTGAGCCATCTCTCCAGCTCCCAACAGTTACTTTTTCATATTCAAAATATGTCCTACAACACTAATTGACTAAGATCAACTTGTGGCAGAGGTTTAACACACACACTGACTTCTAACTAACTAAAAAAAAAAAAAAAACAAGCTACGAGCCTGGGAAGGGAGCTCATTGTCCATCATAGCTCTTAGAAATGGAAGCACAAAGCAATGCATAGAAAACTTCACACAGGCGGTTTTAAGACAGACTTAATTTTTCATGATTTTCCCAAAGCCAGTCATGGTATTTATTTAACTTGTGGTCTTCAGGGTGGACCTGGAAGAAATGAAACATATCAGCCATAGACCCATTTAAAGGTTTGGTGAGGGAGTTTACCATGACAATGTATCTGACATAAACAGGGAACTTGAACCCAGTAGCAACCATGACTGTCTACAAGTATACCTTACATGACAGGAACCCTTCATTGTTTAAAGTACCTTCCAGTTAAGAACCAACCCAGCCCTGGAGCAGAAGGCAGCAATGGCATGAGTCAAGTGTTAGCTCCCAGCTTTTGGAACATCACAGACACTGTGAGGCTTCATGGATGGCTCTGGTAGTGAAGAAAGAGGACTGTGGCCCTTCAGCGTGGGTTTCTCCAGACCTCACGAATTTGTTTTTACTTCTCTATGTAGTACAGGCTGGCCCTCAACTCTCCATGCCCCTGCCTTAGTCTCCTGAGTGCCGGGATTACAGTATGTAATATGTTAGGGCAAGAGGGCAGTGTGCCAGGATATCCTCCAGCTGCTAGGCTGCCATCAGAATGCACCAGTTCTGGGCACAAATAGAATGGGTAGGGGAATAGGACTCAGATGCCACCCTCCAGTATGAGATACGAGGAGATACTGGACAACTAGATATTCTAAATCCGACTATTTACTCTCCTATGGAGGGTACTGTTTTTGGTGTGTGTGTATAGGCATGAGACTCAGGCACCTTCTATCTTCAGGAAAAGTTGAAATTTTATTAGTTGTGCCTATGAGGCATGCCTATGAAGGTCAGAGTTCAAATTAAAGTTACTTCTTTACTTTCACCCTTATGTGGGTTTCCAGGGATAAAGCACAGGCTGCCGGGCTTGTACAGCAAACACATTTACCCACTAAGCCACATCTCTGGTCTACCTTCCACTTTTCGCTTGAGAAAGGCTCTCTCACTGGCCTGGAACTTCATCACACAGGCCAGCCTATCTGATCTATGACCTTTGACAGTGCTATCCAGGAGCTTCCAGGCACCCTCCTGTTTCTGCCCCCACAGTGCTGGGACTGCAGTTGCATGCCACCGTGCCTGGCTTTTACGTAAGTTATGGGGATCTGAATTTGTTCTTCAGGGCAAGCACTTTACCAGCTGAGCCATCTCTTCCCAGCACTAGGGGCTCCTTTTAACACGAAGAAACCCTGTCAGTGTTAGAGACAGACGCGACAGGAAAAGACAGCAATAGGGTTAGGAGTGACAGACTTGCTAAAGTCAGCAGAGGCCATAGCAAAGGGACTTGGGCAGGACCTGAGGAGTCCCTCCTACAGTTTATAACCTCATGCCCCTGCTGCTCCTTAAACTGAGGGCAGATCCAGTTGGGACTACAACAGGGCTCCTGTCTCGTCCGTCTTGGACATACTCGTGGACTTCTTTTGCCCTGGAGGCAAATGTGCTGGCCATGTTATGGCTGGCAGTGGGCTTACCTGCTTCCACTCATTGACACAAAAGATCCGGTAGGAGTCGTTGCCATATTTACCAATCCCATGAAGCTCAATTGGATACCTCCACTGCTTCGTCAGATATTCATCTGAAGATACACACCCCACACACGTGGTCAGCCCCAGGGAAGACTTGTAATGGGGCAGGAAGACCCCTCCCTCTGGACCAGCACCCTATCACCTGCCTCCTCCTAATCACTCTCTTTTGCTTTGCCAGCTAACCAGAGGAAATGACTTCCTGCTTCTATGCAGAAGGCTACTTTGATGTTGGGCAAAGATTTAAGGTTTGGGTCAGCAGGAGTCTGTGGTGTGGGGCAAGCAGGCTGTTTTAAATGTCTTTAGTGCTTGAGCTAAATGACCTCAATTAATAGAGCATCCGAGGGCATTGAAGTTTAAGGTGTGGCTGCCTTCAGTGGGCACAATTTGCTTCTTCCCTTGGGGCCACGGGAACATACCTGAAAACTTGACAATGGTTTTTGCACGGAGATCATAGAGACCAAGAGGCTTAAGAAGTTCTGACACGTCCCTCCAGTCAGCAGTTCGGGCCACCTCAGCTGAAGGGTACTTCTCTAGAAACTCCCAAAGCACAGGGATGGCCATCTTGCCTGGAAAGCAAACAACAGCAGACATGTCTTGGGAAGGGCTGGCTACATTGTCCAGGTAGTTTCTCATCTAGGGACTTCAGGCAGTGGCTTCCTTGTTATCGTGTTTGTGCTGCTGGGACTGGAGTTCATGTACTGCGCATGCTGGGAAGGTTCCATGGCCCTATATCCCCAGCCTTGTTTGTTTAAATACTGTCAAATCATTACCTGAACCAGTAGCCACTTACAGAGTCAAATACCAACACTGTTAATTTCCTTGATTACTAGTCCAAATTATACCAAAATGAGCCTATATTTCAAGTAATCAGATCACCAGATAACCACTGTATGCATTCAATGAATACAAGCAGGATAGAAGGCGGGAAAATATTAACTGCTCCTTCACTGAAGACCAAAGCTAATCTAGAAGTAGGTAATCAATGACCACCTGGCCCTCAGTATTAAAAAGAATGTTGGCTGTCATTCAGCCTAATGTTCCCATAGGTGAAGAGTTCTGTGGGCTAAAAGGGAAAGGCCTTGTCCAACATCATAAACTCAAAATGGACCTTCAACCTGGGCCTCTTAACCAGTTTGGTTCTCGCCCTCCTCACCAGGACACAGATGATAATGACACACAAACCTGAGGTCCGATTGAGAAATATAGTCGCAATGAGGAGCTTCCAGGGATCATGGAAAAGTGTTTCTTGAACAAGATTAAAAGGTGACCGAGGAGGAGTCCATTTCTTGAAGGCTTTTCGTCGTGGGGGGCTAAGAGCTACAAAAACATAGGGGTGTCAAAGTTGTACTCATGAAAGACTTGGGTCACCCCCTCCATACTGCTTGGGGAAGGGTGGGCACCTTCTTTGTTGTACTTGCTGGAAAAATACAGGCTTGTTTTCCTTTTCTCTACTTGTGTTCGTGGGCTGCTGTCTTCTGAAAAGAAAAAGCAGTTTAGAGAATCTATGATTTATGGAAGGGTGAGGCAGAATTGAGTTTGTGGTTAGCCTGGGTTACATAATAAGCATTTACACAAATTAGTCTAATTCTACTAATACCCTGTCAGCTAGTAAGGAGATTGAGGCACAGAGATGCTAAATAAGCGCCAGGTCACACAGCTAGTGTGAGAGCAACAGTGGAAAGCCAGGCAGTCTAGCTCGAGGGCCCGCGCCCTTTACTGATGCCCTGTGACTTACATGGCCAACTCACAGTATAGGAAACTGCAACAGTATGAATATACTAGTCTATTTGTATGATATGGCCATTAAAATGTTTTTGAGATTCTATCATGAATATTTTCCACTGACATTTACTTCTAAATGAAAAAAAGTCAAGATTCTAAAAATGATCCCAATTTTATAAACATGGACTCATATGTCTATGCATGAACACATACATACACACAAAGAGACACTGAGAATAGAACTAAATGGCATAGTGGTTGTTAGAAAGACTGTTGAAGGTTCTGTGGCTGTAGTTACCAAAAAGGCGGATCCAGGAGAGGCTGAGGAAGAGATGTGACCAGCCTGGGCTACACAGTAAGCTTCTGTCTCAAAAAACCAAACAAGGGCTGGAGAGATAGCTCAGCAGCTAACACTACTTGCTGCTCTTCCAGAGGGCCAGAGTTCAATTCCTCGTATCAATGTTGAGTGGCTCACAACTGCCTGTAACTCTAGCTTTAGGGGACCTAATATCCCCTTTTGGCCTCTGTGGGTAACCACACATATGTGGTTTTCACACTCACCCATATCAATACAAAATAAAAATCTTAACCAATGTTATCAGACCTCTCGAGTTTCTACAACTGTCACTTATTTTAAATGGTCATACTTCATACTCCTTTAGCTATACCCTCTGAGCATCAGTTAATAACATCTTACTTACATTTGTATATTGAAAAAACATCTTTTTTCACTTCCCATTTTTACCCCATAGTCATTATTTTGTTATTGTTTTGATACAGTGTCTCATGTAGTCCAGGCTCACCTCAAACTTGCCATGTAGCTGAGGATGGCCTTGAACTCCTTTCTATACCTAGCGCCCAAGTACTGGGATTACAGACATGTAACACCATACTCAGCTACCTTATAATATTTATTTTTCATTTATGTGTGGAGGTCAGTAGAGGGCATCAGATCCCTTGGAGCTGGAGTCACAGGCAGTTAGGAGCTACATGACATGGGTGCTGGGAACTAAACTTGGGTCCTCTGGAAGAGCAGGAATTGCTCTTAACTGCTGAGTCATCTCGTTAGCTAGCTGCTTTTTCTTGTCTTGATGTGAAAAATGAGACTAGTTAGGCTTATTCCTTAAATTTTCAGAAACTAAGGCTTAATAATTAATAGCTGCCAGAAAATGATACTGGGGTTGACTAAACACTGCAACAAATATCCAGGTCTCCACATAATGATGTCTATGCCTTCTGCTATTCTAGTCTGAGCAGGTAAAGCCCAGAAGAAACTACGAAACATAACAAAGGAAGCTGATCTTATGATCTTAGGATATTTTTCATGGGTTCCCACACATAACTACCCAGCCTCCTTTATTACCTGTTGCCTTGATATTTCTAGCTAAGCAATTATTGTTCCACTGGGCACCTGGTAACCCAATGGTGCTTCCCCTTACACTGAGAACTAGACTTCAGTAGAGGAGGAGCTGAATATATCCATATTAGTCAAGGGAGGAATGCTTCTAATATTTAACCTGCCCATTATAATAGCAGTAAATTCATATGACCCAATGCTTTCTTTATGAAGCTCAAAGGACATAGACTGAGGAGTCTTATCCATTCCCTAGGTACATGTTGCCATCGCCTGTTAAAGACACGGCAGTCCCAGGCACAGAGAAGTTGCGCCATTATGGAGAGGACTGAAAGCAGGAATCAAATGTTACCCTGGGTCCACCAGTCTGTGCAGCCTGTTTCCCCAAAGGAGTCTCAGTAAAATTAAAATTACTGTTCTTTAAGGGAGTTATTCATTATTGCTGCTGTGGCATAATGAATAACCCAGAGCTGCCTAGATCTTTTTATCTATTATTCACTGAGGCATTGTATAGGCAAAACTGCCAAGCCCCGACTCTGTGTGAAGAGCACAGTACAAATAATACATGAACTAAGCAATTACACTTTTGAATTATTGAGAGCTCCCAGGCCTTTTAGAGAAGCATCAGGCCGTAACAGGAGATAGAAAGTCTGTGATATAGATGGGATTAAATTGGGAGTCACACATCAGCAGTACAGGAGGGGGCGGGAGGATGCTGACCACTCTTGGTCAGTTTATGTATAATAGGAGTCTTACCTACATTCTTCACACAGAAGCCTTTTAATTTTCCTTACAGTCTAGAAAGAGGAAGGCAAGTGGAGAAAGCGCCCCCCTCCCCGCCCCCAGCTGCTGCCCAGGAGAGGTGGGAGCAGCCACGCCCTGCCACTGTCCTTCCTTTGCTGGGCACTGTGGTTGTAACCAGCCAAGTCCCTCTCTGCCATAATTAAGGGCTCGATGACCAGCTAGCTCAAAGATCAGTTAGGGGATGGGGATCTGGCTCAGCTGATAGAGTGCTTGCCTACCATGCATTAGGCCTGGGTCCCATGCCCAGCACTGCATTAAAAAGTAGCATCGGGACACACGCCTTTAATCCTAGCACCCACGAGGCAGAGGCAAGAAGATACAATTTCAAAGTTATCTTCAACTACAGTGAGACCCAAGCTAGTCTGGGAGTCATGAAACCCTGTGCCAAAAATCCCTTAGAAAGGGCAGAATTGGGAACAACTGGAGAACGTATCTGGCTCTTCTTCACCACAGTCTCTATCTCACCCACACCCAGGGAAGGAATACAAGCTCCAGGAGGGTAAACTGGTCACCACACAGTTAACAGCACTTTCACGTGCCAAGTACCTCGGAATGTCTCAGAAGTAAGATGTTTCTTGGCTTGGGAGCAGCTGGGCGGTTCAGAGTCACCCTGTAAAACGTCAATATGCAAATGTGTCTCCCTCTCTTGGTCTCCCTTCGATCTGATTTCCTCTGCTTCTAAAAAAGTCTGCTCACGGTTCGCATCACCTGCTTCTTCCGTTGAATGTAATTTGTTTGTGATGCCAGAAGCTACTTGTGTGGAATGAAGGTCTGACCCTGGACTCGGTGGCTTTTCCTTCCCCAGGCACTTCTCTTCCTCAGCTACGCTGACAGTCCCTTGGCTGGCACAGGCACCTGCAGGGCACAGACATTCCAGTGGAACCAGCTCGCTTTCAGTGCCTGCTTTCTGAACCACAGATTCTCTTTTTCTGGCACTTCGAGCAGAATCCGACAGACTCTTCCTGCACCTTTGTTTGGTTTTCTCACTTCCAATTCCTTTCAAAACAGCTGCCTTTCTTTTGGGCTTTCTCATCTTTCCAGACCCAGCATCACGAACACACTTATCTTTCAACAGTAAATGAATGGAGTTAGTCAGCCTGCTGTTACCTGGGGACTCTGAATTACCACTGGGTGGAGGCAACACATCGGTTTGCAACTTGCTTCGTGTCCTGAGGTTACGGTGTGAAATGCTGTTTTCCTCTGGCTGCTGTGATGTCAGAACTACCAAGCTTTGGTCTTTATAATCAGATCTGAGGCTCCCTTTAGACAGCACAGTAAAATCAAAATCTTCAGGCTTAAGAAAAGTCTCTCCATTTTTGAGAAGATAATTAGCAAGTGAACGCTTCGATCTGAACTTCAGTCCTTGTGGGCTAAAAAATAAAAATGAAATTAAAGGCAACTTATGCTAATAAATAGGAGTGACTTTTAAAAAGAACTGAACCACATTTCAGATTTCCAATTAATAGTTTCTAAATGTCACCAAAGATGTTTGCCATTTTAAAGTAACAAAAAGTGATAAATGGCCCTTTTCAATAGATTCCTCTATGACAATATAAAATCAACATACAAATACAGCTTAAATCTAAAAGTATTGTTAGCCATTGAGAGCAGTATCAACAACAACATGTATATGTGACTGTCCCCAAATCACTTGATAAAACCAACCAGTGACACTGAGGGAACAATAATGGTTTATAACAAGCTTTTAAAAATGTATGTGAGTGTGGCGTACGCGTGTGTATGAGTGTTTTCATGTGTACCTGTGCACGTGGAAGCCTAAAGTTAAAACTAGGTGTCTGCGCTCACTCTCCACTTTGAGACAGTGTTGCTCACCAATCCCACCTAGTCTAGCTGGCCAGCTTACCCTGAGGGCTGGGGTTACAGGCAGCTGCCACACCTACTCGGCCTCATGCTTGCTTGGCAAGTGCCTTATTCCCTGAGCCATTCCCCAGTTCATAAACCCAAGATTCTTACCAACCGTTCCTATGACGGACAAAACCCACCAGGCTGTCTTTGTGCTTCCTCCTGAGTGCTCACCTGATGAAGTACACGTCGTATCTGCCTGCAGTTTTCCCAGACAGCCTTTGCTTCACAATTCTCTCCCACCCACACACGAGGGGCTCATGGCGTTCTGTCACTGCAGGACCGTTAGACAGAGTAGCAGCAGCAGGTTCCTGGGGAGGGAGGCTACCCTCGCTGCTTATCACCGGTTCCTTTCCATCTTCAGTTCTTCCCGGTTCAGCGGCTACATCCTCCTTGCTGGAAAAACAAAGCCCAAGTGATGAACTCATTTCAAATTTCTTTTACGCTAGGTGGTGGTGGCATACGCCTTTAATCCCAGCACTTGGGAGGCAGAGGCAGGCGGATCTCAATGAGTTCGAGGCCAGCCTGGTCTACAGAGTGAGTTCTAAAGGACTCTCTGCACAGTAACAGTTGAAGAAGATACCTGCTATTTTTTTTTTTAATTGTTTGGTAATCATGCAGTACGGCTACTATAAAAGGTTTCTGGTAACAGCTGGTACCTGACATTCACCTGAGATCAGCACTGCTTAAATGGATCAGCCCTCTCTCCTGCCAACAAGGGGAACATTTCACAGATGTGTGCAACTTTCATAAAACGGTGTTAACCCCGCCCCCCACAAAGGCACATGACTTCTGGTAAGAACTTCCAAATCTTGGTTTTGATTCTCATCACTTTATGAGGTTAAAACTTGTCTTATTGACAAATTGTGTGATAATGAAATCCAATCACTTGCAGAACTAATACCAGAACCCAGGCCTGCAGAACTGCGACCAAATACTTCTCCCCACGCTATTATTGGGGGGTGGTACCTACAAAACCTTCAGTACAGTGTATCCCTCCTCCCTTTACAGGAGGATATGTGCACCATGTCCATTCAGGTGCTGAGGCCAGAGGGGGCTAAGTTACAGGTGGTTGTGAGCCTGGGCTGTGGGTGCTGGGAGCCAAAGCCAGGTCCCATGAAGAGCATTAAGTGCTCTTAACCACTGAGCTCTATCTCTAACCTTGAGAACAGGGTATTTTAATCACTAAACTATACATTTTAAAAGGAGAGCGAGGGTCTGGAGAGATGGCTCAGTGGCTAAGAGCATAATTCCAGAGGACTCTAGTTCAGTTCCCAGCAGCCACATCAGGCAGCTCCTCACAGCCTGCAACCCTAGCTCCAGCGAATCTGACACTCGCCTCCAGTCTCCACTAACACCTGTGGACATATTCAAAGACACATGTGAATAAAAATAAATCTTTAAAAAAAAAGAAAGTGAATGAGTCTCTAGGGAGACCATTTAACCTAATCTGCCTCCTGTAAACAGGGAAACTAAGCAAGAACTAGTGACTCTGATGGAATTTGGGGTTAATAGCAGTTAGAAGGATTTTCTTTTTCTTTTTTTTTTCTTTTTTAGCTTTTTGAGACAGGGATTCTCTGCATATTTCTGGCTGTCCTGGAACTCACTCCATAGACCAGGTTGGCCTCGAACCCACAGAGATCTGCCTGCCTCTGCCTCCCTGAGTGCTAGGATTAAAGTCGTGCATCACCACTGCCTGGCTCAGCTAGAAAGATCTTAGAGAGAGACAAGGTAACTGAAACATGGAGGAATCACCACAAACTCTTAGGTTAACAAAACTGGGTGGAAAAGCCAGCTCTGCCATTTATTATTAGAAAGGCACTTTGGGCTCAAAATCTCCTTTCTCCATCTGGTAAAAGGAAGGAATAATTTTTTAAAAAAGGTTTTGCTGCTGTTGTTTGCTTTTGAGACAGGATCTTATGCACCCCGGGCTGGCCTTGAACCCACCACGTACCAGAGACTCATCTTCAACTTCTGATCCCCTTGGTCCACTGGCCTGCACCACCACGCGGGGGTATTCGTGCTGCCGATTCAACCCACGGCTTCGTGCAGTTAGATAAATGCCCAGACCTTAAGATTGTTCTGAGCGGTCAAGATTTGAGACATGCAAATAGGTGCAACATTTTAGCCCCGATACAATATCAGCTTCCCCTGCGACTTTTACTACGGGCGCCCCTGCGTGTTGACCGTACCTTCTGTTCCCACTTCTTCCTAGGCCCTTCCGACCCAGGCTAACCTGCTTGCATCACAAAACCTCCCTTGTCCTCCAAGCTCCCCGATCAATTCCGCCAAGGAATCGGGGACGGAGACACCCAAGGGTTCCCACAGTGGGGTAGAAACACCCACACAAGAGTGATTCCCCTGCTTCCATTCTACAGATGGTGAAACTGAGGCTCGAGAGGGGTTAACAACTTGCCAGAGGTCCCAAGGCGGGTCTGGAACTAGGCTCTCTCTGGGGGTGATGGAGGGGGCTGAGCTGTTCCCAAGGTTTGGGTTCTGCATCCCTGCTGCCATGGTCCACTGGGCTGCAACTGCAGCTTCAGGCCGAGAGGCGGGGTGAAACTTGAACACAGCACAAAACACTGGGCGGAATCCAAAGACAGACAGGAGAATCCTTCAGTCCCCACTGCTGCTTTCCCGCCAGCGGCCATGGCCAGAGCCCCGCCAATCAAACCCTCCGGCGGCTAAACGCCCCGCCTCACCCATCTTCCGTGACCTATCGCCGGCGTCCTACTTCCGCTTCCGCCTCCTGCGTTCCTGCGCGCTCCACGCTTCAGCGGAGGAGCCAGCCTCCCTTTTGGACTTGCGCACTTGGGGCTCTGTGAACTCACGCGCGGTCCATTGCGCATGTGCGTTGCCAAGGGTAGCGCAGGTAGCCAGAGTGGTTTGCGGAGAGAAGCCTGTTGCTGTCGAGGCAGGGAGGAGGGGCCCGAGGCGTGAGGGAAGCGGCGATGAGGGCCGTGTTGACGTGGAGAGACAAAGTGGAGCAGTGGTGAGAAGCGGGACGCTCGGGGATGGTGGGGGAGGCGGCGGGAGCCGGCGTGTTGCTATGGCAACGGCCTGCGGCCTGGGCCCAGCACTCTGATGCTGCACCTTCAACTCCCCAATGGTCTTTCTCCTTGAAACCGAGATTCCTGGAGTGGGCTTGGGGACCACCTGGGTGGCGGTCTGTTGGAGCGGTTTATAAGTCCTCACCGTCTTGTCTTGCTCCTCTCTTCTCAAAATTCCGCCCGAACTTTTCTCACCCACCAGTGTGTTTTCTCAGCTTCCTAACCTTTGATACATTTTCCAAGTGCCCAAATTTTGGTTACGTGATATTCTTTAAGTTTCTTCACTTGTTTTTTGAGATAAGTTCTCACTTTAAAGCTCTGGCTGGCCTGCAATTCAGTGTTGAACTGTCAGAGATCTGTCAGTACCAGGATTAAAGGCGTGCACCACCATGTTTAGCCTTTATTTAAACATGGTTTTATGCAGAAAATTATTCCATATATGAGGAATCATTATCATTTGTCCCAAGTGCAATAACTAAAACGTTCAAACAGGAACAAACATAACAGTGTGAGTAGCTTGTATCTAGGTACTGTTAGAAGGGAGTGTTTCCGCCTGAGCCGAACTGTTTTTGCTTGATCTACTGTGTCTCAAGTGGGACATTCCCATGTAAGGGCAGAGAGGCATGTACGATGAGCATCACGAAAGACATTGTCCTGATTAGAAAGTGTGAAAAGGGGCTTAGCAGTTTAGAACAAGTACTTCTTACACAAGCATGAGGACCAGAGTTCTAATCCTAGCATCTCCATAAAAGCCAGGTGCGGTCCTATGCAAGCCTGTACTGCTGCAGAGGGGAATCAAGACAGGATGATTGATGGGGTTTTCTAGCCACCAGCTTAGCTGGGGAGGGGGCCTCCAGGTTAAGGGAAGAGGAAAGGACCCCTGATACCCGCTGGCCTCTGCAGACCACATGCACACACGTGTGTTCATTCATGCATTTATATATTGACACACACATTACACTCGGGCAAATAAAAATAGTTTGAAAAAGGATGAAAGAAAGCTGGACCCAAGCCTGCAATCCCAGCACTTCTCAGGGGGGGAAGCAGGAGGATTGGGAGTTTAAGGTCATTCTCGGCTACACAGTGAGTTCAAGGCCAACCTGGACTTTATGAGACTCAGTCTCAAAAGACAAAAGAAATTGGACTGGGAAAATTCCTCATCCGGTACAGGCACTCGCTGCCCAGGGATGAAACCTGGTGGAAGGAGAGAACCAGCTCTGCAAAGTTGTTCTTCGACCTCCACACCAGCGCCGTGACATGTGTACCCCTCAGCATATGCACACGCACTATTACACATAAACAGTGAAAATGGCCGGGTGCAGTGGTGCACTCCTTTAATCCCCTGAAGGCAGAGGCAGGCAAATCTCTGAGTTCGAGGCCAGCCTTGTCTATAGAGTAAGTTCTAGGACAGCCAGGGCTACACAGAGAAACCCTGTCTTGAAAACCAAAATAAATAAATGAATAGTTAAAAAAAAATGTTTTATAGAAGAGAATGACAGTAGAGCGACTTTGCCATCTTAATAATTCAGTGCTGTTTGCTATCTACTCTATTTTCAAACCAAAATTCATTAGCCAGGAAAACACTTTGGGAAATTCTGGCTTATTGACTAGTTCTCAGCCTGAATCAGATTCTTCCTAGATGGTCTGTTCACTGTCACACCACGCTGTCTGTCCTGAGGCCTTGCTGTGTGTGACACTGAGGTCCTAAACCTCCCTCAAGGCTCGCTTTGGAGGAGCTTGCACAAGGAACAGCTAATGCTGACTGGTTCCAGACACGGCCTAAGAACTTTGTATCCTTTACCTTGTTTTTCTCTTCACAGCGGCTCTGAGGGAGGCGACTGTAATTACCTCCAGTTTGCAGCAAGGAGCCTGAAGTATAGGGAGGGTAGGGAGATGCGTGTGAGATGGAGCCAGCTTGCCACCTCAGGCTGCCCCATCCCAAACCCAGTTCTTTCAGTCTCTACCTTTAATTCAGCCAGGCAAGTAATGTGAACAGGCTTATTTGTTTACATCTTAAATCGAAGGAACTTCTATTGCTTGTAGGCCGTTCTGCACCCGACTTGAAACAGGTCTCCTTGCCAGTGTCTTTCATGTGAATAAAACCCTTTTCGGAGGTGAGCAGCAGGGTGCTCAGCAGTGGAAGGTGCTTGTTGCCAAGCCCAATGGTCTGACTTTGACCCCTAGAGCTCACATGGTGAAAGGAGAGAACCAGCTCCTGATAGGTGTCCCTCTGGCCTCCAGAAGCTCTTGGTACTACACATGCCCCCAATTAAATAAAATTTTAAACATTAAACAAATGTTTTTGGTCTTGCTTTTTTGAGACAGTGTCTCATGTAGTCCAGGCTGGTCCTGGGTTTCTGGGCAACCTCAGCAGTGCTAGGGTAATAGCATAGTTTTATTACTTTTCTCTTCCTTCTAGTATAAGAGCACCCACATCCAGGGATGGTGGTGGCACACGCCTTTAATCCCAGCACTCAGGAGGCAGAGGCTGGTGGATTTATGTGAGTCCAAGGACAGCCTGGTCTACAGAGTCAGTTCCAGGACAGCCAGGGCTGCATAGTGAGACCCTATAGTGGCTTTCTTAAAAAACAAAAGCAAATACACACACAAAAAAAGAGCACCCACAGCACAAACTGGCAATAATTGGCAACCAAGCAGTTTGGCTTCTGTGTCAGAGAGCAATAGGGAGTGGCAGGGACTATGGCAAACTGGAAGGCTCCCATTCTGCATGAAAGGGGCAGCTGCTGCTCTGCTCCTGCCAATTACCACTGCGTAGGAATTTGGCCTGGTGTGTGCAGATCTTCCTATTTTTACCAGAAGCTAGGAATCTGCGTTTTAAATGTGAAATGTCCTAATTTTTAGATGTTGGCACCTAATTAGAAAAAACAAAGTAAAACACCATGTGGGCCAAACAAAACATTTGCTGGTCAAATGCAGTCTGATCTGCTCTGTTCTCAACCCCTGGCACAGAATTTGGTTCATTCTGCTCTTGTGGTACTTAGAGTCTGTTGGGTGTGAGAGTTATTTTTTAATCTGTTTAGCCTAGAAGTCTAGAAACCGTGTAAAAGCAATGGCTGTATCTTATTTCCTAATGTTTCTGGGGCCTGTTACTATTTGGTGAATAGATGTGTGTGTGCATGAATGAATAACCAAGTGAGTGAATGATAGTGAAGACTGCTTATCTGACTATTACAGATTTGAAACAATCTATCAGAATAGGAGGTACAGAGGTTCTGTAGACCAGCAGCCTGATGATGGCTACATTAACCAGCTGGTGGAATGGAAGGAAACAGAACAAAACTAGCACCTAGATAGGAGAATCCAGCAATTCCAGATGCCCTTGACTCGCTGCCCCCTGTCCCAGCTCCGCCCCAGCCTGCCATGGGCTCCTTCTCTGCATTTTTGCTTCCCTCTGTCTTTGACCCAGCAGCAGAACTCACTCAGGACCTGTTGCTGTGATTCTGTGGCTCTGCTCCACATAAACCCAGAGTGACCCCTTTCATGTCAAACTGTGCATTTTGTTGGGTGGTCCCCTGGCCTCCTTCCCTCTAGGCTTGCTAACATTCAGATTTGTGTTTTGGAGCTGAGCCAAAGATTCCATTTTCCTACCCAAAGACCCTTCTCAACTGATTCTCTCCACCTCTTCCCTCTCTCCCTCCCTTCCTCTTTTTCTTTCTTCATGTGTGTGGTATGTGTGTGCATGTGTGTATGCAGATGCCCTTGCCTGTGTGTGCACATGAGGAGGTCAGAGGTTGACATTGGGTATTTTCTTCTATTTTTGTCCATCTTATTTTTTATTACTTATTTTCTATGTTATGTATGTGGATATTCTGCTTGTGTGTATGTCTGTGCACCACTTAAGTGCCTGACACCTGCAGAGACCAGAAGAGGGCATCAGATCCCCTGGAACTGGAGTTACAGACAGTTGTGAGCTACCATGTGGGTGCTGGGAATCCATGTCTTCTGCAAAAGCAGCGAGTGCTCTTAAATACTGAGCTCTCTCTCCAGCCCCCAATCTTATTCTTATTTCTTCTTCTTCTTCTTCTTCTTCTTCTTCTTCTTCTTCTTATTATTATTATTATTATTATTATTATTATTATTATTATTATTATTTTGAGATAAAATATCATCACTGACTCTGAAGTGAACCATTTAAGCTAAATTAGCTAGTTATCAGGTCCCAGGATCTGCCTGTTTCCATGTCTCCATTGCTGGGGTTACAAGTATGATTTGTCATGCTCAGGTTTTACATGGAATATTGGGGACCTGAACTCAGGTCCCCAGGCTTGCTCAGCAAGCACTTTACCAAATGAACTATCTCCCAAGCTTTAAATTCTCTCATCTTTTTTTTCTGAACTTCTGATTTTCTTTCTTCCTTAAATATGCTGCTTTAGGTTCATCTCAACCACAATGCCTTTTTTTCTTTTTTCTTTTAGTTTTTCAAGACAGGGTTTCTCTGTAGCTTTTGGAGCCTGTCCTGGAACTAGCTCTTGTAGACCAGGCTGGCCTCGAACTCACAGAGATCCACCTGCCTCTGCCTCCCTAGTGTTGGGATTAAAGGCATGCACCACCACTGCCCGGCCACAATGCCTTTTTAATAAGAAGTCCCATCTTATTCTGGGCAGGCTAGCTAGCATTGAGAGATATTGAGACTGATTGAGGAAGCTGGAGGTATGGTTCAGTGGTAGAGAGCTTGTCCAGCATGTGTGAGGCCAAGCATTCTTAGCACCACATTAAAAATTTAATGAAGTGATATAATTTGTCTGAGATTGCAAATCCCTGCTACTCAGATCTCCAGCCCAGTAGAGAGCTCATCTCAAAAAAGTGAAGGGAAACCTTGAGTTTCATTTAGGCACAACAAACAAACAAAATAAAACAAAAGCAACCCCAAAGCAGAAAACAAGGTAGCATGTGTGGCTTGTGGTGGCTTTGAAGAGCACCTTGGAACTTGAGTCTGTAGAGGACAGTTGGCAGGGCTCACGTCTCATCTCTCAGCAGTGAAATCTTATCATGCAGATTTGACAGTTTATCTGTTTCATAAAGAGGACAAGTTGGGAGAGAGCCTGCCATGGAAGCACAGCCCACCAGTGCACAGCAAGCCTCCGAGCCCTGGAGTGCACTGGCTAAGGCTAGATGGCCATGTGGAGAGAACATTTGTCCTGGGTGGGTGTTAGATTCCATGACAAAGTCTGAGTGCTTTCCAATTTGGGGGATTCTGTGATGTTGTGATATCATTAAATCCTGGGGGTGGGGCTCAAACATAAAGTCCAGGCGGATTGCCAGTTGCGATCAATGTATTTAGGACTTGTCAGGCCCCCCGGTCTAACATAGGATGTAAAACTTGGTCATTGCCCTCGAGTTGTAGATGACTGTGTTAAGGAGACATATATGACAGTCAGCTACAGAAGACTGTGCTTGAGAATGACACTGAATTGTTTAGACTCCAAAGACAGCAGGAGTCACGTCGGACTGGAGAGCTGGCTCGGCCGTCACGACGATTGCTGCTCTTCCTTCCAGTGGTCCTAATTTTGGTTCCCAGCACCCATGTTGGGTGACTCATAATCACAAATTAGGTGTGTATGTTGTAATTTAAGAAAGTACATTTTAGGACATCCAGAAAATGAGGATCTGAGGGGATTGTTTCAGCTTAGCCCAAATGAGTCACACTTGCAACATTGAGATGGTTCAGTAGGTAAAGGTGCTTGCTGCTAAGTCAGGTGACCTGAGTTTCATCCCAGATACCAACGTGATAGGACCAGCTCCTGTTAGTGGTCCTCTGACCACACACGAACCATGGACTACATTTGTGTGCCTCCCCAAATGAATTAATAAATGTAATAAAATGATCTGAAGCCAGGAGTGGTGGCACATACCATAATCCTAGCACTTGAGTAGTGGAGGCAGGAAGATCAGAAGTTCAAGGTCGGGCTGGAGAGCTGGCTCAGCAATTAAGAGCACTGGCTGCTCTTTCAGAGGTCTTGAGTTCAATTTCCAGTAACCACATTGTGGCTCGCAACCATCTGTAGTGGGGTCTGATGCCCTCTTCTGGCATAAAGTACATGCAGATAGAACACTCATATACATAAAATAAATAAGTCTAAAAAAAAAGAGTTCAGGTCTCATCCTCAGCCACATTAACTGCACAGTGAATTTGGAACCAGACTGAGCTATATGAGGCTGTTTCAAAAACAACAACAAAAATGCCAGGTGAGGTGGCTCACATCTACAAATCCAGCATTTGGGAGGAGGAGCACCGTAAGTTCAAGGCTAGCTTAGGCTATGAAGGAATTCTAAGTCAGCCTGGGACAGAGTATTAAGACCCTGTCCCCACAAACAAACAAGACAAACATAAATAAAACTAATCCAATCACAGATAATCCTTAGAGAAGAGGTCTAAGAATCATTATGACTGGCTCAGACGTATACAGGCAGGAAGGGAGCCCCATCAAGGACTAGATGAAAAGTGCCATTCCAAGCTAATGTCTCATCATAAAGACATGCAGATGCTAGGCACTTTATATGAGGCTAGCCCATGACCCCTGGTGTTAGGAGGATAGCCCTCTACCTTATTTTGTAGATAAGAGTGAAATTCAGATAGGTCAGCTTTCTAGAGTCCCCTCTGCTTTTCAGTTTAGCACTTGCTTCTCTGAATGTGAAACCCGTCAAGAGCATTTGAAACAAGGAAGCCCAGACCTGTTACCATGTAACAGTGAGGAAGAACAATGTAGAACTTGGGACAGGATTTAATTCTATGCACTATGCCAAGCTGGATAGCCAGACAGGCTTACCTTAGCTCAGCCTCTGTCAGGCAGCTGTGCAGCAGAAGACAGCTTCTCTACGCATGCTTGCGGTTCCTCCGTGGGCCTGCCCTGTCTGCTCCGTTGTGCTATGGTGTGTGCAGGTGGGGTAACATTCCCTGTCACAGCTAACTGCAAGTGTGAAGAGTTTTTATTCAAGGAGTCTTCCAGGAGTTAGTAGCCTGTGGTGTTTGATGTCATGTGTGTAGAATCTGAGTAGACAGACACATAGAAAGGGCACTCACGCCACATGTATAGAAGGGAAGCGTCCAGAGCTGAGGGTATAAAGCTAGCTGCATTGTTGCTTGTCTGCCTATAATTCCAGTCCTTCCGAGTCAGAGGTGGGAAGATTGCCTGGTGTTTGAGGCCAACTTGAGCTAAGTAGCTAGCACGAGGTCAGCCAGGGATATAGAGATCGATGTCTCATAAAAACAAATAAGGGCTGGTAAGATGGTTCACAGATGGAAGTGCTCTCTACGCAAGCCGGATGACCTGCGTTTGATTCCTGGAATCCATGTAAAGAATTTGGTACTATACGTCTGTAATCCCAGAGCTCCTGAGGGGAGACGGAAGGTGAGACCAGGGCAGTCACCTAAAGTTCACGGGCCTGGAGTATACTACACGGTGTAACACATCCCGTGGTGTAATACACCACACGGCAGAAACAAGAGAACCTCTGCCTCAACACGGTAGAAGGCGAGAACCGATTCTGGAAAGGTGTCCTCTGACTCGCTTGCCCCCACACTTGCACAAAGACACAAGAAGTAAATAAAATAATACTGAAACTGCAGACGAGGGTGGGGAAGGGAGGTGGTGGCCAGAGGACACGAGGTGAAGGATACATTTTTAATGTGTTTGTGGTAAACGATAAGACACATTAATTAACTTTCTGCAATACATACTATATATTTATATATTATATAAATATATTGTACCATATATACAATTATTATTTGTAAGTTACTTTCCAAATTCTACATGGAATGCCTTGAGTAAATGATAATACTTTTGTGGGGGCTTCTGAGAAGGCAAGAAAACCTTGTGAATTACTTCATCGACCATGATATATACTAACAGCAATAATGAAGACTACAAGGCCTGAGGGACGGTTGACACATGGGTTTTAAGGCCGGGCTGCTGGGATTGGAATCCTGGCTTCACCTCTCCTCTGCAGCAGTTTGCTTTCAGGCAAGTTGTTTAACTTTGTAGTTTTCTTATCTGCAGGGTAGGCTTAGGGTTGTGAGGTGGAGAGAACTTAAACAATTGAGCATTTAAACTGTATCCTGTACACAGTAACACATGTGCTCAATAAATGTCAGCTGCTGGGAAAGCATTCAGGGAAACATTTGACATACTTGGAAGTCATCCAGGCGCATAGAGGCAGTGCAGTGTGATGGTTAGGAGCCCAGGCTTCAGAGGCCCTGGTTGGTTGTGTTCAGCTCCTGCTGAACCGTGGTATTACCTATAAGCAGAGTCCAGTTTGTCCTTTCATGTCCATGGCAGAATTGTTTCAGGAACCCTAAAGGGTTCTCCAAGTCTCCCTTTCAGACAGCGTGGTGTCTGTATGGGAACTTTCAGAGGACCCAGAGCTACCATTATGCTGTAAATCACCTCTAGATGACATGGGAATGCTGTGGAAATCTCTACTCTGCTGTCAGGGAATACGATAAGGCAAAAAGGACCTGTGTTCACTACAGACTTGATTTTTCCCCTGAACGTTTGTGTGTGTGTGTCTGTGTGTCTGTGTGTTTCTTTAATCTATTTTTAAGACTTATTTTATTGTGTATACAGTGTTCTGCCTGCATGCATGCCTTCAGGCCAGAAGAGGGCACCAGATCTCATTACAGATCATTGTGAGCCACAGTGTGGTAGCTGGGAATTGAACTCCATCTCTGGAAGAACAGCAGTGCTCTTTAACCTCTTGTCGCCAACCCTGTTTTCTTTTTGTTTTTATTTGTTTTTTTGGAGACAGTATTTCTCTGTTTAGCAGCCCTGGCTGTCCTGGACCTTGCTTTGTAGACCAGGCTGGCCTCGAACTCACAGAGATCTGCCTATCTCTGCCTCCCAAGTGCTGGGATTAAAGGCATGCGCCGGCGCTCCTGGCTGCAGTGCAGTTTCTGTGCAGTTCCTCCTGCCCTCACAGTATTCCTCACCATCTCACCCACTCTTAGAGGGCCTTGGTTATAAAATACCTTTGCATGCCTGTCAGTTTGAAGGCAAAAAGTGCCATACGTCCTGACATGTCATCACTTAGAAAAGTATATTCTTTGAAGCTGGTGCCACAGGAATCCTTGCCCAATGTGTCTGCTTCATACATTCCCATTCAAGTAGAAATTCCTGGAGGGTAGAGAGTGACTCTGCCAAGCTCCCCCTGTGTCTCTTGGTGCCCCATGCCTAATGTGTACTTGGTAAATGTCTGGGTAGCTGTCGTGCCTCACACTTTAGCTGGAGTGTCCCGCCTTTCCATGGAATGCTTGAAAGAGCCTGTGCCCTCAGCTGTTGACCCTTTGAATCATTTCTGGCTTCTGGACGAGAGGAAACCAGGATGGAGCTGACTGCTGAGCAGATTGTGATTGAATGGGCTGCCAAGGTGTGGTTGTTGAGTGGAATTTGCAGCCAGATGCAGTTGTTAGCTATTATTTTCTACCCCAGCACACACACACATTATTTCATAATGGAAATAAAGTTTGCTTTCCTGGCCATTAGCAGACCTCATCGTTTCGGTTCTTAATTGTATTTTTGTCTTGTCTCCTGTTAGTATCTACGACCTCGCGTTTAAGCCTGATGGAACTCAGCTGATCCTGGCTGCAGGAAACAGATTGCTGGTAGGAATTTGTCTTGAGTTTCCATTCTGAGTGCTTTTTTTCTCCCTCCCTCTTATAAGTACTCTGAAATTTGACTCCCTTTTTTTGAGATAAAAAAGGCAAGGGCGGAAAAACCAGCCATTCCTTTTTAATAAGGAAGGAAATGGTGTATTTAAAACAGGTAGGTGGACTGTCTATCAGATAGGAGCTCATGAACAATGCCTCCTTTGGAGTCATTTGTCTTTCCCCTTTGAGACACCCATGAAATGGTTGCAGATAATTAATCAAAATGCCTTTGAAACTGGGTGGGTGTCAGTTCATATTTTGTTGGACCAAAGTGAAATAACAAGGCTAAAGGCTATCTATCCTTCCATGAGAAGTCAGAAAGCTGACCCTGACTTCTGGGCTCGGGTGCTCCTAAACAATTCCATATGAATGCTGTCCTATTGTTCATAGTTTCAAAGGACCCAGGCTCCCTCTGGAACCTATCCTGGTACATAAGAGTAATCTTCAGAGATGCCTTTCAGTTTGACCCCAAACCTCTGTAATAGACCTTCTTCCTGTAAGCTGCCATCCTCTCTGCTGTGTCTCGATACACAGACCGATGGTGTCCATGTTCTGTGTGCAAACCGCATTAGTCTCACGACCGTGGTTGAGCTGTTCTGCAGACTTCTTTCCAGGGTAAACAGCACAGGTCCTTTTCACTTCCCTTCAGGGACTTCCTTCTTCAGTGTTCTGCCTGTGTGGGAGAGCTCTGTCCTCATTTCTCAGATGCTCTGTTTTTTACATCACATATTTAGCCATGTTGCACAACTATAAAATACCCTAAATGCACATTACAGCTGGGTTTTATAACACTCCCTCCCACTTGCAAACCCCACGTTTGTTAGATCTGTGACTTTCAGACGTGGTAGCAAGTATGATGCATCTGTGTGTGCTGACATTAGTGGCAGTGTTGGCCCTGGCAGTTAAACATGTTGTCCACCAGCTCTTTGCGTGTGCTGTTAATGAGGGCCTGCCTGATGGGTCATTTATCCAAGCCCATGTGAGAATGAGGGAAATTTACTAAGGTCTGGTTGTGCAAGTTTATAATCTCAGATCCTTGAGAGGTGGAGGCAGGAGGATCAGAGAGTCAGTGCCAGCCTGTGCTGCAGAGGAAGTTCAGAGCCAGCCTGAGCAACTTGGTCAAACACTGTTTCAAAATAAAAACTAGAAGGCTGGGAATATAGCTCAGAGGCAGAAGGCTTGTCTGGGATCATACAATGCCCTAGGTTCAGTCCCAGTACTGGGTGGGGAGGTGGGGAGAACAGGTGAAGTTTATAGAGCTTTCCCTCAAGTGAAAATGAGTGTAGTCACTGTTTCTTCACCATTGATGGCGTGTACCTGGCCACACAGAGCATAGAGCTGGACCTCCACTTCCTGCTTGCCTTGCGTAAGACATATTCATTCTTGCTATGCAGTGCTGTCTCTACTTGATACTAATTTAGGAAATCAACAACTGTTGTGTTATAAAAACGAAAATAGCAGTAGCACCCTGCAGGAATTTTGAATAATGGATGTCACACAGATAATCGATATTTTTACTTCTTCTGACAGGTTTATGACACCTCTGATGGCACCTTACTTCAGCCCCTCAAGGGACACAAAGACACTGTGTACTGCGTGGCATACGCAAAGGATGGTAAGAGGCCTCTTTGGGTTCTGATCTCTGTCATGGCCTTGTAGCTGCTAATCTTCCTCCTTAGGAACTCTGTAATTATCTTTAAAATACAACCTGCATGCTCAGAGGCTAGGAAGTAGCTTAGACTTTAGCTATTCACTGAAACAGGTATTTTTGCTTACCTTTTGTGGTACTGGGACTAAGCCCAGGGCCTTGTGCACACCAGGTAGGTGCTCTGTCATGGAGTTATGACTCTAGTCTAGCTGGCCACATGTCAGGCACCGTCAAGTGCTTGTCTTATTTCAGAGAACAAAGGAGACGAAGGGATTGTTGGGAGCCAGGGAAGAAGGGAGGGATCAGGGAACGCGTAGCATGAGCATAGTCAATAAGATAACGAAGTATGAGGCTGGCAGGTGGTAAGGCGGACAGGATGTGCGGGTTGGAAGTGTTGAGTGGAGCAGAAGTCTGGTGCATTATCTGTTATGACTGTGAGGTGGACCCCTTCAGAGAGGGCAATTGAGCAAAGACTTGCAGTCCTGAGATGGAGAGATTTTGGATTAGGCATTTGGGAAGAGAGCTTCTTTTTTCAAGATTCGGAGGGGTGTGTGGGGATTTCAAGATAGGGTTTCTTTGTAGCTTTGGAGCCTGTCCTGGAACTTGCTCTGTAGACAAGACTGGCCTCGAACTCATAGAGATACACCTGCCTCTGCCTCCCGAGTGCTGAGATTAAAGGCGTGCGCCACCACAGCTCGGCTGAAAGGAAAACTTCTTGAAGATGGAAGAGCCACTGCAGCAGCCCTTGGGTTGGAGCAGAAAGAATGGGAGAGGGGATAGAAAAGAGCAGCTGTTGGGTCGCCAGATGGGGTCAACATCATCAGAGTCCTCCGTGAAGGAGTGAAGACAGCACCATTGTTAAAGGGGTCTGAGTGGAGCAGGGGTCTGATCTGATTTCTATTTTATATGGAAGCCTTGGAAACAACTTACCAAGATGAGGGGAAACAGAGACCTGAGTGACAAGCATCTCCCAGGACAGGGGTTTCAGACTTCCATGGGGGCCAAAGAAGTGATAAGAAGTGATCAGGTTCTGGATAGCTTTGAGGACAGAGCAGACAGGATTTTCTGGCAGGTTGGGTGAACATTGCAGGCAGCTTCACAGCCCTTGACTGAATGACTGGATGTAGAAGTACCCTCCTCCGATGTGGGTGGTGCTGTTGTGGGGGCAGTCGCAGTGGAAGATCCAGAGTTCAGGTGTGCACATTTGTACTCTGGAAACTCGGTGGGAGAGAGGGAGAAAGTGGCTGGGATGCAAGCATCCAGTGGTGAGGATATGGGGCCTAGGACACAGGCAGGTAGGGCTTTGCTTTTGGAAGGGGCGTGGCAGGCGGGGCCTGTGATAGTAGGGGTCTAAAGGACATTCTTTCTGGTTCCTCTATGGTTTTAGTGTAATGGGAAGCCACTGGAACTGAGAGTGAGGACTGGGAAGGAGGTGTTAGAGAGTAGGAGAATGAATGGATTTGGGAGTGCTTGGGACCCCCAGGGCTGGAAGGATATACTTGAAGCTGGTAGCCATGAGTTGCAAGTGACAGCCCTTTGTGTGGTTTGTCTTCACCAGCCTCTTTGAGCATCATAGCAGCAGGAGGAGGAGGGATGGATTTAGTCAGAGTGCAGTTTACAGTCAAGGTGAAGTGAGAGCAGAGCAGAGAGGATGACCTTGAAATGTGGGGAGACAGGCTGCAAGGGAAGAAGGGCAGTGGAGAGGAGGTGGGGTCTGAGCTCGAGGGATTATTATACTGGGGCACCTGGATGGTTGGGACAGAGAGGAGGTGGTTGGAGAATTGGTGTGAAATTGTGAAATTGAGATTATGAGCTAAAAGTAAATTCTTGTGGGCTGGGGATGTAGCTGAGTGGTGGAACACTTGCCTAGCATTCTCTGGCCCGAGGCTCTGAGTGTGTCTTCCGCAGCACTGCAAACACTATAGTAAAATGAAGAGACATAGATGGTAGACATTGGTAAGTAGGTAGACTATGTCACGGAAGTTCCAACCTTAGCCCAACCCAAAAGCTGTGTGACTTTTGTTAATTTATTGGAATGGGCAGGTGGCTAAACGGGTTAAGTCATTTGCACCAAGTCTGACTTGAGTTGGTTCCCTGGTATCCACTTGGTGGAAAGAGAGAATCTATTTCTGCAAGTTGTCCTCTGACCTCCAAATGTGTACTGTGGCATGCACAAGTCCCCCCCCCACACACATACAGAAAATAAATAAATAGATCTAAATTAAAATTTTATGTCTTACTGTGTGTGTGCACATGTGGGCATGTTTTGAAGGCACACATGGAAGTTAGAGGATAACTCCAGAGGGACTGTTCTCTCTGTCTACCTTTACTTGGGTTCTGGGGACCGAGCTCAGGTTGCCAAGCTTGTGTGGCCAATGCCTTTACCTGATGAACCAGCTTCTGGCCCAGGCCCTGACTCTGAGCTGGTTATTGTCTCCGTCACTTCCTGGGTCACATGTAGGACTAGAGATGATGCTCTGACCACAGTTGGTCCCTACATCAAAGGCTACATAGCACAGATGAGCATAAGACCCAGGTACGTAATTTCTTTGGATGGCAGACTTCTCTGAGAATTAGATGAAAGCTGTAGGCCACTCTGTAGGTAAATGCACGTACTTCATGTATATGCAGTGTATTCAGCTCTAGCCTGCCTTAGCCTAGTCGCTTGCTTCACTTTGGGAGAACTGACTTGCTAGGTCCTGGGGCAGGTTAGTGAGAGACAGCACACATTTCTTGCTTCATGGTCAGGTGTCTGCTGTGGCAGTTTGAGTTCAAGTTGATGCTCCAAGGAGACCAGTGGCAGGCAGCCTGGGTAGCTGAATTATTTGTGCATAGGTGCAGGGGCTGCTGGGTATCCTGAGTGTGTGAGAGAAGCCCTGTGGCCTGTAGCCCTGTGAGCAATGGCATTAGTCAGCACTCTGCAGAACTCTGTCCACATTGTCCCATGTGACCCTTCTTCTAGCTCTCTGACGCTTACAGTAAGAGCACTTTTAATTCCTCTGGCTGAGGGGCAAACAGGGCTAGAGCATTTATAGAGGCTGACTGATATCCTCTGCCTATGATACCTGGGTTTTCCTGGTGTATCACATTTTTTGTGACACATAATGATTAGGAGGTCTTAGTTCCTCCAAACTTGTCTGTGCCCTTATTTCTGAAAGTAGAGATGTACAGATTACGGTTTTACTCATTAAGTCTGCTTGTTTCTGACTTCTGAAAGCTTCCTAAGTAATTAATGAGCCACCATGACTAAAGGTGTGTAACACACAGTTCCTTTTTCAAGAAGAACAATATAAACCAGTGTGAAGAAAGAGTAGCAGTAGCTATGTTTTTAGCACAGTTCTATTCCAGGCATTGTTCTGAACTTTTTTTTTTTTTTTTTTGAGATAGGGTTTCTCTGTGTAGCCCTGGCTATCTTGGAACTTACTTTGTAGACTGTCCTCAAACTCAGAAATCTACCTGCCTCTGTCTTCCAAGTGCTGGGATTAAAGGTGTGCACCACCACTGCTCAGATGTTCTGAACATTTTATGTGTGTGTGCATGTGTGCACATGCATGCCCTTTCTTCCCATCAAGTATGAGGTCAATTCTATTACTGTCCATTTTCACATGAGGAACTAAAAGCCTGCAGGTATCCTGTAGCCAGTTCCAGTCACACAGCTGCTCGGTGACATCACTAGGGATTCTGACGCAGGCTTCTGGGCCTGGAGCCCATACTTGTCATCTCCTGATGCTCTCCAGGTCAGGGAGGTGGCGGGAGGGGACACCTGACAGCAGCATTCGCTGCAGTGCCACGTGCCGCACCTGCAGTCTCCCATTTGAACTGACTGCGGAAGGAACTGACTCACACAGAGCCTCTGAGGAAGGACTTCCACTCCCTGTCTGTTTGACATGAGCACCCTGAGGCTCTGGAAATAAAGTCTGAAAATCTGCAACAGGTTGGGCTGGAGAGAAGGCACAGCAGGTAAAGGCACTAGCGTGTGTCACCAAGCCTGAAAATCTGAGTTTGATCAATGAGACACACATGTGTGAGGAGAGAACTCCCAGAGTCATCCCAATGTGCACCATGGTGTCTTTTGTAATAAAAATCTGCAGTTGGGTGTGCAAACCCTGACCTGTGCTTGTCTTGAAGCCCTCCTCTCACCAGAGCAAATGAAGGCTCCTGAGGTTTGCTGCCAGGTACTGTTGTAAGGAGGCTGCTTATTTGTTTCCTGGCAGCTCAGACCCAAAATAATCACACAGAAATTATATTATTCAAAACACTGCTTGGCCCATTAGCTCTAGCTTCTTATTGGCTAACACTTAATATCTTAATTTAACCCATTTTTAGTAATCTGTGTGTGTATTGCCACATGGCAGTGGCTTACCAGGTAAAGTTTTGGCACCTGTCTCTGGTGGGGCTACATGGCTTCTCACTGACTCCACCTCCTTTCTCCCAGCATTCAGTTTAGTTTTCTCCACCTACCTAAGTTCTGCCCTAGCAACAGGCCAAGGCAGTTTCTTTATTCACCAGTGGTATTCACAGCATACAGGGGGGAATCCCACATCAAGGTACCTCACTCTCCACATGCTAGTAAGTTGGTATCCATGGAGTAAATCAGGAATTATTTGGTATATGTTGCCTCTTTCTAGTCTGTTCTTACTTAAAGCCCAAGCAGTATGTTAATGCAGGTCACATCTGTCGCTCTTCTATTCATGCCTTCCCCTGGCTCCTCACTGCTTGGGGTTTAAAGGCAAGATCTCTGCTATGGCCCTGAAGGCCCTAGAGATCCCTCAGTTACTGCTTCATTCCTTGCCACCTGCTCTAAGCTGGTACCTCTTAGCCATGCCAGCATTTTGGTGCCTCAAGGCCTTTGTGAATGTTTTATTCATGTGTGCAGTTTGCTCTTTCTTAGTACTTGGGTCAGCTCTGCTTATCCACTGAAGGATCTCATCTACGTTTGGTCCTCCAGGTCAGTGGTTCTCAACCTTCCTAATGCTGTGACCCTTTAATACATTTCCTCATGTTGTGGTGTTCCCAACCATAAAATTATTTTCACTGATACTTCATAACTGTAATTTTGCTACTGTTATGAATCATAATGTAAATGTCTCATGCACAGGATAGCTGATATGTGGCCCTTGTAAAAGGGTCAGACAAACCCCGGAGGGTTGAGAACAACTGCTCTAGGAACTGCTGACCCAAGACCACGGTTTCAGTCAGGCAGGATGGGTAGGGTTTTGAGATCTGTTGCATGGTGTAGTAAGCATAATTAACAATAATATATATTTTAAAGCTGCTAAAAGAACAGATTTTAATGTTCTCATTGTTAAAAATATAAGTATCTAAGGTGATAAATATGGTAATTTGCTTGATATAATTATTTGACTAAATATATCAAAACACTGTACTGTACTTCATAAATATATATAACTTTGGGGACCGAGGGGACGGCTCAGTGGGTAAGTGCCTGTGACACAAGCATGAAGACCCAAGTTTGCATCCCCTGCACCCACAAAAAAACTTGGGGACAGTGCTCTATGTGCCTGCTCTCCTGGCACTAGGGAGGTGGGGACAGAGGAGTTCATTGAACAGCTAATCAAGCTAAGTCTGTGAGTTGCAGATTTAGTGAGAGAATCAAAGATAAGGTGGAGAGCAGTAGTAGAGGATACCTGACATCATGTGGACACATGTGTACCCACATATACCACACAAACACATGAAGAGATAAACATGTACAGCTGTAAAAATAAAAAAATAAATCAGGGGGCTGGAGAGGTGCCTCAGCAGTCAAGAGCACTGGGTGCTCTTCCAGAGGATCCATGTTTATTTCCCAGCACCCCATGGCAGCTCACAAACACCTGTAACTCTAGTTTCAGGGGATCTGCTGCCATCTTGTGGCCTATGCAGGCACCAGGCATGTACGTGGTACACAGACATACATGTAGGCAAGCACCCATAAACATAAAATAAAAATAGGTAAAATCTTTTAAAAATATAAAAAGTTTAATGTTAGTTTCCCCAGTTACTCTCTTTCTGTATAGGACTCACCCCTCCCATATTGTTATTTGTATTGGATAAGTTTAATGCCTGCTTCTTGGACTAGGCACTACGGAAATGAAGCTTAAATGTTTAATAACTGCTCAGCCCTTATTGCAGAACATGGTACACAGATGTAGCCAAGCCTCAGTGAGTCTGGGTATACTTGGTGCCAGGAAAAGTCCCACCTACAGATTGTTGCTTTTCCATGGTTGATGAGAAGCTGCAGAAGGGCTGGATTTACAACTTTGTGGGGCGGGTGCTCAGTATGTGTAGGCCCTAGATCCTGCCCCCCCCATCCAAAAACAGCAGTAGAGAATAAAAGGCCACTAATTACCCTTTAAAGGTATTTTTTAGATAGGGTCTTTTGTAGTGCAGGCTGGCTTCAAACTTACTATGTACCCAGGATGACACTGAACCTCTGATTTCTTGCCACCACAGTGCTGGGTGATAGGAATACACTAACTACACTCCCAGTTTCTGCAGTGCTGGGATTTGAACCTGTGGCCTCATACATACTAGACAGCTACTCTGTCAACTGAACTACATTCCTACCTAATTAGGTGCTTTGAAGAATTAGTTTTCTTGGAAAATAGTGTCTGGAAAATGCTGGTTTAAAATACATGTGATGATTTTTCTTTTTAAAAACCTTCCAGGCAAGCGCTTTGCATCTGGATCTGCTGACAAGAGCATCATTATCTGGACCTCAAAACTGGAAGGCATTCTGAAGTACACGTAAGTGACTCCGTGGGTGACAGTATTATAGTTTAACTCTTACTGTTTTGATTGCTTGAGACAGGGCCTCCCTCTGAGAGGCAAGCCTCAAGCTTATGCCCTCCCTGCCTCAGCCTGAGGCAGCTGGGTTTGCAGGTGTGCCCACCAACCATACCTGACTCTGTTCTGACTGCTATTCATTGTGGCCACAGCCTTGTGGAAACAATATATGGAGAAATCTCCCCAAGATGAACTTGAATTCAGCACAGTGGTGGGTGGGGAATGAATGATCACTAACTGGCTTAGCCAGCACTGAGCCATGTCTCATGTAATGTATTTCAGCTAATTCTGACAGCACAGATTCCTGTCTCTCCTCTCTCACCCAGCATGTCCTCTTCAGTGTCTCTGCCTCCAGGAATGGCTTTGCATCTACCCAGTGTCAAAAGCTAGAAATCCAGCACACTCTAAGCTTCCTACTCCTTAGGGGCTGTGCTCAAATCTCTCCCTTTCTTAGCCAGGCCCCTATCCCCTGCCATCACGACTCCCACATGCATCCTACAGGTCTCAGTTGCACAGGAGGCCCGTCCTGAGCATTTCTTACAGCTGTGGCCTTACATATTCTGACCACTGATTGATGACACCCTGTAGGCTCTGGAAGGTAGACACCACCCCTGCTTTTGTATGCCTGTAGTTCTGGCTCCTAGCCTGGTCCACTTTTGTAAGTACTTGACAAACATCTTTTGTTATTTTTAGTTGTAGAGAAATACCCCAGACGTGAACTGTGCTGTCACCACCAGGTGTTACATATATCCACACTGTTGTGCAACCAAACTTTGGCATACACAGTCTTCAGAACCCTCCATCTTGCTGAACTTAAACTCAATGCTTAACACCTTCCCTTCTGTTCCATCTCAGCCCCAGCAACTGTCATTTTCCTTTCTGACTCTAGGAGTTTGACTCCTGTAGGTGCCTCATAGAAGTGGGATCATAGAGTGTTTGGTGTTTTGTGATTGGCTTATTTTATGTAATGTCCTCATGGCCCATGCCTTCCTCTTTAAGGCTGAGTAATACTCCATTGTGTATCTATATCCCATTTGGATTGCTCAACAGCTGACGGACACTTGGGTTGCTCCCACCTGGTATCTACTATGAATGATCCTGCTCTGAACACAACAAACAATGTTTGTTGAACATTGAGTCAGGTCATGCATATGGTGTCCTCAGAAAGCGAAGTACTAGAACTGGGCCGAAATGCCATGCAGTGCACCTGGCCTGCACTGTCTTCGTCACACTCTACCCAGAGATGGTCAATTAGAGCCACAAATAAAGCATGCTGTTTGCACTGGCACTGAGCTGGTTCTCGGTGTCTTTATCTCAGCCACCCAGTGGAGGTGTCAGAAAGAGAGCCCTGGAGGACGAGGAGCTTGAGTTGGGTGGGATGCAGGGTGGGTTCAAACTGGTGGTGAGGACAGTCCTATAAAGGAGTTCCTGAGCTGGCTGTTGGTCTCTCAGAGAGGGGCTTGCAATGTGTCACCCAAGGCTTCAATCCTGGTTTTTTTTTTCCCTTAATTTATTTATTTTTAATTTAATTTACGTATGTGCATATTTTATTTTGCATAGAAGCTAGAAGAGGGCATCATATCCTTTGGAACTGGAGATACAGACAGCTGTGAGCTGCCATGTGGGTGCTGAGAATTGAACCCCGGGTCCTGGAAGAGCAGTAAGTGCTCTTACCTGCTGAGCCATCTCTCCAGCCCCTTCCAGCCTGCTTTGAATCTCCAGTTGTAGCCACTGAGACATTTATGGTTTGCTATGGAATAATCTTCCGTTCTTCACCTTTCAGGCACAATGACTCTATACAGTGTGTCTCCTACAACCCTATTACCCACCAGCTGGCATCCTGTTCCTCCAGTGACTTCGGTAAGTTTCAGTTCCCAGCATCCACAGTGGAGAATGCTGAGATTCACACAGAACGTGCTGACCTGTCCAGAGGGAGAGGCCTCATCTCCACCTCCAGCAGCCAGGGGGAGGTTCATAGTTATCCTTTAAATTTGCAGAAAGAGACAGTGAGAGATGATGTCCTTGGGGTGGTAAGACATCTGAGACAGATGAGCAATAGTATCCTAGGGAGGAAATGGCGTGATGAACAGGAGAGTGGGCATAGAAGACTCCGACTTCCCTAAAAGGACTGTGTCTCTGTCCCCACCTTGGTATTCATCCACATCCACATGCGTGGAATTCACCCTTTCAACCATGCTGCTGACTCAGTGAGTCCTTATTCTTGTCTCTGTGGCAGTGGCTCTGCTTCCTGGGGACAGCAGACCTTTGTCCCCCTGATGCCATACAGGCTGGCATGTGCTGGGACAGGAAGTGGCAGTGATGTGTGTATGAAGGGAGGAGGGAGGCTTCTGGAACATGAAACATTGATGCTGGCTTCCAACTCCATACCAAGGGACCCATAGGACGGCCAAGGGTCTAGGAATCCAGAGACCTAAGCCTTCTCAGTACCGCAATGTCCTCATCCAAAAGGGATGTGTTCCCTGCCTTGTCCGTCCCACTCATGTAGTTTTAGCTTCCAAAGAGAGTGTAAAACAACACAGTTTATCAACAGTGGAAGCACTGCCATTTGCTTAAAAAATTTAGCTTATCTTCTTGTGGGCTGCTGATCTGTGCTTGTTTGGGGGCAGTTAAAATACCCCTGCTCTCAAGCTTGTGGTACAAGGAAGGTAGGATTTGTAAAAACATCTTAAGTAAAATGAGTTGGGCTGGGGAGATGGCTCAGTGGGTAAAGTGCTTGCAGCACAAGGACCAGAGTTCAGATCCCAGATACCCGTGTACAAGCCAGCTGTGGTGGCTTCTGTCTGTAACCCCAGTGCTGGGGCAAGACGGCCAGATACCAGGGACTTGTGGGACAGACAGACTAACCAAAATAGAGTACTAGGATCAGTGTTAAAAAATAGAGTGATAGAGAAGACATCTCCATGTCAGCTTCTGCTTCCCGGGGCAAGCATCCCCACGCACAGATGTCACTGTACGTACACATGCAGTATGTATACATACACATGCAGTAGTTCCTACAGAATGTTTCTAGTGAGGGAGGCACTGTGCTGATGGTTTACAACAATTTTTTAAGAAGGGAATTCCTATGGTTTGAGAACTATTTAAAAAAAATTCTGAGTTCCAAGTCCTGTGGCTGAGGTCAAGTGTTTCACCTATTCCCATCCCATGCTGAAGGAGAAAACACAGGGGCTCAATGTAGTTCTGGAGTCACTGGCAGTTACTTAGCCAGCACTGCAGGAGCAGAGCTGGGGCCCAGGTTGGGCAACTATGTGCAGAGCTTGAGGGGTCTAGAAAGGAGGGGCTCCTGTAGCTGAAGGCCCTGTGCGTTTTCAGCGGAGCACAGCTGGGGTGGAAATGCTTGGAAGAAGGGAGGGGAAGAGTCATTTGGCATGCATTCCCAAAGCCTTTCTCTTCTCCAGGGACTCTCACGACTGCGGCAGCAGGGTATGAAGAAAAGATAAGACACAGATATAAAACTAGGACCAGCTGGACCACAGCATCCTGGGAGCCCAGTGTGCTTATTATATAGAGTTGAACAGAGAGGCAGGGTTACTGCCTGCAGCTGAGTCAAGGAGGCAGGGTTATCACAGATAAATATGGAGGCAGGGTCATCACAGATAAATACAGAGGCAGGGTTATCACAGGTAAATATGGAGGCAGGGTCATCACAGATAAATACAGAGGCACGGTTATATACAGCCGGACCAAGGAGACAGGTTTAGTTAATCTCTGTCTGAGCAGTCTCATAGGGAGCAGTTTCAGGCCATAAATACTGTGTTGGACATTTTCTGAATGTATTGTCAACATCTACACATGGACCAGAAAGGGAAGTCTTTGCCATTTCCCTCAATTTCACCCCCAGGGAGAAGGCTTTGCCTTTCCTCGGGGTCTGAGGCTACTGAGTCCTTGACATGGCTGTGGACATGACTCAGGACTTTATACTCATTCAGGGCTTCCTCTGCTCTCTACAAATGCACATGGCTGTGTAAAGTTATTTGTGCCGTTTATTTCATGCGGCCATACTTCACAGCTCAGGCAGAGTAGAGTTTGCTTTTGTTGTCTGTTGTTTAGGGCATTGCACCACATCTGGGGATTGGTGGGAGCAAACCTAAAATGACCAGTGAGCCATGCCCAGTGCATGGCTCGGATAGAGCCATGAGCAGTGACAGAGGCCTAGAAACTGGACTCTCCAAAAAGGTCATTTGTGACTTATTTTATTTTTATTAGCTTAACAAAGGAATAGGTTTTGCCATGACATTTTCAAACAAAATTTGTTTTTGTTGCTTCTCCCACTCCTCCAATCCCATTCTTCCCTATCTACACTCTTTCCCTGGTGTCCTTTCACCCCAGGAGCCTGCTTTCCACTTCCATGTCATATGTGACCCCCAAATCTCTTGTTCCCTCTGATGGTTTCCTACTAATTTCATTGTCTGTACCCACTATCACACCCCTTGCTTACAAATATTGAGTTAGACATGAGAACACGTGATGTTTGTCTTTCTGGGACTGGGTCAGCTCACTTAATGTGAAACTTGACAGTTTCATTCCTGCCTGTTCTATTTCCTTATCTCATTATTTATTTGTTTGTTTGTTTTTTAATCCTTTGGTTTTTGAGACAGGGTTTCTCTGTGTAGTCCCTACTGTCCTACACCAGTCTGGCTTCAAATTCACAGACATCTTCTTGCCTCTGCCTCCCAAGTGCTGAGGTTAAAGGCGTGCGCCACCACCGCCCGGCTTAACTCATTATTTTAATGCTGAGTTGTTCTCTGACTGCCATGTGCTAGCTATGAGCAGCTAAGTTGTCTTTTTCTTTAGATTTAAATCCTGGAGAAGTTGACTAGAACTTTACCTATCTGCCTTTTTTAAAAAATAATTCCCCGTACATTGCAAAGACAGTACAGAGAAACCTCAAGTATTCTTCACCCAGTTTTCTTACGCACCTTGGGCAGTGCAGGAGCCAGGGCAGGAAGGCACAGGGTGTCTGTGGTTCTGTCATTTCCTCATGTGTCTCAGTGTACTGCTACTGCATTGCAGGATCCCATTCCCACACCAAAGCCTGCTACCTGCCCTCCGCTGCCATCTGAGATCCCAGTGGCCATAAATCTATTCTCCAGTTGTGTGATTATTGTTTAGTATGTTGTATACATAGACTTACTTTGTACTGAACTTTTGTATGTTTGCTTTTTCCTCCCTTAGCATAAGACTCCAGAGATTTGAGTTTTGTAGAAATGAATAGTTTATTTCTCTATTGCTGAATAGTCTTGCTGTGTTTTGTTTTTGTTTTTTTTTTTGTTTTGTTTTTTGACTGATACCGAAGGGCTGTGGTCTCCTGAGCAGAAGTCTGTCTCCAAACATAAATCCAGCAGCAAGATCACCTGCTGCAGGTAAGCTAGGGATGCTCTGATGACAAGCCTCTGCTCCTTTCTATCCCCAACAGACCCACACAAACCACTAATTTTGCACCACAGAGAAAGTGTGGTGTCGACTAGTTGGTATAGACTTCTGTGTTCCCTTTCTTCTTCTCTTGTCTTCTTGATGGGAGTGACTTGTGCCTTTGATCACTTTCACTTGGTGAGGCTTCTTCATCAGGATCAACAGTCAGGAACCTCTGACTTTGGTACTAGACCCAGACCAAAGTCTGGATCTTGTGACTGACAGGTCTATGACCTTGGGAAAGTTACAAAGTCAGAGCTGGAGCCTCAGGGTCCTCATGGCCCAGTGGTGATAGCACCACTATTGCTGGGAACGCATGTAAGCCAGGCTAAGCACTCTAAAACTGAGCAGCTTCTGGGGGGCTCTGGGATTCAGCATTTGTTGAGTGACATGTCAAGCCCTGTTCTAGGGCTAAAAAGACACAAGACAGTGTGTTTACTGGGAGCCTCTGAATTGGGAGGGGTTGAAATGCAAAGCAGAAAATGGGAGCTGGTCTAGAGTGCAGGGGTAGGCTGTCATGGAGATGTGTGCAGAGAGCCAGGGGATAGATCCTTCTGAAATGGATACCACTGCCTTAAGGTCTCACTGTTCCAGATGTGAGTGGCAGTTCAAGCTGGTGTCTAATTCCATGTCAGGAGCGAGCAGGGTGATGAGAGTGTAGCCCGGCTGCAGCCACCTCCCACTGTGTCCTTTCCATCTCCTGTGCTCTCTATTGGTTGTGTGTGCAGCTGGACAAACGACGGTCAGTACCTGGCTCTGGGGATGTCCAATGGGGTCATCAGCATCCGGAACAAAAATGGCGAAGAGAAAGTGAAGATCGAGCGGCCAGGGGGCTCCTTCTCCCCAATATGGTCCATCTGCTGGAACCCTTCAAGGTACCCATGGCTATCTTTCTTCTGGCTGCCACTCTTAGAAGAAAGGCTCTCTTAGCCCTCTGAGCTCTTTTTCTCTTTATGACATCTTCATAGTTTAAAGTCCTCTCTCCTCACTTGCCTGGTCTTTTGGAACCTGTTCTTTATAAATGGAGTTTTAAAAGAGCCTATATTGAATTTTGGAATGAATCCCAGAGATTTAGCTAAGCAGACAAACTATCTAGGCCAGCAGGGGGTGGGGTGAGGGGGAGAGAGAGAGCGAGGCTTCTTCATGAACTAGTGGTTGTGATCCTCCCTGTGTTTCTTTCCTTGCTTCTTTGTTCTTCCTCCATGTCCTGGAGTACGCACCACCACCCCACTTGTTAACAATTAACAGAACAGCGATTTCTTGACTGCTTTTAAAAAAAAATTTTCCTTGTCAAAAAGTTAAAATTAAGTCTACAAATATCCCTAAAACCTAAAGGTCTGCAGACAGTTGGCACCTACCTGCTCAAACCTTACATATACTTTACTGTTATGGCCATGTGACTTTGAGGGTGGACTGAAAGCTTTCCTGACTCTTTGCATAATCCTATGACATTGTCAAGCCTATCCCCACAGAGTTCTCTGAGGGTAAATTAAAGGACTCAATTATTTTCCATTCCAATGTTATTTTACAGGTGGGCGCCTGCTTGATTTAGGAGGCTGTTTAATTCCATTGAATTTCTTACAAAAGGTTATTATAATTCTTCCTGAATAATTCTGTCCAGCGGAGGCCCTGCATGTGTATATAGTGTCTTCAAAGGCCATTAGCCTACACCAGAGTTCCTGCTGTTTGATTTTGTGGCCACAGATGACTTTGTGGCTTCAGGCTACCATTTTTAATTCATGAGAAGCAGGATGCCCAGTGTACCTGGTGGCTGTCCTCTTCCGGGCAGGGTCCAGGGGCTCCTTGGCAGGTTTTGAAATGATAGCTTCAGTGTAGTCCTAGGCAATGTGATTGTGAACATCCGCTTACTGTCTACAGCCGATGGGAGAATATCTGGATGAGCAGAGAGAACGAGGATGCTGAGGATGTCATTGTCAATAGATATTTTCAGGAAATCCCTTCCATTCTGAAGTCAACAGTGTACAGTAGTCAGGGTAGTGAGGCACAGGAGGAAGAGCAAGAGGAAGAGGACGACAGTCCCAGGGACGGCAACTCGTGAGTGTGTCCCAGAGTGAGGACCCTCCTTGGGAGGGCCCAGGCCCCCGCACAGACCTGCTGAAGCAGTTGCTGCCGAGAAGCTCCTTGGCCAAGGGCAGCAGAGCAGGGGCCGGGGGATTGTTGGTGTGCCCCCACACTCACAGGGAAGCTCCCCCAAGAAGCATGTGTGGGTGGCAGATAGTGCAATCCTCTGGGAAAGGAGGAAAAACTGGGTAGTGCGGAGGAGGAGACACCTCTGTAAACTGCCATCTCTGAAAAGGCCCCAGACCTCTGTATGTTCCCTTTGACTTCCTTGTGTGAGTATCATAACCATGCCTGCTTTTTAACCTCAGAGTAAGCCCCTTCCAGCAACACTAGACATTCTCTGAGGAGTTTGGTTTACCTAAGGGCCTGTGTAGGACCAACATTCATTGGTTACTGGGTGTGTTTTCTTGGCCTATTCCCACACCACTTCACCTTGCATTGGCTAGGATGTATGTAAAGGAGAAGGAAGCCCTTAGCTTTTGCCCCCTCCCACATCCACAGTCCTGGCTACTGGAGACGACCGGTAAGGGAGCAGGAAAAGCTGAGGCAGTCAGGATGTTGTGATTGGGCAATCATGTCCCAGCTTGGGACCCTCCTCACTGCAGCCCTGACACCTAAGATTCATTAGAGGAATCCAGGTTCTGGGGATGGGAAGTGGGGACAGAAAAGGAGGAAGGGTGGCTTTCAGGCTCCCATCTGCGCTCCAGCCCGTTTTATTATCCCACATGGGTGTTTTGGTAGAGCCCCACCGCCCACCAATATGGGTGGTTGGGTTGGAAACTCCTAGACTAGTGTCTAGCGACTGGGCCTAGCCCAGTACCACACATAGCCTCTCTACTGGGTTTCACTGGTGGCTAGGGTTTGGACTTCAGCGACAGTCATCACTGTTCATCAGCAAGCCTTCTGCCAACATCTTCTCTACTTTTCCCCTTTGTCTTAATTCTGAGTTAGGGTCTATGGCGTTTTCATTGCTACCCCTGGCTGGGTTTTACAGACCATGCTGCATAGGACATACTTATATGGCTAGTGGTGGCTGTCAGACCCTGGGCTCAGGGAAACAGGGGGATTAACAAAGACTCAGCCACCTGGGGAGGCTTATGGTCCAGCCTTGATGCTGGAAAGCCTCTCTCTGTCTACATTCTGAGTGGTTGGCTTCCCATTTGAGTCTCAGAGGCCTTCCTGGGTTCTGGTCCTGAAGTCCAATCCCAAGACACAGATCTACAGGCTTTGTTACATTGGCAGCTGTTTGTCTTCAAAAACTTCAAAAGTTGGCCATCTTCATTCAGATGCCATTTCACTTCTTTGAGAACCCTGACTGTAAGAGAACTTGGATGTGGGTGCCATTTTTCCCTTGTAGGAAGACTGAGCAGTTTCCCATCTATTGGAACGGTCTAGCCTCCTCACTGTAAACTATGTCTTCTGGCTACTCCCCACATTTTACGCATAGGAAGGGTACACTTGGATTTGCAGCCATGCTCATCCTTTAAGTTGCTCCCCAGGAACCCTGAAGTGAGGGGTTTACCTTCTGCTACTGCCGTGTCTTAGCCCAGGCTGTTCATGACTCAGATTCACTGCCATAGCAGATCCCAGGAGGGCCAAACCTGTCTCTGCTTTAGTCTCGGGGCTGATTGATGCTTGGCCTGATTGTAACGCTGGCCCCAGTACGGCTGTGTAGCACTTGGCTCCCTGACAGCCTGGCCAGGACTTTCTTTTTCCTGTTGTTTGTTAAGCCCCAGCCACGCTCATCAGCAGGCTGTGCCCCTTATAACCTCTTTTGTCTTCTATTGATTAGAGAGGAACATAATGACATCCTGGCTGTAGCTGACTGGGGACAGAAACTTTCCTTCTACCAGCTGAGTGGAAAACAGGTATGTAGTACCATGTGAACCCAGTTACCCATGTAAGCTGTAGCACACTCTGATAGTGTGCTTCTGAGACTGTGCTATTAGTGACTGCACACGGTCATGTTTAGCATCTGCATAGTGACTGTTTGCTGTGGCTCCGGGTCCTAGACTCAAATCTTTGTCTTCTTTTCTTCAGCTCTTTAACCCAGTACTTTATGTACCTTAGAAATGGGGAGACGACCAAGACCAGCACAGTAAGTCCCACACAGCTGGAAAGTGGTAGAACCTGGGATTGAAACCCAGATCAGATTAATTTACTAGTTCTTTGAGAATTTCCAGTGTGCTTTTGAGAGGATGTGCCCAGTGACATGTTTCTTTCAGCTAGACCCCGCACCCTAAACTTCACCCCTTCTCCATAATGCCATTGACTGGGAACTGAGCTTTGACACAGAGTTTCTGAGATTTGTTTAGGGTCCAAACTATGGTACAGACGGCAACTCCAACTCGTTATCTTTTTGGTTTTGAAGTATCTTTTCAACTCTGGAGTGATTTGGGATTAAATATAGGACAAGGATTGATAAAACAAAGTCAAAATTTTCATCAGCCTGGTAACATTTGTGTAATTTTGGCCTTTTAGGCATATGTAGTGCTTGATGAGTTCCTGGCTTAGTAGCCATAGCTGGTTTCCCTGGTCCAGACACTGTTATGCTGCTTACAGCATGAGCTCTTTTAAGCCTCCAGCCCTCTGGAGGAGCTGCTACCAACACTGTTGTACACATAAGAAAACTGAGGCCTGGAGATGCTCTTGGCCACACCCAGTTTGGGACCTGGCCAGATGGATGCTAGAAATCTATATCTGCATATCTGCCAAATTAGTCTAGTGATGATTATTGTAAAAGTATAATTGAATTAAAAACTGATTTTTATACAACGGATTTTCAATGGAAAGACAATAATTTTTCATTAAGTACCTAAGCAATATTGGACTTTAAAGAGACTCTTTGTATTTTCCTTCTTGGGATTCACTAGGCTTAAAAATGAAAAACAAAAAAACCCCTATATATATTTATTCTTTTAAAAGGTATGATGAAGGGAGGGTAAAGAAATTAAGACAGTAATACTCTAGCCATCGGCTCCTGAGATGCCTTTTCTACATTCTTTCCATTCCTTCAGAGTCCAGTCGCTTCCCTGACTCTCCATGTCAGTGAGCTGTTTTAGTCACTACGTTCTTCAGTTCCACATGGGTGCTGGGGACCCAGTTCAAGCCCTCTGCAAGAACAGTACATTCTCGTAACCACTGAGCCATCTCTCCAGCCCCTTCCTTAATATTTTGAACCATGTTATCACAGATGTTTTAAGTTTTTCATCTGCTTATTCTAATACCTGGGTCATCTGGGTCTGGCTTTGTTGATTGTCTTTTATATGTATGGATGTTTGCCTGCTTGTATATGTACCACATGTGTGCAGTGCCCACAGTAACCATCAGAGGGTATCAGACACCCCTCCCCTCCCCCAACAGGAGTTACAGTGATTCCAGTGAACCACCATGTGGGTGCTGGGAACCAAATCCAGGTCCTCTGCAAGAGCAGCCAATGTTCTTAACCCTTGAGCATCCCTCCATCCCCCGTTTCCTACTTTTTGAGCATTTGAATTATATTCTGGGCCTTATAAATGGTACCTCATAGACACCCATTTTTCTCCTGTTCCTCTGAAGGTGTATGCATGATCACAGGAGAGAGGGGGATGGGAGAATGAGGGGACGGGGAGGGGAGATACACAGGGTACGGTGTTGTTGGCCTTGCTGTGCTCTGCTCCATATTTTCAGTGGGCAGCAGCTGAGATCTCAGTATAGTTCTTTGGCGTCACCTGTGAGTCACGTGCTTGGGTAGCTCAGGGTTTCCAGAGTGAGCAGAGCTTGTGTGCAGAATGGACTTCCTTCCGGCCCTCCTTTCTGCAGCATCCCTCCTGACTGTTCAGCTCTCAGATGCTGTGCCCACCTAGAAAGGAGCTTCCAGGGCCAGTGCTCAGAGAAGCTTGCTTGAGGCTGTTTCTCTGTCTAGTTTCTGCCTGCTTTGGGCACCTGCTTCAGTTGGTCCTTGTAGTTGGTCCTGAGCTGATGGTTGTTGCTTGCAAGAAGAAGTCCTGAGCCCCAGCCCACAGCTGTCAGCCCTCCGTGTCATGACAGGTGCCAGGGTTTTCTTGTTAGATTTTGTAGCATTGGGAGGTAGGAGGGAAGCTTTTGGTTGTTAGGCATTTGAAATTCCTAAAAAGGAAAGAAAAAGTGAACATACTAAATTTATAATTGTAGTTGAAATTAGTTGAAGGGAATTAACTAAGTTGAAATTGGAGCTAGTTCAGTGGTTTTATATGTTTAAATTGTGTTCATTAAACCATCAGCGCCAATTGATTGTTCACTTTTACTAGATTTATACATAGGAAAACATTTGTAAATTGACCCTAAGTCTTAAAGCAAGAACCAGGTTTTTAGAGTTGTTTTCCTTAAATTGAATAAAGAATAAAGGACAGTCTTTTCAAGTGAATAAGCCCAGAAAATAGAGAAAAAGAGCTGAGGTGAGATGCTGGCCCTGTGTGAGGCAGTGAACAAGGGAAAGACTCCCTAGCCTCCAGGTTGGCTGAGGAGGTTGGGCCCACTTTGCAACAGTTAGGTCAGGCATTGCTGATTTTAGGAGCCAAGGATTTGGATGGGTTGAGGGGAAGGTGTGGGTGTTCCAGAGGCGGAGAGGCCTGTGTAGGTAATGGGCTAGCTTAGGAGGTAAGGCTAGGGAGCCCCCGCCTGCCCACCACTCCCCCTTCCTCACTTATGATGGTAGGGAAGCCCTTACTGGGGTTCAAGAATGGTCTTTCACTTGGTGTGTCCTCTCTTTCCTCAGATTGGAAAGGATCGGCCACTGAACTTTGACCCCTGCTGCATCAGCTACTTCACCAAAGGAGAGTACATTTTGGTGGGGGGTTCAGACAAGCAGGTATCTCTTTTCACCAAGGATGGAGTACGGCTGGGGACCGTTGGGGAGCAGAACTCCTGGGTGTGGACCTGTAGAGTGAAACCTGACTCCAACTATGTGGTAAGTAGAGGAAGTTCTTCCTGCAGAGCCTTTCTGAGCATCAGGTCAGCCAGGCAGATCTTGGTCATCGCTCCTCATGGGGGGTGTGCTGCTTCTCCTCCCAGCCTGAGACTGACAGCTGTCTTCTGAACAGGTGGTAGGCTGCCAGGATGGAACCATTTCCTTCTACCAGCTCATCTTCAGCACAGTCCACGGCCTCTACAAAGATCGGTATGCCTACAGGGACAGCATGACAGATGTCATCGTACAACACCTGATCACGGAGCAGAAAGGTAAGAGGCAGGCTTGCCTCTGCTTATAGACACTAGCCAAGGGGTACCAGTGTGCTGGTGATAGGACACACAAAATAATAGGAAATGTCTCCCCTGGCCTTTGTTGGTTTGTTTGTTTTTGTTTTTGAAACAAGGTTTCTCTGTGTAACAGCTCTGCCAGACCTGGTCACTCTGTAGACCAGGCTGGCCTCAAACTCACAGAGATCTGCCTGCCTCTGCCTTCTGAGTGTTGGGATTAAAGGTGTATGTCACCACAGCCTGGCATCTCTCCTGGTCTTGCTTTAGCTTTTGGCAGTGGAAAGAGGATGCAGATCTCTTTGAGGATCTAGCAAAAGCAATAAAACCTGTCAAAAAAACAAAACAAAAGCACCTCCCCCAAAAAAGTACCAACTTACTACATTTTACAAATAATTCCAAGGTATAAATGGACAAATGGACTCCTTGAGGCACAGAAGCTGACAAATCAGGGCTATGATGACTGACCTGCATGGGGCTTTGTGGTCCGTTACCTGTAGACGGACGGTGCTAATTCATTCCTGGCTGCCCAGACCCGAAATAATCACACAGAAACTATATTATTTGCAATTTTCCACAAGGCTCGTGGTTTACCGGCAAGGTTCAGGCTGGCAGCTCATGCCTTTCTCCTCTGGCTGCTACATAGGGCCTCTTTTTCTCTGCCTTCTTTTCCCCAGAATTCAGTTTAGTTTTCCCACCTAGCTCTATTCTGCCCTGCCACAGGCCAAAGAACTTCTTTATTCATTGACCAATAAAAGCAACACATATACAGAAGGTCTTCCCACACCCTTTACCCTTTCTGGTCAGAGCCATTTTGGCATACTTTTCCCTCAGCTTCTATCTGTCTGTCTCTTGGTAGGTTCTTCTGCTAGATAAGTAGGGCAGTGGATAGGCTCAGGCTTGGTAAGAGATCAGGGAATGTCTTAGTTAGGGTTTCTATTGCTGTGAAGAGATGCCTTGACCACAGCAACTCTTATAAAACATTTAATTGGGGCTGGGTTTCAGATTCAGAGCTCTAGTTCATTGTCATTGTGGTGGGAAGCATGGTGGTGTGCAAGCAGATGTGGCACTGGAGAAGAAGCTGAGAGTCCTACACTGGATCAGCAGGAAAAAAGTGATACTGAGTCCAGCTTGAGTATCTGAAATCTCAAAGCTCATCCCCTGTGGCATACCTCCTGCATCAAGGCCACACCTCCTGCATCAAGGCCACACCTCCTGCATCAAGGCCACACCTCCTGCATCAAGGCCACACCTCCTGCATCAAGGCCACACCTCCAATTATGTTACTCCCTGCGAGTCTATAGGGGTCATTTTCATTCAAACCACCACTGGGATCCAGCTCACATGGTCTAAACTCTGACAGTCCCCTTCTGTTCAGCTAAGTAGCTCTGCTGGTTAATAGTTCCATCCTGCTGCATTCATAAGTGACGTGCTGACCACATGTGCTGTCTGGATGTGGCTAGCCAGACATGCCCAGGTGTCTTTGCATAGAGGTCCTGCTTTGGGGCCATCCTGCAGATTTAGTTTGGCTTCTTTTGTCCCAGCCTGGGTAGTTCTGTGTTTTGGAAATTCCATCTAGGTGGTGGGACTGTAGCCACTGAGACTGCTTAGCAGTGTCCTGTTTGGGTTGTTTACCCCAGTTGGTCTGTAGAGAGGCAGAGCCTACCTCATGGAGGTCTCCCTGTGGTCAGAAAGGTTGCAGGGGTGTGGTAAGCTGTGAAATTGTCATTATGGTGGGCTTCTGATCAGTAGGCGCCTTTCATGTGCAGAGGACATAGAACAAGTGGTGGTGGCATTGACTGCTTAGCTTTGGGCTGCACAGATTGTACCATATGCAGCTCTGGACCCCATGCACATGGCAGGCGTTCTGGGAAAATTTTTAAAGATTTATTTACTTTTACCTTATGTGTATGTCTGAGTGCCTGCACATGGCCATGTACCTTCTATGTGCAGTGCCAGAGGAGGCCATAGGAGGGCAACAGATCGCCAGGAGCTAAAGTTACAGGTGTGGCTCCATGTGGGACTGTGAACCAAACTCTAGTCTCCTTGAGAGCAGCAGTGCTCCAACCCTGAGCTGCCTTTCCAACCCAGGGAAAGACTTTTTAATGAGAGTGTCTCACTTTAATTGTCAGAAGCATTAAATAAATAAATGATGGCTTTTAATTTCTCTGCCTTTCACCTTACTTAACAACCTTTTGCTAGAGTCTTTTTTTCCCCGCCCTTTGACAGTTCGGATTAAGTGCAGAGAGCTTGTCAAGAAAATTGCCATCTACAAAAATCGATTAGCTATCCAGCTGCCAGAGAAGATCCTCATCTATGAGCTGTACTCAGACGACTCAGCGGACATGCACTACCGGGTGAAGGAGAAAATTGTCAAGAAGTTTGAGTGCAACCTGCTGGTGGTGTGTGCCGACCACATCATCCTGTGCCAGGTGGGCAGCTGGCCCCTCCCCAGGGCAGGTGCCCACCTCAGAGCTGTAAAGCTGGTCATGACCTAGTGGCTGTCCATTGGCTTCTACTATATTGATATCTAGCTGAGTCAGTTTTTAGAGAGATGAGGTTCATAGCTGGAATGATTTTGTACTGTGGAGCATTTCGTTTTGTGCTGGGATTAGATGTATTGTAAGTTATCCTACACGACGAAGGTTTATTTGGTTTTGTTTTTGTTTTTTTGAGATTGTGTTTTACTAAGTTGCTCAAGCTGGCTTCAAATTTTTGATCCCCACATCTACCTCCTGAGTGCTGAGTTGAAGATGTGTCACACCCATCTAGGATAAATTTTTACAAGCAGAAGTTTTACCTCCTGAGAGATTTCTTTCCTTTTTTTTTTTTCCTCTTGAGGTATTAGGAATTGAACCCAGGGCCTTGCCTACAGTAGGTAAGTCCTCTACAATTAAGCCACATCCCCAGTCTCTTCTCTCCCCACCACCTTTATAAAATAGATTAATATATATATATATATATATATACATACATACACACACACATATATATATGCACACATACACATATTGATATTGATTTTTCGAAATAAGGTTTTTCTGTGTAGCACTGACTGTCCTGGAACTCTCTCTGTAGATCAGGCTGGCCTCGAACTCACAGAGATCCACCTGCTTCTGCCTCCCAAGCACTGGGATTAAAGGTGTGCACCCCCACTGTCCTGCCCCCACCACCTTTTTATTACTTTTTATTTTGAGACTGGGTTTCACTAAGTTTACCATGGTGGCCTTGAACTCAGCCTGTAGCCTGGGCAAACCTTGAACTTGTAGCGCTCTTGCCCAGCCTCAAGAGTCCTTGAAACTGTAGACCTGTGCCATCCCCCCAAAGTCTCTAAGAGTTGGTTCCCCCTCCGCAAGAAAATTCCTTTCTTAGCGTAGATTTCTAAAAGTCTCTAGGTCAGTGCCAAGAGGAGTTTTGGAAAGAAGTTGAGAAAAACCCTACTGTAGGTGGACCTAATCTTGCCCAGACCTGTTGGAAACTATAAAAAGGAAGAAATCCTTTAGGAGCCAATGTAAAACTAGTATCAAAACTATGCGAGAGTCTCGAGCCGCCTGCCACTTAGGGCTACCCCAAGTTGGAGAATAGTTGTGGCAAGTCAGTGTTCTGCTGCCTCCGACTCCAAGCCTCTGGTCCATGTTGAAGGTGGCTCCCAGGGAAGCCATCCTGGTGAAGATGAGCTCACAGCATGGGGGAGAGTTGGGTCAGATCACTGCTGATGGTGTTGGAAGGTTTCCCCAAGAGAGCTGGGAGCAGGTATTCTCTGACCCTCCATGCTGAGCCTGGGTTGCTTCCTAGGAGAAACGGCTGCAGTGCCTGTCCTTCAGCGGAGTGAAGGAAAGGGAGTGGCAGATGGAGTCTCTCATTCGGTACATCAAGGTGATCGGTGGCCCTGCTGGAAGGGAAGGTCTGTTGGTGGGCCTGAAAAACGGCCAGGTGAGTCTTCCCATGCTACCATCCAGCTTCTTATCCAAGACAGGCACAGGTTTCCTGTCTGGGATGACCTGAGCTGGGCTCTGGACAGCTTGGAATTTACTTCCACGCAGATAGCTCCAGTTTGTGGGCTTCAGCCTCACAGCATGCTCACACCTGGCAGTTGGCGCCGCGGCTGCACGTAGCAGGGATTAGTGGGTTTAAGGTCACCCCGAAGGTAGGATTTGTTGGAGCCACAGCTTTAGTGGATTGCTGGAGAGGCAGGCAGAGATTGTTCATGAGGTCAGAGCCCTATTAGGCAATGCGTGGATTAACCCGTACCCCATCTGGGTCCTAGATAGTCCTAGTCCTTAGGCTGTTACTAGAAGCTAAAAGATAAATGAAGTGTTTGGACAAATGGATTAGGAAATCTAGGCTATATGAAAGTTGAACAGATTTGTGTGTGTGTGTGTGTTCATCTGCATTCTTTGCTCAAAATAAGAAAAGTTCTATGTGGGCTACATAGAAATTTGAAAGTGAAAATATAACTGCATTAGCCTGAGAGCCAAGCTGTGTAGCAGATGGCTTGTGGCTGAGGCTTGTCAGGTCTTTGCTGGGGACGGAAGTTGCGGAGCATGAGATCAGTGGGAGCTGTCAAGCAGTAGCACCCAAGTGGGGGACAGTCTGTCCCCCCTCAGTCAGCTGTCAGGTCTCATGTGAGGCTGGGAGCATGACAGTGGGCTCAGGTTAACCTGGGACCACAATCTTTCTTAGCTTCTCACTGGCTCTATGGCACTGGGCAGATCAGTGCTCCCTGGGCTCAAGTTTTCCAAATAAGGACAATACTATGTGTCTTCCTAGGGCTGTCAAAAACAGGACAGGGGTGTCAGTGAATGGCAGCTGTCAGCATCAGCGTCATTATTACTCTATACAGATGTCTCGCCTGTGTTTACAGTAGCCCTTCCTGTGTTTGTGGATGGGTCCCCTACCCAGCAGTTTGAGCAGTGTCATTAAAAAATGTCCCCAGTCCACACAGACATTAGAGTGATTTTGGCATGTCTCAGGCCTGTTGTTGCTTCAGTGACCTCCGATGAACCATTCTTCTGGTCTCTTAAGGATGGTACCCCCTTCCCCCACACACCCTGCTTTATTTAATGAGTCTTTTCTCTGCACACAGCTTCTGGAGGAGTTAGTGGGTGTTGTTCTTGTAGAACACATGGGACGCCAACAACCTGGCAGTGGTCCAGGGTCTGGTTGCCATGGTGACTCACACTTATTTCTCTGAAATTTCGCCAGATCCTGAAGATCTTTGTGGACAATCTCTTTGCCATTGTCCTGCTGAAGCAGGCCACAGCCGTGCGCTGCTTGGATATGAGTGCCTCCCGGAACAAGTTGGCTGTGGTGGATGAAAATGACACGTGCTTGGTGTATGACATCCATACGAAGGAGCTGGTTTTTCAGGTGAAGTCCTAGATAGAGACACAGTCCTTAGAACAGGACTGAGCTTCCCAGTCATGCAAGAAGGTACCCAGCCCCGTCTGGGAGGACCAGCAAGGGCAGGAACCCAGCACAGGTGTAGCTTCTGGAAGCTCCAGGGAACCAGTGTCCAGGCCAGCCTCCTTAGCACCAGTTTCCTTGCCAGTAACACGTTTTTCACATAAGAGTTAACAGTATCTGAGGTATTGGTGATGAATCTGGTGGCCAGGTTAATGTGTGGTGGTGATTCTTTTGATGAAGTCTGTGACTCCCTTACCCGGGACCGCCAGTTCCTACCAGTGCCTAGGGCATACTGGGAAGGGCAGGTGGAGGCTCACCCTCAGCTTACTCCATAGGGTGCTGTAGCACAGTGACTGCACAATGGATCATTGGGATGGGTTGTTTCCACACCCTGGTCCTATGCCTGGAAGAAGTGTGTCAGTGAGTACTCCAAAGACTACCCAGCACCTAGTGGGCTTCCTGCCAAGCCATGGCTGGTCTTGGCCTCTTTGGGGCATTGCAAGTGGTCAGAGCTTATTTATGTGAAGTGAGGACCCCTGAGTCTGGAGCCTCTGCTCTCTGGTTTCTCCTTGCAGGGTTTCCCAATGCCATGAATGTACATGGATGCTCTTCTAAGGCCTTCCTTGTCCTTGGCAAGAGAACCAGCAGGGTAGAAGTGCTTGGCTTTCCTCAATCAGTTGGAGAGGGATACTTGGCTGTCATTAGCTCCCAAAATGACTTCAATTATTAGCACTTCATGTCACAGAGGAAGCAGAGGGTTTAGGGAAAGAACACATGTCCATTGTCTTTGAACTGAGCTGGGTTCATGGACCTCTGTGAGTCTCAGTTTCACCTATGACCAACATGAAACTTTTCTTTTTTTAAGACAGAGTCTCTCATAGCTCAGAGTCTCTCATAGCTGACCTCTAGCTCTCTTTATATAGAGCTGAAGATAAACTTGAGGAAGATCCTCTACCTCCATGTCGTTAGTACTGGAGCTAGCGATGTGCACCACCACACCTGATTTCTACTGTGCTGAGATCAGACCCAGGGCCTATGCATGCTAACTGAGCCACATTCCCTGCCCATGAAGCTGGAAGTTACCTTCTCATAGAATTACTGCAGAAACAACACAGAAGCACACAAGATGCCATTATGTGTTCAGTGCTGGTCATGACTAGGCCTATATGTTGCCCTTCTCCCCAAAGTCAGTACTGCTTCTCTCTGGACCTGGAGGTGGTTAGCAGGCCTCTCAGTGTGTCCTGTGTGGAGACTGGAAAGGTGTATGACTCTTTGCCCTTATTGTGGCTTCTCTGGGGGTCTAGTGAAGGTGGCTCTTGGGTCTTGCCAGGAGACATACAGTTCCTAGTACTTTACCCACTGCATTTGTCTCTTCACGTGAAAGCTACCAACTTCTCTCACTAAGAGAAGAGTGTAGGCCAGTGGTTCTCAACCTTCCTAATGCTGTGACCCTTTAATACACTTCCTCATGTTGTGGTCACCCCCAACATAACATTATTCTTGTTGCTACTTCATAACTCTAATTTTGTTACTGTTTGTAATGTAAGTATTTTTTGGAGATAGAGGCTTGCCAAAGGGTTCTTGAGAACCACTGTTCTAGGCAGAGAGGAATGAGCCTCTGCTTGTCCCAGGCTTCCGGGCTGAGCAGAACACTGGTGGAGAGGGCACCTCCCAGGGTGACTGTTTTTAGTGTGAGAATGTAAATGCAGAGACAGTTTATTATTTTCTAATTTTGAAAAGAACTCCCCATTCTTTTGCTTTATCATAAAAAACTATGAATGTTCATGACCAAAGAAATGAGAGAAACAACTGGGTGGGGGGGGCAAAGAAAATAGAAATCCCTCATAATTCCATTCATTCAAAAGCAGTCACTGTGTTAATCTTCAGGGGTAACACTTACGGCCTCCTTCCTGGGTAGGTAGGGTTGTATGTGAGTGTGTGTGTGTGTGTGTCTGTGTGTGAGTGTGTGTGTGTGCTGGGGGATCAGCTGCCACAGAGCAGCACCCCACTCTCTTCCTTTAGTAGAAATGGAATCCTATCTTGTTGAGTTTCTACTTACTGTGGAGTGATTAAAATATGGAAGGGATAATAATTTTGAAAATAGCATATGTCAAAAAATTCTATCACGCCACCAGCATGTAGAGGGGTTTGCCTCTTTCCTTCTCTTCTGGTCGCCTTGCCTTTTCTCATCCTGCTGTTAGAACCTCAGTGCAACTCAGGCTTTAAGATGGGGGTGGGAGTGTGCCAGAGCCTTACAGGTCTTTGTCCCTCAGGAACCAAATGCCAATAGTGTGGCCTGGAACACCCAGTGTGAGGACATGCTTTGCTTCTCTGGAGGAGGCTACCTCAACATCAAAGCCAGCACCTTCCCAGTGCACCAGCAGAAGTTGCAAGGGTTTGTGGTTGGCTACAATGGCTCCAAGATCTTTTGCCTTCATGTCTTCTCTATGTCTGCCGTGGAGGTGCCACAGGTAACCTGTCATGCCTTTTATATGTAGGACACACAGAACACAATGGTCAGACTGGTGCTAAGAGCCGCAAAGAGAGGGAGGAGGGAAGTGTGGAATTAGTGATGTTGCAGGGGCTGTAGTCTTGGATGTGTTGTGCCCTGTGTAGCCATGTGTCTCTGGACAAAGAGCTCAGCCCCATTGGCTTAATTAGGTTTCTGTTGCTGTGACAAACGCCATGACCAAAAAGCCAGTTGGGGAGGAGAGGGTTTATTTGGCTTACACATCTACATTGTAGTCTATCACTGAAGGAAGCCAGGACAGAAACTCAAACAGGGCAGGAACCTAGAGGCAGGAGGGGTGCTGCTTACTGGCTTGCTCCACATGGCTTCCTATTTTCTTAGAGAACTCAGGAACTACTAGCCCAGGGATAGCATCGTCCACAATGGGCTGCTCCCTCCCTCATCAATCACTAATTAAGAAAATGCTCTACAGGCTGGCCTATAGCCGGATCTTAGGGAGGCATTTTTTTCTTTTTCTTTTTTTCTTGTCAGTGTGTCTAAATGTTGCTAGAACTTTATTTGGCTCCTTAGATCTGTATCTATTTTGAGATTTTTTTTTCCATTCTTCTCTCACACAATATATCCTGACTGTAGCCCTCCCTCCCTCCCCTCCTCTTAAGTCCCCCCATCTCCTTATCACCTTCCCTCTCCCCCAGATCCACTGTTTCTCCATTTCCCTTCAGAAAAGAGCAGGCTTCCTAGAGATTTAACCAAACTCAGTGTAACAAGATGCAATAAGACTAAACATAGACCCTCATATCAAAGCTGGATAAGGCAACCAGTAAGAAAATAAGGTCCCGTGAGTAGACAAAAGAATCAGAGACACCTGCACTCCCGTTGTTAGGAGTCTAACAAAAAACCCAAGCTAAAGAACCACATATATAGGCAGAGGGCCTGGTGCCGACCCATGGAGACTCTGATTGCCGCTGCAGTCTCTGTGAGCCCCTATTTGCCTGTGAGTCTCTGTATCTATTCCCATCAGCTGCCAGAGGAAGCCTCTCTGATGATGATTGGGCTAGACACCAATCCTGTGAGTATAGCAGGATATCATTAGGAATCATTTCATTGATCTCTTTTGTCCTCTCAGATGGCTATAGTTTGTGTCAAGTTGACATAAATTTGACCAGCACGCTGTTGGCGCTCTCTCCCTTCCTGCTGCTTTGTGTTAGCAGCATTCAGAATATGTTAGTGGCAAGTCCAACAGGGTAGACGCCTAAGTGCATGAGTACGAGAGGAGACAAGGTAGAGTAGGGAGTGAGGACTGTGGACCAGAGGGGGCACATGGGACTCTGCATAGTCCCCTGCATCCAGAGGAGGCCAGGTAGAGACAGGGGTGAAAGTATGGAGTCACAGAATTGGGAGGGCAGAAACAGACTGAAGAATCCAGACAGCCCATCTGGTGGCTGACCTAGTTACCACTGTCCTAGCTGCCTGTCTGCTTGTCCCTGAAGTGAGTGACACTCCTTGTAGAACAATCATAAAACCAAGACAAACACTAAGGAGAAACTTGGACCACAGCATCCCATCTTCAAGAGAATATTTGCTTTTTTAAGTGTGTGTGTGTGTAAGCATATATACACACATGTGTGCTGGTGCACATGGAGTTTCAGGGTGTTGTGAGATACCTCACATGGGTGCCAAGAATGTGATTTGGGCTCTCTCTTAACCACTGAGCCCTCTCACCAGACCCCAGATGTATTATTGTATGTACTGTACTGATTATGGACCATAAGCAAGAGAATGGAGCTTTTAATCACTTTATGCCATCTGTGTTTTAAAATGTTGAGAAGTTTGCTAGTGTGTGTGTCCACATGTGTGGGTACCTGTGCCTGTGAAGGTCCCAGGACAACTTTTGGGAGTTGTTTTTCTCATTGTTGGCCTGGAAATTGGACTCAGGTTGCTACATTTGTGCAGCAAGTCCTTTTACTTTTTGAGCCTTCTTGCCAGCCCCATGCTATCTTCTTTTAACCTGACATTCAGTTATTCCAGACCCATCCCTTTGATGAATTAGTGGCTGTAGACTAGCGATCTCACCTAGCATAGTAGTTTATGCCTATAATCTCAGCACTTTGAGGCTGGGCAATAGAATTTCGAGTTTAAGGGCAGCCTAGGGTGCACACAAGACATTTTCTTAAAACAAAACAAAAAACCACTAACAATAAAATACAATTGCCAAAACCAAAGGCCCTACTTACTAATCTTTTAGTAAGATTTTTGCTCAGCAGCTACTGGAAATGTCGTGCCATGTCAGTGAACGTATTACACCTGGATTTTTAAACAGATGATCATAGGCAAGTGATTCCTTGTGTTTGTTGCTCAGTTCTCCATAGGTAGTAATGTGCATGACTGTGATGCAGTTTTTGTGCTCCACCATGCAGCCTGAGCACCTTCCTGCCCCAAGCTCCAGTGCTCTCTGCCGTGTGCCCAGTGTTGGTAATGGACGCAGCACTTCTGTCACATGGATGCTCCACAGCAGCTCCACCAGCACTGCTGTTGGACATTCGTACTATCCACAGCTTTCTTTTTGCTTTTGGGAGACAGGGTCTCATTATTGGCCATGGCTGCCCCGGAACTATGTAGACCAGGTCGGTCTCAAACACACAGAGTTCCACCTGTCTTTGCCTCTGAGTGCTGAGATTAAAGGCGCGCACCACCACACCTGGCTGCCCAAAGCTTCTGCTTTTGTGACTAGTGGGTGCCTTCCTAGTATCTGTTCTGACTTAGTATAAATTCCAAAAGTGCAATTGCTGGGCCAAAGGCCCCGTACAATGAAAGATGTTCAGATGTTCTGGACTGCCTTTCTTCTTGGCTCTGTTAGACTGCCTGCCTACACACACCTGGCCTACACCTACAAACTCCGTCTACTTCTTCTCTAAAGCCAGGAAGGCCCTTGTTAGCTTGCTGCTTCAGGGGTTATAGCAGCAGTAGCCACACCAGCTCCTGATCATAGCGAGTATTCAAGCAATGGCAGTGAATTCTGATGTGAGCCAGCAGAAGAGAGGAAGCATGAGAGATGGCAGCAGGGTGGCATGTGGAGCGGATGAGGCCTGCTGGACTTTTGCCGTCCTTACGTGCTCCCCATCAGCAACCAGACTCCAGCACCACATGTGCAGGGCCCCATTCTTCCTCATCTGTGCCAAACAGACCTCGGTTCCTCAAAGGTTTTCTCCTCAGACTGCCATCTTAACCTCAAAAGTAAATCCAGTTGCTGCTCGCAGATTCTGGCCAGCCAAGAGGAGCCGGAGGGGCTGCTGGGGCTCCCTCTGCCAGGGCCTCAAGATTCAGTAGCCAAAGCCTCTGTAGGTTGCAGCCAGCCTTCCTGCTGATGCAGCAGGCCAGAGCTGCCAAGCATTGGGAAAGGCGATCTGAGACAAAGGCTGTTTATCTGTCGCCTCTGCCTCCAGTCGTCTTGCGGTTTGGGCCTCCAGACCAGGCAGAAAGCCCCATTTTTGCTCTTGGGATTTTTTCCTTGGTTTCCTTTCGAAATTTGTATCATCTTGTGCAAGAACTGTTGTGTCCGAGCTGCCAAGTAGGACAGCAAGCCCAGTTGTGCTCCACCACGTCACGCTTGCAGTGTGGCAACCAGATAAGGGTGCTCAGAGGGGACTGGCCCATTAGTAAGTTGCTCAGACCCTCACTCGGGTTGTGCCTCCCTGCCTGTGTGACCCATCCATCAGTTCATCCCGTGCTGTGTTTTCAAGTCTCCTTGTCATGGGGCAGTCAGCATAGCAGAAGTTCTGCAGCTTGGGAAAAAGAACCCTGGCTTTGGGTTCTGGCCCTGAAGCCTGGTCCAACTGCATCTGAACCCCTTATATCTCTCTCTGAGACCTCGTTTCTTTTCTGTGTAATGGGGTATTGGGTTTTTTTTTGTGTTTGTTTGTTTGTTTTGTTTTACTTGAGACAGATGATTGCCTTGTTGCCAGGGCTGGTCTTGAACTCCAGGGCTAAAGCGATCCTCCCACTTCTACCTCCAGAGCAGCCTAGACTGCAGGCTTTGCCACTGTGAAATGGGGTTAATTACAGCCATTTTCAGGTTTTGCCTGTCCCAATTCCTGTTATTATTCCTTTTTATTACAGACAGTCGTGAAACAGCAAAAGCCACAAAACAGAACTAAAGTGGACCAAGGAGTATGAGGAGTCTAGGAAATGAGCTCATTGTGGGGGCAGAGCGGGTGGAGGCTGAGAAAGCTTCAAGGAGGCACGGAGCCTGTGTCCCAAGAGATGGGCGCCTCATTAGCCCACAGTAGTGTGAGTGGGCAGAGTCTCTAAATAGAAGGTAGCATGTTTCCCTAGGGGGCACCTGGCTAGGATGTGGCTGGGCCAGGCTCTGTGGCCAGCTGCTTCCCTACAGTAAGGGGAACTGGATAGTGTGGTACACAGGAAAAATAACCCCCTGGGAACAGTTGTATCTTGCTGTCAGAGGGTAGACTGGCTTGAAAGGAAAAAGGTTTCTTTTAATTTTGAAGTTAAAAAAAAAAAAGAGGACCGGAAATGTCAAAGACCCCAAATGGAGAAAATAGCATTTCCAAGTTCACATTTGGAAATGTGCACATTAGCACAAAGGTACTGGCTGATTGATCCCTCCTGCCCAGGAATCCAGAAGGGAGATGTGGGTCCCTGAAGCGTATTGACAGCTTTATATCAAGACAGGATCTTTTATTGCCAAAGATGCTAAGCCCAGCTTAGCTTTAGTCTGATGTGTATAAATGCATGTGCATGTGTATACACACACACACACACACACACACACACACACACACACGACAAGAAAGAGCACAAGACCAGGAATATCAGGTCATCTATTGCTCTAGCTTCTAGCTTTTAATTTGCTAGGTCTGTGACCTCAGGCAAGTCATGTGTCCTGCAGGGTTTGCCTGTCCTAGGTGTCACCAGAGGTAATACCTCCTTACACGGGGCTGTTTGGACAACTGCAAAGTTTTTTATAACCTTGAAAAAAGAAGTCATTAGGGCGTGCTTGTAAATATTCTTAGCTGGGAAGCTTGATCTTCAGCACCAGAGAACTCAGGGTCTTATCTGGAGCAAATTCCATATTTGCGCCTTTTTCAGATTCAGTTCCTCTGAGAAGAGGCCACCCCAGATGTCTCCCTCCACTCACATGACTCATTCCTCTGGCCCAGGATGGAGGGCCTGCTGCCGCCACAGGGTGTGCAGGGCTTCACCTCAGAGCCACGTGGAATTAGAGCACACAGAAGCCAGGGGCAGCTCAGACAGCTTCTCTTGGGACATGAGAAAGCAGGGAAGAGTTTCCAGGAGGGACCTGCTAGCTGAGCTTTACAAGACCAACTAGGCATTTCCCTATGGGGGTGGATAGATCCTTCCCAGAGAAGGTGACATGTTATGGTCAGGTAGACTCAGGGAAGGGGTGAGCAGATGGCAGCCAGAAGTGTGTGTTGGGAGTGCTGACTCAGCAGGAGAGGGTGGCAGAAAGGAGGGCACCCAGGTGGGCCAGGCGAGGCTGCAGAGGTGCAGACTGATGGCTAAGGGCTGAGGTAGGCACTTCCTATGATAATACTCTGAACGTCTGGAAGTAGGCCTGCTCGGAATCCGACTCTTTCCAGTGCTCTGAACAGATTATTAACTTTCTCCCACAGTCTGCTCCGATGTACCAATACCTCGATAGGAAAATGTTCAGAGAAGCCTACCAGATCGCCTGTTTGGGAGTGACAGACACTGACTGGCGTGAACTGGCCACGGAAGCTCTAGAAGGACTTGAGTTTGAAACTGCAAAGAAGGTGCGCACTCGTCTGTGTGAGCCAGAATTTGTCCTTGGAGAGTCTCTTGAGGCAGAGGGATCCAGGTAAACTGGAAGGGTAGGAACTGCTGTAATGGGCTCTGAAGTCAGACTGCCCTGAGTTCTGGTCTCTCCTCAGTCACCCCTCACTGTGGGCCTGGCAGGAACAGCCCTCCCAAGGTTCTTTCTCTGGAGGGCTCTAGAGGACTAGGCCCTGTCCTCACGAAGTTGGGAAGATCTCAAGCAGATAATGCAGTAAAACATCTGGTTGGTTCTGGCTCTCAGTCTTGGTAGTGATCATTTATATAAAGACAAAAGCCTGCGCTTGACAGACATTCAGTCATCAAGTGTCCCTTAGGCTGGGTCTGAACAGCAGCCACTAATCACCCCACCATTGTTCTTAGCACCAGCTTAGTGCGAATGAGGTGGTCAGCCTCTGATTCCCACAGCGGTGTGCTGGTGTTCCACACCCTCCCCAGTGACTCAGACTGTCACTTCCGGTCTAGTTGATTAAAGCTAGAGACTCGGTCAAAAGCAGTTAACCTTGTCTAGGCACATGAAGGCTCCCAGATGTGTTTCCACTGAAGACTGGGGGAGAAGGACTGCCTCCCAGTCTCTCCCTTATCCTCTTTCCCTGCCTCTTCTCCCATAGCCAAGTAGAGAGCCTCCTTTTGCCCAGGCTGCCGGTGTTGAGGGACCTGCAGACATATGTGGTGCTGCCTCCTGTGAAACAGAGGACAGTAGAGCCAGGCATGTCTCAGAGCTGCCCTGTTCCTACCCCTTTATCTTGGCCTGGCCTCCCTGCCTCTCTTCTAAAATGGGGTGTGAAAATGCATGGTCTCTTCCTTCATTTCGAACTCACTCTTGAGGTCTCCATAGGCCTGGTAAAGGGCAGTTTGGAGTGGCTGCGCAAACACCAATCATATACACAGAGCTGGAGGCTGCGCAAACACCAATCATATACACAGAGCTGGAGGCTGCACAGATGCCAATCATATACACAGAGCTGGAGGCTGTGCAGACGCCAATCATATACACAGAGCTGGAGGCTGTGCAGACACCAATCATATACACAGAGCTGGAGGCTGCGCAAATGCAGAGCACTGGGTAGCATGTATAAGGCCCTGGTTCAGTACACAGCACATGAGGAAAAATAAGCCTACTCAATAATTGCCTGCGTGTTTGTGGATCAGATAAGCATGGACAGTATTAGACTAAGGCTTTGGGGACTCGGGAGAGGCGAGGCTTCTCCTGCCCCTCTTGGAAATGCCAGCATGTCTGCTCTTTGTGACCAGGAAGGAATTGTCTCCCTCTAGGCTGTCCCCTTTCATGTAGTATTGCCCTGCACCACCCAGCACATGGCCCCTTCAGTTGCAGAGCAGATGTCTAAGTAGAGGGACCTGAAACTGGGCCCTACCCTTTGATTCAATTCCTACCTACCCTGCATCCCAGAACACTGAGAATAGACACAATCGTTTCAGAGCACTGGGCTCTTAGAATGGTTGACAAATGAAAATTGTGTGTATACTGCTTGTGGGCAGCCTGCTGTTTAGGAAAGGTGTACAACTTTGACCACAGACCTTGACCAGTGTTTTATCTTAATCCTGAATCCCTGACTGTCCTCTCCCCTAGGTGCCAGTCACTCAATACTTAGACTTGTGGACGGAAGGGCCTGGCCCAGAGAGATGTCCCCACTAGATGGCACCGAAGAGCTGTTTAGTGCTGCCCCTGTTCCCTGCTCCCCACTTCCCTCTGTGGAAGTTGTTCACAGTCTTGTGACTGACCACTCCGAGGAGCACCGTGACTCTGCGGTATATCAGGGCTAAAGGATGTCAGCGGCAGATTTATCAAGTTCACAAATACAGTGGCCAGAACCACAAAGACTCTTGGAGAGGGCCTCTCTTGCCTGACCATAACGAAGGTGGCTGAAGCCAAAAGGCAGGAAGGAAATAGGCTCAAGGTCCTGCCTGGACTCAAAGCTTGGCTGAGACCTGAGTCTCCTTTTTCTACTCTGCCTAGCACCAGGGACCAATTTCTGTACTAGTTTTAAGAAACACAGATGAGGAAGGCAGCTTGTCAGACCTTTGGATAGTCCCACTGGACCCTTATCCACTGCTGCCTGAGACACCCTTTTGCCTGTTAGTTCTTCAGGAAAAGCCAAGTGCTGGGCACTGTGGAATGTGCCTGTCATCCCAGCATCTTAGCAGGCTGAGACAGGAAGATCCCCTGCGTGCAGGAGTTCAAGGCCAGCCTAGGCAGCAAAATAATTCCCTGTTTCAGAAAGAAAGCCACTTGCCAGATCCCTCCTGGGCAGTGCTTTGCCTAATCCTGCAGTCTGCCCCTGCCCATGCTCAGACAGCAAGCGTCGTCTCTAGGGATCGCCTCAAGCTCGTGTAGCTCTTGGCTCAGGGAGATTTGGCTCTCTGTTTAATCTGCCAGCTTCCCCTTTCCACGGTGAACCCCTGAACTAGGGAGGGGACAGAGGCCAAGTGAAATTCCTGTATCCCAGGCCTTTGAATAGATTCTGGCCCTATAGGCTGAGAGGGTAAAATTGCACTGTGGTCATCTGCAAGGCAGCCAGAAGCCGGATGACTTGATCATTCCCCCCAGTTCTAGCGCAGAGGGTGCCTTGCAGGAGCCAAGGGCTGTCGTGCATTCGAAACCATAATGGCTCAGGAGCTGCTGCTTGGGGCATGTGTCAGTCCATTTCACGTGGACAGCACAGAAAGCACAGTGGGGTAGAAATGTTGCCGGCAGAGCACATGAAGGTCAGTTCCCCTAAGCCCCTTGTGGTACCTGAAATCAGCAAAAGGCGCTTCACTGGCACCACTCTGCCTGACCCTCACAACCTTCCAGAAGTGCACACTTTAGAAGTCTACCTCTACTGTGAGTCTAAGCAGACAGTGCATGTTCAGGTTTAACACGCAAGCTTGCTTTCTAGAGACTGCAACATTCCCTGCAGTCTCCCTGCAGAGACATTCTTCTTCCCTGGGCTTCCTCCTCCTCCTCTCCCTGTGTGCCCTGTGTGCCCCGTGTGTGAAGCACCATTGGGTTAGCAGAGCTGTCTGCTGCTCCCCATCCAAGTCACAGGTATAAACGTGCAGGCTCTTGTCTCTGTGTCTTGCCTTCTCTGCAGATGCCATTGACTGGAATCAGCCTGGCCTGCCTTTCCATTATGAGCAGTGTCTGGCAAGCGGCTCCCCTGCAGACTACAGGATCATGGTTCTGTTTTACCTAATCCCAAAATGATTGATGCTCCCAGGTCTTCTTTACAGTTCTTTGTAAGGACTAATCCTCGAGATGAAGCCGCTGCGCCTGCGCCTCGCTGGGCGGCACACCTCCCAAGCACAGAATGATGAATCAGGCTTCCCTCCCCTCCTTGCTGGCTCTCTTTCTAGAGCCTGATGTGCTCCCACCCCCACCAGCCTGTGGAGAACAAGAAGGCAGCTGACTCTATTCTTTTCTCTTCCCATAGGCCTTTACCAGGGTTCAGGACCTTCGATACCTAGAGCTGATCAGCAGTATTGAGGTAACCGTCTTCCTTCTCAGGATTCAGTGGACAGTAGTCCTGAGGACATGGGAACACAGGCCTTGTGATCTGTTCTGGGGGACAGAGTGGCCATATAGAGACAACCCCCCCTTAGTTACTTGGTAGTTGAATGAGGCAGAAGGCTTGGGTCTCTTTTAATCTTTGATTCCTTGTTCCTAAAATGGGGTCTATATACAGGCAATGGTGGTGCTCACCTTTAATCCCAGCACCTAGGAGGCAGAGGCAGGCAGATCTCTGAGTTCGAGGCCAGCTTGGTCTACAGAGTGAGTTCTAGGACAGCCAGGGCTACACAGAGAAACCCTGTCTTGAAAAACCAAGATGGTGGTCTATCATTCCTTGGTGTGTCTGTGAAGCAGAGTCAGGCTCTTGAGATGTGATATGCCTCTCTGGGCATGACTGTTGCTGTACTCCTGGACTCAAGCAATCTGCCAGTGAATGAAGCATTTCCCAGATGCTCCTAAGCTGCTTTGAGACCTACCAAGCCATCCTCCTGCCCAGACAGCCTGTGATGGGCTGAAGAATCTGGTTCTGACTGCACCATTTATGGGTGATGGAAGACACTATTTTTAATTTCTGTATATTCCATTGCTGTCTGACTCTCTGTAAAAAGGCATACATATTTTTTCTCCTGAACAGATTTATTGTGAGGCTAAGGGAATGTGAGACACATTTGAGCTCTCAGTCGGAAGCAGTGCTGAAATTGCAAATGTCTTGCCCCTTTAACTTGGTTCAGCAGAGTAAATACTTGATGTGGACCCTAGCCTTGTGCAGGACCAAACCTTGTGCAGGACCCAACATTGTGCAGGACCTAGCCTTGTGCAGAGCCCAGCCTTATACGGGGGTGGGGGTGGGGGAACCAGCAAGTAGAGCTGAGACAGGGGAAGCTACAAGATGTTAGCTGTTTGTTGAGTGTTTGTGTGTAGCCGAGGTGTGATGCTACGCATGAGGTCCTTAGTACAGTGAGGCAGGTGCTAGCATCATCAGCCCTGTTCAGTGGACAAAGAAAGGGAAGTTAGGAGAGGATGGGACATATCCTTGAGGGGATGTGTTCAAAAACTTAGCTGAAACTCAGACTTAGTCCCCACTTTTCCCCAAGCTCTGCCACTTTGTGAACCTTCCTTGCCCCCTTCTACCCAGCAGGTCGTCTACTGTCAGTGTCTTCTCACACAGGTGGATAAGGTCTGGCTGGGTGCCATTGTCCTGAGCTGCTGGCTCAGGGCTGGTGCCTGGTGTTAACAATTAAGTCCTTGGAATCTTTATGCAAAACTACAGAGAGAGCATCACTGTTCTTTGAACAAAGGCAGCTGGCCTCTGTGAGAGCGGACTCTTATTCCTTGTGATGCCCCACTTAGTTCAAAAGGTCTAACCTCTGCTAGTGACCTCTGTGCTGAGAAGTGTGCTGATGGACTGTCTCTGGGGAAGAGCAGAGTGTGTTCAGGTGATCTGTTGTGACTGTCCTGAGGCCTTGGCTTCCAGCTTCTGAGTAGCCAGCATTGACCAGGGAGCTGTGTGCCTCGGGGTTCCTATTGAATAACTGGGTGACATCATGGTGGCAGAATAATCTGCCCTTGTTGACAGTCCTTTGTGGCCATGTTCTTCTGCGACCCCCACCCCACACTGACTGACACCTACCTCCTTATAAGAGTTTAAGTCACTCCCAAGTTTAAGATGTCAGCGTGTTTGGTTGATTAGCCTGCACTATGCAAAGGTTTAAAAAATTATTTCTGTTACTGTGAGGCATGTTGTCTCCAGCTGCTGAGACTTCCACCAGCTTGTCTAGGAGTTTGATTCCATGTCTCGTCTTCCTCCTGTGATACACTTGATAGAAAACAAGCAAAAGCAACTGCTGGGGCTGAGGGGCCAAGTGCTGTCAAGTGTTGACAAATACTGGTGCTGTAGAATAATGAGTGTCCCCACACAGGGAAGGTGTGTGCGGATGCCTCTCTCCAGCCTCAGCACTGCTCAGCATGCATACTCTCACATGTACACATGTATTCACACAGGGGTGTGTTAGGGACCATCCCTTGTTTCAGAAGGTGGAATCATGGGACATGAAGAGTGAGCTTTGTATGACCTTGACTGTGCCTGACTCAACTCCCTTTACTGCAGTGCTTGGTGGTGCTAGGGTCACTGAGAGCAGTAGAGGTATCCTGTATGAAGTGGACATTAGCATACAGTGTCATAGTTAGGGCTTCTGCGCTCTGATAAGACACCCTAAACAAAAGCAACTTGGAAAGGAAAGGGTTTATTTCAGCCTATGGCTCCATCTGCATCCCAGTCCCTCACTGAGGGCAATAGGGCTTGGTGATGAAGCTGAAACAAAGACTGCGAAAGAGAAACGACTTACAGCTTTTTTCTTTCTTCCTTCCTTCCTTCCTTCCTTCCTTCCTTCCTTCCTTCCTTCCTTCCTTCCTTCCTTCCTTTCTTGTCTGTCTGTCTGTCTGTCTTGTTTTGCTTTTAAGACAGGGTCTGTCTGTGCAGCCTTGGCTGTCCTGAAACTTGCTCTGTAGACCAAGATGGCCTCCAACTCACAGAAATCCACCTGCTTCTGCCTCCCAAGTGCTGGGATTAAAGGTGTGTGCCAACACTGCCTGGCTCTTAGCCTGCTTTCTTATAGCACCCAGAAGCACAGCCCTGGGGTGGCACCACGCAGAGAGGGCCATACCCCCCTACACACACACACACACACACACACACACACACACACACACACACACATCAACCATGAAAACACACCCCAGTCTTGCCTACAGGCCAATCTAGTGGGGTCATTTTCTCTCTCTCTCTCTCTCTCTCTCTCTCTCTCGTTTTTTTGTGACAGACTTTCTCTGTATAGCCCTGGCTGTCCTAGACTTGCCCTGTAGACCAGGCTGGACTCGAACTCACAGAGCTGCCAGCCTTTGCCTCCCAAGTGGTGGGATTAAAGGCGTGCACCACCATACCTGGATAGGGTCATTTTCTCAACTGAGGAGCTTGTGTCAGGTTGACATAAATGCAGCCAGCACACACAGTGTCTCCTCTTCTCTTAGAAACAGTAGCCTAGCCAGACTTGTAATCCTACTTTATGGCCTCCATCTTGGTTGAAAATCCCACACTTTGTCCTTGTCTATCATTCCTCTGGGTCACAGCTCTGCCACCCAGGTGTCTGGGGGTCTTAGAATGCAACGCTGTCCCCGACTGGCCAGTGTACACTGTCCAAGCTATCCTGTGGTTGCCTTGGGCAAGCATCCAGGAAAGCCGTCCTGTGGAATTTCCACTGAGCAAACAAAGGTTCGCCTTTTGTTTGATCTTCAGTGGTCTGAAAAAGTCTGCTTTTGTTGTCGAATATCCCCAGTAGAGACATAGGTGAGACACATGGCAGCCCAGGAGCCAAGTGTGGGCTCCAGTAGGAAGACCCAAGGGCTTAGCCCGAAATAGCAGCAGCTAGCCTTTGTACAGGCTGCTTCCTGCCATGACTGTGGAAACCATTTCCCGTGCTTCTAATTTTTCCAGGAGAGGAAGAAGCGGGGCGAGACCAACAATGACCTGTTTCTGGCAGATGTGTTTTCCTACCAGGGGAAGTTCCACGAGGCTGCCAAACTGTACAAGAGGAGCGGGCACGAGAACCTCGCACTCGGCATGTATACTGACCTCTGCATGTTCGAGTATGCCAAGGTAAACCCACCACATCCTGGGCCCAGCCTGCCACCAGGATCTCAAGGCTCTTACTTGTGGTGTCTTAGGCCATGTGTCCAAGCAATGATGCAGACAGAAAAAGGTGGTGACCTCAGAAAAAGGGTGGGTAGATTAATAAAAGGGGACCTGCAGGACCCCTGGTTGAAACTGATTGAAAGCTGACCCTGAAGGTAGATGTCAGAGGGACAGCCCATTCAAGGTCCCTGTCAGCATACCAGCATGATGATGTCACAAGATACTGAGGGCTTAGGGCAATCTCTATAGATTCCTTCAGACCTGGGTCAGGAGCCACCAAGATTGGTGACAAGCTGGGCCTACCACATGGTCTTACCTCAGAGTCAGTTCTGAGGTGCTCTAGACTTTTGAAGGAGCTTCCTAGACACATGGGCTTTTGTGAGAATGGGCCCCACTAAAGAGCCAGAGCCTCCAGGCATCAGCAGCTCAGCCTCCAGCAAAGCCTTAAAGCTTGGTTGGGTGTGGAACAGTAAGGTGCTTCCATGCACGGCTTCTGTAGCCCTGCCTTTCTGGGTAGTGGCAGAAGAGGCTCTCAAAATCCTATTGAGTCCCCAAGTCCCAGCCACAGCCATTCAGTGACTGTTAATGCTAATCTCTTAGCTCATGAGTTCCCCCTTCATCTCTGCCTGTGCCTAACTAATGCTGGGTTCTTTTCCTACGCATCTTTTAGACCGATGGCTGCTTCATACAGGGATGAACCCCTGGACCACTCCTGGGGCTTCTTCCTTCACACCTCAGATCTGGGCTCTAGGCTTCCCCTGCCCTTTCATATTTCTTAGCCTCCTCTAAGTTCCTACCCATACACATTCAGGATGACATGAATGCTCTTTCCACTGGGGCGAAAGCATTAAACTTAAAAGGGGCAGGTCCTAGATGTAGAATTTGGGCACCAGAGAGTCAGCCATCCCTGGTTGTTCTTTGGGACATTGATACCTTCCTTGGAGCTGCTGGTGGGCAACTTATGGTATGGCCGAAAATGCCTGCTTGGCATCTGCAGTGCAGTTGTGACTGTGGGGTCGACACCATCCGCAGTGCAGTGCAGTGTGACTGTGGGGTCGACACCATCCGCAGTGCAGTGCAGTGTGACTGTGGGGTCGACACCATCCGCAGTGCAGTGCAGTGTGACTGTGGGGTCCACACCATCTGCAGTGCAGTGCAGTGTGACTGTGGGGTCCACACCATCCGCAGTGCAGTGCAGTGTGACTGTGGGGTCCACGCCATCCGCGGTGCAGTGTGACTGGGGTGCACGCCATCCACAGTGCAGTGCAGTGTAACTGTGGGGTGCACGCCATCTGTGGTGCAGTATGACTATGGGGTGCACGCCATCTGTGGTGTGGTGTGACTGTGGGGTTCACATTTCACTAGTGGGTGAAAACTCACATAGCTCAGCCTTTGCTTCTTTCTCAGCATAGCAGAGCTACAGCTCAATGTAGTTCTGAGAATTGCACAGAACAATGCATAAAACCCTAACATGCTGAGTTTAGGAGGAGTAGCCAGGCGTGGTGGCACACACCTTTAATCCCAGCACTCAGGAGGTAGAGGCAGGCAGTGAGTTCAAGGCCAGCCTGATCTATGGAGTGAGTTCTAGGACAGCCAGGACTACTTGGATAGACTCTGTCAGAGAGAGAGAGAGAGAGAGAGAAATGAGAGGGGAGGGGAGGGATGGGGAGGGAAGGGGAGAGGAGAAGAGAAAGTAGAAAGATGAGGAGTGTGACTGAATTAAAGTAAAAGTCCACATCCAGGGATGTTCCTCGGTGCTTAGCATGAGAGAAACCTCTGTGTAATCTCAGCATTTCATGCAGTCACACACACACTATAAAGATTAGGAGAGTAGAAGGGCCACAGATGGCTCCACCCAGGGTGGGTGTCCCTAGACCTCTCCCTGGCCACCCTCCTCCTGCTTTGGCCTCTTCCCATGGTTCACTTGCACTCTGTGCGCATGGCTTCTACTCGGCAGTGCAGCCACTCACACACCCCGTCTGGCGTGGCTTCCGTGAAGGTAAATACTTGGGGCTTGTTTTGACTCTAATTTTTGATCACAATTCTGAATATGTTGGTTTCATCTCAAACACACACACACACACACACACACACACACACACACACACACACACACACACACACACACACACACACACACCCCCCACCCTGGCTTGGTAGTCTGCATTTGGAAAATGTGTGCACACATACACTTTGTGTTGGGGGTGGGAGATACAGTGCTTATTAACATGGCATGTTTTTGTTTACTTGAAAATTGCTTCCCAAGATTCAATCTGGTTTTTGGAAAATTTTTAAATTACATTCCCACGTACAAATAAATTGTATGTTTTCCGGACAAGTGACATGTTTATGTGGTGATAAAGGGATTATAATGCTCTTAACTCTGTGTAGTGAGTCCTTATCAGAAGCACCGAGCCTGAGAACCCTGTTCAGTCTCATTCATCACTCAGCACGACCTCTTTCTGTCCACTCCAGGACAAAGTCTTTGCTGTGGTCCCAGATAATGTGTAAATTGGTTTCATAGAACCAAAAGGCCTTTGAAAACCCACTTGGTTGAGCTTTGGAGGAACTCTTTAGACTCAGCTTGAATTAAGTCACAGCCTCCCAGTTGACTGCTGGGATTGAGGAGGTGTGCCTCCTGTCAGGGAAGTTGTGCAAGCTGTGTGCCTGCATGGTCTTCTTGGGGAGACGCCTCACATTGTAACCCCTCTTAGCTTTTGACCTTTCCCTTTGTTATCTCACTGAGCACTTGCTTGCCAGAGTTCCTCTGAAGAACACTTCTCTGCTTTTACATTGCCTGTCTCTGCTGCTAACCTCATGCAGCTAGCTGAGCAGGAAAGCTCTGTGTACATGAAGAGTTGATGTCATCACAGTGTCAAGAGGAAAGTGTGTCTATAATGGTCCAAACCAGGTACCCTCTGGTGGCTGGTCCCTAGCCCTTTCTCTGTGTGCCCCAAGGGGAGGCAGAGACCAGTATTAGGTGACCCTGTCTTTATTTGGTCTGTAACAGGTAAAATGATGCTCTTCCTGAATTATTTGGTTGTCTTAGGCCAACCTAATATATGGTTTTAGGGTCTACATAATTACCCTAAAAGCAAATGGAAAAAGAAATGAGCTAATTGTTCAAGTGGGTTTCAGCATACATTGCCTGCACTTTCCTGACAGATGAGTGTTAATCGTGAGGAAAGGAGTGCTTTTTTTGTACTTTGTGAGGTTGGCACAGAGTACTCTATGCAGGGTACATTCTCTGAAGACAAACGACTCCTCACTAGCAGTGCAGATCTGGGTTGCTTGCCTCTCAATTCCCCCTTTTGAAAAGCCCCACCTTAAAAAATGTCAACACTGAGGCAGCTTCAATAGTGGCAGTGCTGTCCTGAAAAGAGGTGATATTCTGAGGCTGTTTCTGCTATATTTGGGGGATAACTTGGGGGAGCTGGTCATGGCCTTCAGACTGCCCCCACATAGGGTAAAGGAACTCAGACCCTTCCCAACCCCTGAATCTTCAGACTATTTCTTTCATCTGTGGTTCCTGCTGTCCCTCCATGGGCCATATTCCTGCTTGTGCAGTCCTGATCTCAAGACAAGATCTGGTGTCACTCAGTTAAGAAGTGAACCACTGGACAGCACTGGGAGGCAGAGGCAAGCAGATCTCTATGAGTTCAAGGCCATTCTAGCCTATATAGCAAGTTCTAGGCCAGCCAGTAACATAGTGAGACTGTGTTTGGGAGAAGAAAAAAAAAAAGAGGAGGAGGAATAAACCAGAGTGTTTTGCTGTTGTCTGCCATAGATATATTTCAGGAGCAAAGCCAGAATGATCCGAGTTCAGGCCACAGAGCAGCTGAGAAAAGACATGATGCCACTTCAGTGTGGCAGCCAAAGGAGGGCACAAGGGACTAAGCCCAGAGCTCTGTGCATCATCATATGTTTAAGTTTAGAGGACCATGTACTCCGTACTGGCCTGGGGCATCCGGTGTCATCCCAGGGTGTGACTAGTGATGGCAGGACTAGTATTTATAGTTTTGCAGCCAGTTGTGTTTCTGTCAAACTGTGTGGAGGTCACGGAGTAACTCGCAGTCCGTGAGGTGTTTAGAACAGGTGTGAAGGGAAGGAAACACGGAGGCTGCAGTTCCCAACATGTCCCTGTGGCCCAGAAGCACTTGTGGGTGGTCCATGCACACTCCCTTCCTGGACACCTGGGACTGCCCCCCACTCAGTCGCATCCTGCTCCTGTGCACAGCCAAGTGGAGCTCTTCCCTGCTCTGCTTTCAGAAGCTGATGTAATGCTGGCACAGGAAGTCCTAATCCGGAGTGTTTTTGTTTGTTGTGCTTCCTCAGGATTTCCTTGGATCTGGAGACCCTAAAGAAACAAAGATGCTCATCACCAAGCAGGCCGACTGGGCGAGAAACATCAACGAGCCCAAAGCCGCGGTGGAGATGTACATCTCAGCAGGGGAGCACACCAAGGCCATAGAGATCAGCGGCAGCCATGGCTGGGTTGACATGTACGTTTCAGCCCCTGCCTGGGAGCTCTTGGCAGTGTATCAACTCTGAGTTTTGATTGACAAGGGAAAAACTGTTTCTCTAAATATCTGAACCAAACATGCAAGTGACTAGGTTCTTTGGAAGAAGAAGAGCTTGAACAAGGTAGCACTGCCTTTGAGGAGCATGAGAAGTGGGTAGTAGGGACCTCAGGGGACACACACAGATGTCCCTCAGGTACTGTGTTGACCTTACAGGCATCTGACTCTCCCCTGCACCAAATTGGTATCTCTACATTCATCTAGCAAGTGAGGAAATCAAGGCACAAGGGACTCTTGTGTCCTCAGAGGCCAAGCATTTGGGGAGTCGTAGGGCTAAGCTTCAGACTCTGACATGGGTGGTTTCAGTACCCCTAACACTGAGCATGAGAGTTCTGAGCACACAGAAGAGCCCTCTGTCCATCAGGGAAGGGGACTATATGGGAGGAACCAGGATGTCTTTCTTTTCTTGAGTCCTTCCATAAAGCGGCCTTGTTGGATTTTCAGGTAGAGACAGTTAGGAGAAGGAATATAGGCAGGGGACACAGTAGACCGTCGGGGACTGCGGTGGCTTGAAGCCCCAAGGGCGAGTAGAGGAGCTGGAACAGAGGAATAGAAGCTAGCTAGATACAAGGGACTGGAGGGGAACAGGCTGGAGCTCAGCTATGTGCCACATGATGACTCCATCTTAGGACTTGGCACTCATCTTCCAGGTACCTTCTCACTTAGAAGACTATGCTAAAGGCCACTGGTTGTTCAGGTGGCAACAGTGTGGTCCACAGTGGCATAGTTAGGCCCTGAGGAGGACAACAGGTTGGTGTGTGGACCCTTCACCAGGGGACTTTTGTGGGTAACCTACCCCCAACCTTCCCATGTCTAGGAACAGTATCTCAAAGATGCAGTCTTAGATCTTAGATTCTGCCCCAAGTATTCTCTACAAAAAGGGTGGTGCTGATGGGAGCCAAGCAGGCTTATGGCCTCTACTTCCCTTACTAGTTTAGTTTCTCATATGTCACTTTGATTTGCAAGTGCTATGTATTAAGTTCCTCTGGGAGCACTTAACTAGTTGAAGGAAGAGACATTAGTGTGTTCTGTCCCTCTTCTGGGTCTGGCTGTAACAGGCACCTTTCCCCTGGGAATGTCAGTTTGGTGGGTGGGGCTCTTGGGCTCTGGGGGGCTGCCTGTTCTACCTTTCCCTAAAAACACGTCCTTTTGCTACTGAGCAGTGTTATTTTTAGATGTCATTATTATTCTGAGCGCAGACTGACAGGCCTCCCTGAGCCCGCCTGTCTGAAATTCGGTTCTGTTACAGTCTCTTCTGTTCTCACACAAAGCAGGCTGAGCAGAGCCCTCTCCCTGAGAGCTGCTTTACTCCAAACCCTGGGCTGCCTAGACCCCAGACCACTGAACCAGCGCCTGCCCTGATGAGTAAGAGGAGGACCGGTCACTACTGGGAAGACATGAGTGACTTGGGAACCTCTCTGCAGTCAATACATTAGCCACGAGGACACTGCCAGGGCTTCTAATCTTCCTTCTGGCTCAGGACAGGCTTCACACTTGCCACTTCCTTCGGAGTGTCAGTTGCTGAGAGTCGCATGCCCCAGCAGCTACTTTTCTGTGGGAATTCCTGACAGTGCTGGAACAAGCCCTCTGCCACTTCCTGCTGTGGAGTCTTGGGTATGGGACTTCCCCTTTATATAGGTCAAACTCAAACCAGCTCACTGCAGAGTGGGGTGCTTATATGCTTATACCTCCCTCTCAGGGCAGGAAAGTGATTCTGTGAGACCACATCTGGAAGGTCTCATGGGTCCTTCTCAACATCTGGCAGAGGATCCCCAGATGTCACTGGATAGATTCATAACTGGTAAGAGGCATGTGAGGTATGGGTAGTGTCTTCAGTGGCAGCTGCTCTTGGACCCTGTCATTGCTTCTGGAGTCTGTATCCATTCTTCTCATAACGGCCTATGCAGCCCCTCCCAGGGTCCACAGCACCATTGTTAGCATGGTGCATAGCAGAAGGAGCCGGCCCAGAGCCCGCCCTTGAGGGCAGCAGAGGCTTCCTAACTCTTCCTCCGTCAGACCCTCACAGGTGTTCTCCCTTCCTTTCCAGGTTGATTGACATTGCTCGAAAGCTGGACAAGGCTGAGCGGGAGCCCCTGCTCATGTGTGCTCGGTACTTTAAGAAGCTGGACAGTCCTGGCTATGCTGCCGAGACCTACCTAAAGGTCGGTGACCTGAAGTCTCTCGTGCAGCTGTATGTGGACACCAAGCGCTGGGATGAGGTGAGAGAGTGAGTGCACTCACTGGGTTGGGACTCTTAACTGAGCCCCTGGCTGCAGGCAAGTGAGTACTGAGCACCTGGGGGCTAGGATGGAGAGAGGCAGCCCTCAGGATAGAAGGGCCATTGCCTGACAACCAGGTTTTTCCTCAAAGTCCTTGAGCCAAAATGTCTTGGAGGGCCTTTTTACCATAACTTCCCATTTGTTCACACACTCCTTCACTCAGTCAGAAAACTGTTACTGGCTGCCAGCTCTGGGCCAGCCCTGTGACAGGCACCAGGGCTGTGCGGGTCAGCGTGAAGAGCTCCAGCACCTGCTGCTGGTCTGAGCCCTCTCACCAGCTCCACAGTCTCAGGTCCACCTCTGAAGTAGGGACACACAAGAATGGCATTTAAAACCTGTATGGCATTTTGGCAGAAAATGCCAACCATGTATTTCAGATATGAGCTAGCAGAACTGTTTCAGGGCAGCTGTCCCTGCCCTCACCCCTCTTCCCAGTCATGGCTCCTGTGGGGTGAGAGGATCAGTAAGGAGAATCAGCCAGGCTGTCCTGGAGCCAAGGCTGGCTAGGCAGCCAGGGCAGAGCCTCTCTGTGTCTGCGCCCTGGAGAGAATTAGTGGTGTCCATCCACCATGGCAGTCTCTTACAGAGCAAGGCTCTGCCTGAGAAGAGCAGCCTGCCTCCTGTCTGTCCTCCAAGTGGCTCCACTTCCTGAGGGGACAGGCTGGGGATGGAAGCAGTAATGGCTCCTTGAGATAAATGTTACTCGGCAGCAGCAGTTAGCTCATATTAGCCCTCTTGTGCTCCTCTGCTGCTCTCCTGGCCTTACAGGTGGTTTGGGCTTTAATGAAGCAGTCACTGGGTCCCATAGAGCACTATGTCCACGGTCCCCTGACAGCTAGTAAGCAGCGATGAAGATAATGTCAATCCTGTTTCCTTAGGTGTCGCCTTCAATTAAAAGAAATCTGTTTGCAGCGCTACGGGAGCCCACGCAAACCCTCAAAATAAAATGTTTCCGATTCTGTGCTGCTTCTGTGGTCCAGAAACAGACTGTGTTGTTATTGAATCCAGTCGGTTGCATATTGCCGTTAATTGCCTTTTGTTTTCAAAGAGCTGGTTTGTTTTTGTGTTGCTGGGGGTGGTTGGAGGGGGAGACACTCTCCCCCTCTGAATTGTCAGGCTGGCAAAATATGACATCCCTAACAGATTCAGTCAAGTGCCACACTTTCAGGGGCTGCGGGGGCTGCTTCATTAAGAATGCCTCAACTCCTCCCTCTAGGCCTTTGCTTTGGGTGAGAAGCACCCTGAGTTCAAGGATGATATCTACGTGCCCTATGCGCAGTGGCTAGCAGAGAATGACCGCTTTGAGGAAGCCCAGAAAGGTAGGCCACACAGACTGCACTGTGTAGAAGGGGTGGGGAGGGCTGCTGAGACTTGGGACAGAGGCTGCCTAGCCCCTCCCTCAGCAGGTCCCAGGACAGGTGCCTTCATCCTGGCCCAGGATGTGTTTGCTGGTGAAAGACTTCAGAACAAGGACATGGACGGTGAAGCCATGCCCCCTGGGCCCGTTGCTTCTCTGTCCAGCGCCCCAGACAGGCCCTAGATCTTTAGCAGTTTTCTGTTAACCTTGCACAGCACCCGCATTCCAGTGTGCCTTCCCTTTAGTCTTAAGGTTGCTCTCTGGTATGGGCAACAGTGTTAATTACACTTTGTGGATGAGGGAGCTGAGGTTGAAGGAGGCAAAAGAATTTGCCTGTAGTCCACTAGCTGGGAAGTTGCAGAGGGCATGAGCCAAAGCATCTGTAGCCAGGACAAAAGAGAGAACTGCCCTTAGTGGTGGGCATAGTTTTACCTTCCTTTTCCTCTATTGAGATATAAATGGACTTTGATTCTGGCTCGGGCAAGCCAAGTAATCTCTCTGCCCCTCGGTGCTTCTGTTGGTGAAATGAGCCATAACAGGGTGTGACGGCATCTGAAATAGAGGCCAAAGCAAGTATGGCACATTAACTGATAACGTTCATCATTGGTTAGCCATGTGACTGCCTTCACTGTGGCAGGTGCTAGCTGGGCACTTAACCTGCATAACCTTGAATCTTGCCAACAGCCCTGCTGAGACGCAGAGGCTACATGTGCTAGCAAGCGGCAGAGCCGGAATTGGATCGGGATCTGTCCAACTGGGAGCCTAATTCTTAAGCCTTTTCAGAAAGTCTACTAATTGAAGTGGGTGGGTCGTATTCCATAGCATCTCATTTTCACTTCTGTATGGTAGCAGTTGCCACCTCCTGACACACTGCAGAACAAATGTCCCCCTGTTGGAGCTCCTGGGTTAAAAGCCCCTGTGAAGGACAGCATGTTCTCTACCCCTCAGCATTTCCAGAGCACCCAGTTGCTGAAGTATCTGCATGTTTGGGCAAAACACATCAACCTATCCATCTGTCTGTGTCGCCCTTCCAAGAATCCATCGCCATAGTAACTTGGTACTCAGACAAGAGACGGGAGATGAGAACGAACCAAGGCCAGACCTTTTCCTTCTCTGCAGACGGAGGATATGGGTCATAAGGATGCCCATGTGTGTGCAGGTGTCAGAGGTCCTAGTCTTTCTCTGGCAGACCCAGGGTCCCCAGAAGTTGGCCACATGGTAGTGAGGGGCCCAGGAAATTTCTGTTAAACAGACATAGGCATGATTGAGAAATTCTTCACTTGTTTTCACAAACGTCTGGCTTTGTGAGATGAGCCAGATCTTTCAAGGTTGGTATCTGAAAGTACACAGCTAATGATGGGTTCAGGCCTGGACTGGCTTCTGTTCCCTGACCTTGGGCATGATGCTCTGCCCCCACCTGTCAGAGCCTATCATATTGTTTAGAAAGGGACTGGTTTTCTTCTTTAGAATTTTGTCCTGAGGATTTAATGCAGTAATCAACAGTGGAGGTGTTTTGTGAACCACCAAGCTCCACAGAGTAGCAGGTACCACCTAAGAGTCTCAGAGTCTCATTCCCTGTGGGCATTGCCAGGCTTTGGTGCCTCAGGTTTTCTCTCTGCCATGCCTTGCTAAAGTAGGTTGCCATTTTCCAGCCAAAAGGAGTGTATCTCCCTGTGCTTATTTCAGGCTGTAGCCTTGGTTATTTATAGCCTGAGGCCTGAGAGGCGCATCTCAGCAACCAGGCACCACAGATGCTGCAACGAGTGGCCCGCCTCCCCAGCAGCCTCCTGTAAGCCCCACAGTCTCCCCGCTTTATGTCCGACTCCCTGTGACATGCATATGCTTTTGTGGCCCCTAGCATTCCACAAGGCCGGGAGGCAAGGGGAAGCAGTTCGCGTGCTGGAGCAGCTCACGCACAATGCCGTGGTGGAGAGCAGGTTTAACGATGCTGCCTATTATTACTGGATGCTGTCCATGCAGTGCCTCGACATGGCACAAGGTGAGTGAGTGACAGCCGGCTGGCCTCTTCCCTGGCCCGTCTCTGGCACCAGATAAAATCAGAAGAGCAGGGCTGTTTCATTAAAGCCCTAGGCTTGTTTATTGAGTGTGTTGTCCCTGAGCACACTTTGCAATGGCACAATCTGGCCTGTCATCTCTTTCAAGTTTGCCTGTAAGTAGGACTGGCTGGCAGTCTGTCTTCTGGGTGGGAGGTCCCACCCTGCATTGCTAATTCAGAGCATCTCCTTCTCTTGCTACCTGGGAGCCTGGAGCTGGGCCCACATGAGCCCTGGCTTAAAAAATTTTTTTTAATTAAATGAAAAGATGAAGAGATCACCTTACAATAACCTACTCCAGAGTCTCCCTCATCCCAGGCAGGAGGACAGTTTCAGAGTCTCTTTCATTCGTTGGTTTCCCATGGTGCCCTGAGGCGTTCTGAAGTGGAGGGGGAGGAAGGTAGCTGTGCCCAAGGCTGTGTATGGTGGTGAGAAGAACGCTGGAAACAGAGTCTGCAGGGTAGTAGTGCCTTCCTTAACTGCTCAGCCCCAGGCCGCTTCCTTCAGGTCACCCTGAGTCACAGCTGTCAGCTCCCAGTCAACATCAGGCCCAGGTGTGAGCTGGGGTTTTTCTGTCCTGGCCCTTGATGTGCACTTCAGATAAATAGCTGACAAGCAGAGTGCAGCAAGGACATAGCCAGCCAGTGAAGGAGCCGTCTGCCCACCCTTGTCCTGCCAGGCTCCTCTGGTGCCGGGGCTGGTAGGCTTCTCCACGGCTGGACATAGCAGGTGCTGACCCAGTGGACAGAGCTGGGAGGGTACAGTGTGTGGCCTGGGAGAGGTCTATCTTCAGGTGCTTCCTGGTCGGGAGCTCTGCCCAGCCAAGATTCTTATCATCCTAGATAAGATGGACCACTCCTAAGCGGAGCACCTGTCCATCCCTGCCCTCTTGGTCCCTCTGAGCAGCATAGGAAGAAGCAATACTGTTTGACACATTTCCCCGTCCTGCCCTCCTCCCTTCTCCTCCTCCCCTCCTCTGCTCCTCCCCTCCTGTCCTCCTCCTCTTCTCCCCCCTCTCCTCCTCCGTTCTTCTCCTCCTCTCATCCTCCCCTCACCCCTGCTCCTCTTCTCTCCTTCTCGTCTCCCCCTCTGCTCCCCTCCTCCCTCCCAGCAGATCCTGCCCAGAAGGATGTGATGCTTGACAAATTCCACCATTTCCAGCACCTGGCTGAGCTGTACCATGGCTACCAAACCATTCATCGCTACACGGTAAGGTGGCTGGGAGCTGAGGGATGGGCACCTTGCTCACATGCTCAGCAAGGGCCTCTGAAGAGAAGGGTCTGGAGGTGTGGTGACTGCCCAGAAACCCTGCTTTCCTTGGCAAGAGCAGGTGCTTCTCCATCACCTGCCACTTCTTTGACATGAAGCAAACCTTGGGGCTCAGAGTTATAGTCCAGAGCTGGGACCGGCCTTTCCAGTTTCTACTTCAGTCTCTCTAGATAAGGGAAGGCTCAAGTTCTCCCTCTGGCCCTCAGCTTCCTCTGTAAAATGAGAGGGTTGGCCTGGTCTCCAGACACCCACAATTGGTTGAGATCCTTCTCTGATTCTTGTGATGAGGCCACGTTGAATGAGTCGCCATCTGCCTCATCCCATGCCTCCTCAGCACGCCACAGTCTTGATTAACCCACAGTGTGAGCGTATTCTGTGGCAGCAGCTGGGCCACACCAGTGACCCCTGTCAGTGTTGGACACTGTAGGTTTTATCGTGCACTCACTACACTCTTCAGCCACACTGACATAAGTATATCCCTCATCTGCAGATGAAGAAGCCCAGGTTCCACACAGAAAAGAGCCGCCATTAGTAATGGCGGAGCCTGGGCTTGAGTCCTTACTGACTGCATCTGCATTCTCAGCCTCTGGGATGTGGGTTCAGAAGTGACTCTGGATCTCTCATGTCCTTCTGGGCTGTGTGACTGTGGCAAGTCCTGCACCTTCTCTGTACCCATGTCAGTGGAATGGAGATGGTAGACGGGTGGATATGAGGACTCTGATTTACTTGGGAAATGTGGCTTTGGTTCCCATTGTCCTCAGCTGGAGGTGTCATAGCAGCTTTCACAGCAA
>PVIU01001511.1:187361-211006 GCA_004026605.1 Ondatra zibethicus | reverse complement strand
TCCTACAGGGTTGGTACTACTTTCTCTGCAATGATATAATGGTATAATGATATAATTTCGCCATGAATACATCTGGGCCTGGAGTTTTTCAGTTGCAGATTATTTTGTTTGTTTGTTTTTAGATTACTGCTTCAATTTCCTTGTTTGCTAGAGAGCTGATTGAATTTTTTTCATCTTTATTTAACTTTGTTAGGTCAAAACATCTAGGAATACAACAATTTCTTTGAGGGTTTCCAATTTAGTGGAATACATATTTTTAAAGCATGTCCTAATGAATTTATGAATTTCACTGATATCTGTTATAATTTCTCCTTTTTCATCTCTAATTTTACCAATATGGGTCTTCTCTTTCTTTAATTTGGTGAAGGTCTACCCAACTTATTTATCAATTTTTCTCTTCATTGATTCATTTCTTGAATTACTTTGTTCACTTCTATTTTCATAAATTTATGCTCCAATCTTAATCATTTATTTCCATCCACTGCTTTTGTATTTGATTTGTTTGGGGCTGAGAATGAAGAATTCTAACATAATATTTATTCAAAGCCTTTCTCTCTTCCCAGTGGTAAACCTTCACTTTTCTAAGAATCTCACCAGAAAAATCTCCTTTACAATAAAAGTGCATGCCCTAAACCCCTTGCATAACACTAGCGGCTCCTGTTTTGTTGTTGTGGTTGTGGCTGTGTTGTGATTTTTTTTTATCAGGTTCTAATCCCATCCAAGGTACCTCTTGAGCCACCCTATAACTTCATTAATTGAAAAGGAGGCAAAAAAGTTTCTAGAAACTCTTTGAGATAGAATGTGAAAGAAAGCCAGTCTATGTGGCTAATGTTAAGACAGATGTGGCTCTACTTTGAGGCGCCCACACCCATGCTCTCAAGCGCATCTTACTCTCTTCTTCGGTGCCTCCCTTTCTCTTAACACTGATGCTTAGACTCCAATTCTGCTTCGCACTGAGGCCAAGGACCCAGTTTTACCTGAAATGAGGTCCCGAAAAGGTTAAGGGAAGTCTTGCACTGCTATAGGAACAGTGGCGCTGTGGCGCTGTCTCTGCCACAGTTGACATTAGCATCAAATATTACTCAGATCTTAATCTGATAAATTTATACCTAGTGTCCCCAGGTCAGCGAAGGGGTCCAGAGTCTGCGGCTTGCTCTGATGGGTAGGGGTGCCATGTGATGAACCTGTCGGGCTGGTGGCGGCTGATTTGCTTCCCATTCCAAAACCCCCTGGAAAGGAATGGAGACCATTGAAAATGAGTTACCTCCCTGAGGCAGGATGCTGAGAGTTGGGGTTTCAGAGCACCTGCTCCGCTATCCCTAAGACAAATTAGGATGGGGCGTGGAAATGTGTGCGAAGTCCCTAGATGCTGTTTCTCTGATTGAGGTGAGTGGTGACCCAAAGCAAGAGTAAGACATGGGTCAGGCATCTGCTCTTCTCTGGCCATGCATGTTATTTCCCTTATTTACCTCTCCCATCCCGACTTTCTCTTTCTTCAGAGATCAGGAGTCAGGCTCTATCTGAACTACCCCCGCCACCCTGGGATCTTGCTTACCATCTCCCAACTGTAACATTTTTAACTTAAATTTTTCTATGAGTATCTTATATTATGTGTGTGGATGTTTTGCCTGTACATATGTCTGTGCACCATGTGTCTGCAATACCACAGAGACCAGAAGAGGGCATCAAGTCCCCTGGAACTAGAATTACAGACAGTTACGAGCCACCATGAGGGTGCCAAGAATCTAACCAGGGCCCACTGCAAGAGCAGACAGTGTCAAAAAACAATTCAAAGTCACGGGCAATAAAAGCAAAATGTAGACAAATGGAACCAGAAACACCTATATGACAAGGAAAATAGTCAACAAAGAAACAAAGCAAAGTATACAATGGGGGACAATATCTGCTAACCATTATTCTGATAAGGAGCTTGAGCCAGGATATATATATATTCAACTCCAACTTAATTATAAATTGGCAAATAACTTGATTTAAAAATAAGGCAAGGACTTCTCTCCAAAGATTACTTGCAAATGACCAGAACGCATAAAAAGAGTCTCAACATTGCTGTCTTAGTTACTTTTCTATTGCTGTGATGGGACACCAGGACCACGGCAACATACAGAAGAAACAGTTTTTACTGGGGCTCACAGTTCCAGAGGGTTAGAGTCCACGGCCGTCACTGTGGGGATGTGTGGCCAACACTTACATATTATCCACAAGCATGGGGCACAGAGAGCTAACTGGGAATGGGGTGACATTTGGAAACTTCAAGCCCACTCCCAGTGACACACCACCCCTTTCTCAAACAGTTCTGCCAACTGGGACCAACTACTCAAATAGAGAAGCCTACAGAGGTCATTCTTATTCAAATTGCCACCGTCACTGATTATTAGGGGAAATGTAAATCATGGAAACAATGAGACCTGTCAGGATTAACATTTGTCAAAAACTAAGTATTTGAAGAAAAAAACCAGGAGATTCTAAGTGGTAGGACTAATTCAGATCCATCTAATTATGTTGTTGAGACAGATATAAAGTAGATGATCTTGTAAAGTCAAACCATAGATATATATCTTTATTATATATTGTATATATATTATATATTGTAAATTATTTATTTACAAGACTTATTGCTGTTTACTTTTATAAGTTAAATATATAACTATATGTAGTATATATAATATCTATTTATAAAAATATAATACATAATTTATATAATATATATCATGTCATCAAGTGCATTGGGAAAAGTGCTGCTAGAATACAGATCATTAGGAATAATCAACTACACAGTAGACTATACTATTCCAACTATACACCTCATCTTAGGTGAAGGACCATGCATTTGCTACTGGTCACTTGTGTACAAAAAATAACCTGCTGGCCCTTACCTGGTTTGGTATGCCAGTCCCAACCTCCAGCAACATCTGGCTGGATGTTCACAGCAGGTGTGCTTGAAGCTGCAAATAGAGGGAAGATGAATGAGAACAGGACAGCTGGGAGCCCACTGCTCTGAGTTTGCACAGGACAAAGCTGTCTTCTCCAGCCTGCATGGCTTCACATGGCTTCTCAATGTCTACTGGATTCATTCCTCCTCCAGGGCTTTACCCCACTCTGCAACAGGAATATGTTCTGCTTTCATCTGCGCATGCTCATGAGAGCCGGGTGGAAACCCTAGGTTTTCTCAGTTCATTCTTTGGCCCACCTGTCTGTTACCTCCACATCCACCCACTTGGAATTATAATTGTGCACATGTCTGTCCTCGTTTAATGCTGAGTTCCTTGAATGCAAGAACTGTCTTATTCATCTTTGTGCACCCCACTAATATACTTAACATTCTGGGCTGTGCAGAAGGAGGAAAAATATCCTTCAACTCAGCCCAGCTTAGCTTAGCACTGGCAAGGGCGCCCAAGTAGGAGCCACTCAGAACTGGGATCTTGTTTTCTCCTCGGCTGTGGCATGGATTGAGAAGGAGGAGCCATTCTGAACACTACCTGGGCAAACACTATGTATCTCCCACTATGCTGGTGGCAGATACGTGTCTACTGTCACTCAAAAAGAAACCCATTAGAGCTTCAAGAGAGATCATTCTGACCTCTAAGAAGTTCTGAGCAGAACTGAGATAAAATGTGTTGTGGCATGAAGGGATCCTCCCTACAACTTGGCCATAAACATCGGCAAGTAGACCTCAGTCACTAAACATTACAAGTGGTGCTGAAAACACACACACACACACACACACACACACCACACATCACATCATACTACATACAGACACACACACATTACACACACACATACACCACACCACACACCACTCTACATACACAGACAGAAACACACACCACACATCACACCACACTACACAGACACACATACCACATTACACACACACACCACACATCACACCACACTACATACAGACACACATACCACATTACACACACACCACACATCACACCACACTACATACAGACACACACACCACACATCACACCACACTACACAAACACACACATCACATTACACACACATACACCACACCACACACCACTCTACATACACAGACAGACACACATCCCACTACATACATCATACGCACAAGCAAAGGACCCAAGGCACCAGGATCAGCATTCCAGGCTTCACAGTCATCTCTTGTGCTTACCTACTGTCAACAGCTCACATACCTTCTTATCAGGTAATTAATTAAAAAGCACACACCATTATCAGTGACGATGGCTCTTTCCTTTCTGCTTTTCCCTGCTCCGGCTCCATAGCAACCCATGAGAAAAGGTCAAAAGCAGACAGCTTTGTCAACATTTGCTGTCTGGTTTTCTTTACATTTTATGTTTGTCTTATATCCATCAGGATAAAAATGAGGCAGAGAGAAAGAGAGCCCCAAAGGGCTGGAATGAAGATAGTACAGAGGAAAACTGGAAAATGAGGTCCCAGGCATGAGGATGGTACATGGGGTACACACAGGCCATGACCAGGGCACACAATATTGGCTCTTATGTTGGGTGAAATAAGGAGCCATTATGAACTCATAGGTGGCCTGGATTACATGTAAAAGAGAAAATAGGGATAACATTAATCATCACCCCTGAATTTGAAATGTGGAAAAACAGGATTCTTAAATCAGTAAAATATGGTGTTAAGTTATTGAGCAGATAACCCAGATGATATGCTAATGAGTGACTACTATAAAAATATTAAGATTGCTTGTATTCTTTGATTGTGCAGTAAACTTTGGAATTTGTGTTTGCTTTATGCATGGAGCACATTTCAAGTCAGAGTAACCATGTTTTGAGTGTTCTGTAGCCACGCACAGCTAGAAGCTGTCACATTAGACAGACATGCCCCATACATCCGTGTGGCATGTCCCAAACTCTGCTTTGACAATTGATAACTTTATGGAATGCTAACATCATATTTTACTAACTTAAGAAGCCAACTTTCTCACATTTCAAAGATCTCTGTAACTAGGACATAGCTTCCAAATAATTTAAAGTGGGAGCATTTTTTTCTTTTTTTCTGGTACACAAAGCAATAACATATGCTATAATCAATGATGCCTTATGCTTCTGGGTATGCAGCTCTAGAGTAAAAATAAGCATAAATCCACAGCCCAATGCTTTCAGGACCATAGTGAAATCAAGTTAAATGAGTATCTTTCCGGTAAGAGTTTTTTAATATGTTAAATTGTCAGTTTCTAAAGCTTTTGCACACACACACACACACACACACACACACACACACACACACAGAGAGATGCATTTACATCTCTTTGTCTTATGCGTTGTCTTATGGAAAACCACTTCATTGTTCCATTAAGTGCCATAGAAAACCCTTTCCTACCATGCACTGTAGGGGAAGGACTTCTCGTGGGCTGGAGAAAGGGGTCGCTGGAAGCATTGGATGTGTTCAGAAAGGAGCCCAGCAAATCCTGACCTGGTGGCTTAGCAGGGGCTCCAAAAGGGTCAAAGGTGGTACCTAGAAAACAAAGGGAAAATGCATTTCTTTATCCTGCCAATTAATTTCTGTATAGATATCAACAGGCTGCCGCTGCTACCTTGTCAAACACTTGAAAGACCAGGCTGAAGCTTGCCTCCTGACCTCTCTCACCCCTTCATAGACTTAAAACTTCCTCCGGAACTAACAGTGGATCACAACACGACAGGAATCATCCCACCCATGTAGATGGAAGAGTCTGAACTTATTTATTAGAAAAGCCATAACTTTAAATGAGGGTCCAAGTAACTTTTATAAATCCTGTGTGTGTGTACATGTACGTGTACATGTGTGTGTGTGTGTGTGTGTGTGTGTGTGGTCGGGGGTTAGGAGTGTATAATGTGTATTAATGTGTGTGTGTGGCGTGTATCATCTTGGGGTATATGGTGTATGTGGTGATGTATTGTGTTTGTATATGGTGTATATCGTGTGTGTGTGTGTGTGTGTGTGTGTTTGGTGTATATTGTGTGTGTGTGTCTCTGTGTGTGTACAGGACACCACAGGTATCTGTCCTTATCTTCTGCCTTGCTTGAGACTGTCTTGTTTCCTGCTGCATGCATCAGGCTGGCCAGCCTGGAGCTTCTGGCGTTGTCTCCCTTTACTCCCCCGTCCCCGCGCAGAAGTGCTGGTACTACAGATGTTCAGACTATGTGTCAGGCTTTTATGGACTCTGGGGGTTCAGGCGCAGGTTCTGACACTGTATGGTAAGCTGTTTTGCTCAATTAGTCATCTCCTCAAGACAAAATTTGAAAATCTTAGTAACATAAAAGCAGCAAATCATAGCTACAGGCTAGCTGAGAAGACAAGGTCAATGCAGATGAGTCTGAAAGCAGTAAATCATAGTTACAGGCTAGCTAGAAAACAAGGTCAACACAGATGAATCCATGAACTGCCCAAACGAGGTACAGGCAACAGGGGTTCAGTGATGAATGAGTGTTCATGTAAAAGGAATTAATGGGAGAAAACAGGCAGGGGCACTGCTATAAAGACAAATAGCAGAAAACCCCACTGACTGGACTAGTTACAGCTCAGTTGGTAGAGTGCTTGCCTACCATACATGAAGCCTTGGGTTTGATCCCCAGAACCACATAAGACTAGGCAAGGTGGTACACGCCTGTAATCCCAGCATTTAGAAGGTTGGAAATGGGAGGATGAGAAGTTCAAGGTCATCTTGGGTTACACAGTGAGTTCAAGCTCAGCCTGAGTTATGTAAGAGCCACGTCAAAAGAAAAGGCCAACCCCACTAAGTAGGTCTTTAACTTTCTTTCTAAGTGACCTTCAGCTCACTTGAAAGCTAAAAACAGAAAAGGATGAGAGCAGCGAGTGACGCTGCATTCTCTTGAGTCCATAGGATACAAGCATTTCTAAAACACTGACTCAACAGCCTGCTAGGAGCTAGAGAAAGCTGGGCAGGAAACTAGGAATGTTGAAGGCCCTGGTTGCCAGCAATAGTGAAGCTTCCTAGGGCTCTGCTGTGTCACAGAGAAGACCTGGGGGCGGGGGGGTGGGAGGGCTCAGTTTCTTCCTGTCACCTTCACTCAACCCTTGTGAAACTGAGGATCAGAAACTTGCTCTTGTTCAAGTCCAGGAAACACTATACTAGACTCACATTCAAATCTTCCGGCTCCAGGTAATCCCCACAAGCGTTAGTCAGGAAATGAACAGGATGCCTGCCAAACACTGAGCTGCATGGAGCCAACTGCCCTCTGATTTCTCACTGTGGAGCAAGGACCAAAACCTCCTTGAGCTACCAAAAGTGAGATGTCACTTCCAAATCTGTAGGCGCCAAGCCGATGACAGCCTGCTTTGTGGAGCGGGGCTGACCCATTCTAGAAATAGAGCCTGGGGACCAAACCAGCGAACAAACACTTCCCACTGTCACGGTGTAGTGAGCCATGTGGCTCACAAGCCCACAGTTATGACGTCACCGGCATAATGCGCTCCCAACACTGTGGGGCAGCAGATCAGCTCCTTGTGGCAGTACCTGCACCGTTTCGGACAGTGTAGCCCAAGATGCACATCCCTTGCCCTACTTAGTGTCATGAGACCTCATCCTCTCTGACACAAGAACACTGGGGTTAGCAGGGTGACCGGAAGAGGACAACGGGTCAGCCCACCTGATTCTAGTTGATGCTAACCAGTGGAGAAGATAGGAAAGACTTCTTAGATTACTGGAGCATTTTTAATATCACCTTGTTCTAGAAATTCTCAGAACCAAAGATGAAAGGTGGATGCCACAGCTGAAAACTCAGAAGTTAGTCTTTACCTTTATGTCCATGGGTACTGTCCCCAACTAAGCAAAGGCAGAGGGTTTTCGCTGTTTTGTTTTTGAGACAGGGTCTTACTATGTAGTCCTGGCTGTCTTGGAACTCCCTATGTAGACCAGGCTGGCCTGAAACTGACAAAGATCCACCTGCCTCTGCCTCCCAAATGCTGTGGTAAAGGTGTATGCCACCACACCTGGCCAAATTAAATTTTTTTTGCAGGGGGGGGCTATGTTTCAAGACAGGGTTTCTCTGTGTAACAGCCTGGCTGTCCTGGAACTCATTTTGTAGACCAGGATGGCTTTGAATTCACAGAAATCATCCTGCCTCTGCCTCCTGAGTGCTGGGATTAAATTTGTGCACCACCACCGCCCAGCTCAAATTAAATTTTGAACAGGCTACCCAGATAGTTAAATGTTAGTTCTGTGATATAAGTGCGGCCATTAATTCTAGACTTGGTGTTCTATTTCTTTTTGGAGGGAAAGAATACTTGAGCTTTACACCTAGGTCTGCCATTACTAGCTAGGTATGCTCAGATAGCATATCTACGATTTTACAGACAGAATTAACACATGTTGGCAGTGCCTTCTAGCTCGGACATGGATACACTTAGCAGCATGGGGCTATGAAGGGTTAAATTATCAAATATCCTTCAGATAGTTTGTCTTAAAACTTGGCCATGGAACACTGCTGATTTCTATCTTGGGATTTTGTTTCCCCTGGTGGACCTTTTATTCATCCTGATAAATCAGAACGGGATGGAAGAACATATAGCACAGAAGAGCCATGATGAAGGATGCCGGCTCCCAGGTTCACATCCAGCCACCACCACTGGGAACTCTGCACCTGAGCTCTGTAATCTGTTCCCCTTCTCACAAAAGAGGCATCCAGCAGAACTTCACAAGCCAAGACCAGGCCAAAGCCCAGAAAAGGTGAAGGATAGCATTCCCCAATCCTAGATGGTTACAACTCATCTCTTTACCTTATCTAATGCAGCATCGTCTTAACCGTGACAATCATGGGGGTGCTGGTTTGTGCTGGTTATTCTGAAGTCGTAATGAATTTCTGGTACCCAACTACATCATCTTGCAAATGTTCATGCTGTGACTGACCGGGAAAAGGAAGTCTGTGGTGGTGTGTCAGGTGAAACTGAGTATGTGTGGCTCAGACTCCTTACAAAGACCAGCCACACCTCTCTCCCCAGCCATGCTGCTTGCCTGAGCCCCTCAAGCATATCCTGATGTAACCAAACACTTCTCAGGACAGCCAGGGTATAGCCAGAAAACTAAAATTCCAAAAAGTGTTACTGGAGGCCTGGGGGCGAGCCCCGAGTCCACAGGTCAAGCTGGGACCCCAGCCCCATCAATTCCTAGCTGTTTGAACAAATGCTGCTAATTGAACTGGAAGCTTCTATTTCCTCAACTACGAAGTAGAGACAATGATAGCATCTGTCTACTGATTTTTATAAGAACGGAGTCATGTTTAATCGTGTATTCTATATCTGGCAAGTGGCACGTATCACACAAATATCAGCTGCTGTAGTAAATAACAGCTCATCCGTCTCCATCTCCAAGCAGAAGTAACTAAAGTAGACTCAAGGCTTAAGTCTGGAGAAAAGGATATTAAGAGGATGGAGTTCCGCCAGAGGATCGGGATGTCTGCTGCGAGACAGTGTCTCCTGGATGTTACAGGAAAGCCGCACCAGCGACATCTCAACAATACGGCTGGTTAAACAAGACCTGCACAGTGACAGCACCAGGGGACGCCAACGCAGGCAGAGGAAATTTTACAAGGCTCCACCCCTAGGCGAAGAGCTACAGAAAATCACCGGCTGCGGGGCAAGGGAGACTACTTTTCCCCCAGGGATGTGCTCCCTGAGAGGTTAGACAATTCCAAGCAGTCAGTCCTAAGCACCTATGAGCAACACTTAAGGGACTCAGTAGGTTGAGACTGATGTAGCAATAATAATTAAGAAAGGAGAAATTATGAATTTGAGAGGGGGTATGGGAGGAGATGGAAGAGGGAGAGGAAAGGGGGAAATGATGCAAATACAGTACTCATGTATGAAGCTCTCAAAAAATAAAAAAAAAAATTAAATAAAAAAAAAGAGTATGGGGTACAAACATATCCCTACACCTTTCTACCAAAATGGGACAATTTTTGTATTTTCCGTATGGTCTCCCAAGGAACTTTCGAAGAAACCGGAAAAGGTTAGCTTACTAAAACATTTGAGTTCTACGTGCTTGGCCCGCCCAAAAGTTATTCCCGAAGTCTGGGATAACAGAGAAATACGGGAAGATTACCTTCTCCCACTCTTAGGGTTGGCGACGCAGAGGCGGAGGTGGCGGCGCGGCGTGGTGTGGATTGCGCTGACGCGGGCCCACTAGGATGAAAGACATCTTCTACCCCAGCCTGCCCTGCCTGGGCAGGACCTGTGGCACCTCCACCCCCAAACAGGTCACTCAGGAGTTCCGAATTGCTGGGAGGCGCTGCCAGCGGAGAGAAGTTCCTGCTCACATCAGACCCTTCCAGGCCCAGGAGGTCCACCTCTTCCGGGGGAGGAGGGGCTGCTGGCTCCTGCTCCTTGCTGGGCTTCTTGGCTCCGTGAGGCTTGTCACCATTGGCATTGCCGTGGGGGCTCGAGAGGGTCAGGAGCTCATCATCCGACTGCTCACTTTCCTGATTCACCAGGGCAGCGTGGTCCTCCTCGCAGAATGACTTTTCTGATTTCTGATCTAAGAAAGGCCAATGTGCAGATAAATGATTGGATGAGTTTACTATGAGTTACATTATTCCAGAAAGAGAAGATCTACCAGCTCTGAGCAAACAATGCTTTCAGACCCCTACCAATGCAATAACTGTTTTATTTCAGGTCATTCTCAACTGTTTGTTCACCATCTGCAAGGCAATATAACATAAGCACTAAGAAGGAAAACTCTGGATCTGGCCGGCCTAGGATGGAACCCAGCTCTACTGGCCGTGTAACACTGAGCAAGTAACTTTACTTCTCTGTGTCTTGGTTTCCTCCTCAGCAAGACAGGGATCATAAATACTACACACTGCACAGGCTGCTGTAAGAATTACATCAGAAGATAACAAAAAGAACTCAGATCTATAGCAAGTGGATTTCCAGACACTAAGTGGGGTGCTGCAGAAAATGCCAGTAATACCTAGTCCTCTGCGGACACCTCTCACTGCCCTTTGTTTCTCCACACGACCTGAAGCAGAAGCAATGCACCCTAAGAAGCAAATTCAAGGGCTCGGCTTCACAGTCCTCCCACCTCCCTCCTGCAAGGAGATATTTTCCCACAAAACAGGCTTAGAAAAGGCACTTCTGCTGGGGAGAAATGGAAAGCTTCTATGCGCCTTTCCTGGCCCTGCTCGAGACCATCTTCCATAGATAGCACTTGGTTATCTCACACCAGACAGACCCACAATCTAAATGGGGGGGGGGTTGGTTCACACTTGTGAACCCCACTTCTGAAACATGAACATCTGTGGAAAGGGCTAGGTTGATCTAAGTTTGATGGTGCGAGCTCAGCAGAAGAGTGTGCTTGGAATGGGTAGATGAAGCTACCTGCAGGTTTCTGCTGCCTCACACAAGTTTCTATTTACTTATATGTCCCACTAGAGAAACATTCATGCTTGATTGCAGGTTGTCATCTGAGATGCCACCAGCAATGTTAAATAATATGTTTAACATACCTTTGCAAAATGTAAAAGCCCCAAGTGGATTAGAGAGTGAACCTGTGCTAAAAACAGGGATTCTTTTTAAAAAGATTTTACGTGTGAGTGCCTACATATGTCTGGTACCATGTGTGTGCCTCCAGAGGCAAGAAGAGGACATCAGATCTCCTGCAACTGGAGTAACAGAGGGTCCTCTGCAAAAACATCAGGTGTTCTTAACCACTAAGTCATTTCTGCTAACGCATGCAGAAATTATTTCTACATATTAACATGGCAATGGGAAGGTGAGATTAATGTTTTATTAGAAGCCATTACTGGGAGAAAGATGCAAGATATGGACCAAGAAGGGGCTGGCCATCCATCTGCAAGTCACCTTCGGCTGGGCTTCCAAGTCTGAGAAGCTCTCATTGCATTGTGCAAAAGGAAATTCTGTAAGCAAACCTTTAACCCAAAGGACTCAGATGAATATTTTTTAACTAATACTGAAAACATCTACAGGATGTAGGAATACTGTGCTACACTCACACATCAGAGGAAGGTCAATCAAGAAAACGTTGCCTAGGCTACCTCTGAAGCTGAATCCCCACTCCTTTCACATACAGTCTTGACCATTTGGTTCTGTACCACACTTTGTAGCTAACCTCTGCAAACTGCAAAGTAAGAATGACCAGTGTACGTATTAGAATGCCCATGGCTGCCTCCTCAAGATAGTTATGTAAAGTGCTAGGTTGTGAAGGGGTATGGAAGTGCCTCCAGCTGTGGGAAAAACCAGCCCATCCTGCCTTGCTAGAGGCACAGTGCTTGAAACAACACTCAACTTTATATCTTTAGAATATTTGCCTGAAGGCAGGCAACTCTTTGTTAGTCTTTCTGAGTTGTCAACTGCCTAAGGAGAGATCTTAGAACACGTAACACTTCATCAGTCTTGGAAAACGTGCCTTGGAAACACGGAGCAAACACAGAAGGTAGAATTTAGCCTACATTGGCTTTCTGGTTCTTCTGAACACTCATGGACGTGAAAGCAGGCAAGTTGCCTGACTTGAAAAACAAATGAAGGGAAAGGTCTGAAATAAGGGAGAAAGGAAGCTTTAATTGAGATTGCTCCAAGAAATGTCTTAATAAAACCACTAGACAACTTAGTCACCTAATCACCCAATCATCCTAACTTAGAGGCTTTACCATACCTTGCCAACAGAGGGAGGCAAAGAAGCCACCTTGCCCAAGATTCCTGGAATGGTCTGGAGGGAGATCTGCTGTAGCCTGACCTGCAAGACAAAAGGCCACACAGCAGTGTCACCCTAACTTAGGGAACAAAGTAACGCAGTAAGCAACCCAGAGGTTTCATCCGGAAAACACAGACCAGCCTGACTCATACCTCCTAAGGCCATAGTGTCCTGATGCTCCTGCTGAGAGGAAAAGAGGATGCTGGGGTTCACATCTTTTGAGCAGTAGTGCTCCCATGGGGGAGTCAAGTCGATCACTTTGTCTTGGGGCTGCACTTCTATATCCAGTGTCACTTGGAACAGCTGAGGATATTTTTCTGGTACATCACATGCATCCAACTCGGGTCTAATGGAAAGAAAAACACAGCATGCACAGTGCGATCAGCAGGATGCTCAGCACGAGGCTCGGCTCACGCTGCTGAGTCCAGCCTGAAACTCACTTCTAGGTAGACCTAGTCACTAACCAGGTGTCCCTTTACTCTGCTATGCCTCAGTTTCCTCCCCAGAGAAAACAGACTAACACTTGCCCAAATCGTTTGGCTGCTACCAAGCACACGAGTGAAAGCGCCGTGAGAAGCAGGGTTGAGACATCTGGCCAGCACGCACTGGCCAGCTAAACGGGTCATCAAAATAATGAGGTGGACCCAAAGCCACCTTCTCAGTCTGGACCCTTGAGTCCTTCTTAGCTCCCTGTCTCCTGACTCCAGAAACCCCCACCACCCCAGATTCGGTCACATCCTGAGACCCGTAGCCACATTATGTTATAGGAACCACAGGTCAATACTTGGTGCAGCTGAGTTCCCCAAAACCTCTTTCACAGTGCTCTAGCCAGACACCCCCTTATAAGGGACCACTGTCTATGCTAGTCTACAAATTAAACTGCCATTCCTGTTGGGCATAAGCATCCACAAACGCAAAGGATAGAGATCTTTGTTCCCTAACAGGGAACTTTAGGTTTTCTAATTAACTCTGTGATCCATATGCACTTCTTTAAAAAAGAAAGATTTATTTATTTACTTTATGCATTTGAGTGCTCTATCTGCATATATGCCTTTATGCCAGAAGAGGCCAGCAGATCACACTATAGATGGTTGTGAGCTACCATGTGCTTGCTGGGAACTGAACTCAGGACCTCTGGAAAAGCAGTCAGGGCTCTTAACCACTGAGCCATCTCCCTAGCCCCCCTAGCACTTCTTAAGGTCAACTACACTCAACCGAAAGAGCCTGTCTGTGCTCAAACGTCCGCAGTGTGGGATTTTGGAGGTGGCAGCGTGCTGCAAAAGGCACTCAGGGCTTCCCAGCTATGCTGGTGAAGACCTCAGGTCCACAGAGTACTTACTTGGTGAACTTTAAAACTGTTGTGTCCAGTGGTATGAATCCAGAATGAAACTGGAGCTGGAATATCTGTGTGTTGGTCACCTAAAAAATACATGTGCAAGAAGCATGATCAGTAGGAGAAAAGGGAGTCTACACCAAAGACCGGGTTTGGGGAGCCAGTACCTTCCATTGTTTCTTTATCTGATGCTTTGTGGAATATTAAATGAAATCCCAGCTTTGTTTCTAGTTTCTCTTCTCCAGGAGAGCAAGCCAATTCCTTACCCACCAAGGTCCCATGTTCTTATATATTCTGTCTTCCCAGGGTGTCCTTTTCTAACCTAACAAACTCATCCTTCAAGGCCCGCCTCCATACTCTGCTTGGCCACCACTGGCTAAAGCAAACTGTCCCAATAACAGTGCCCCAGTGATACAGCAGAGAGGATGTTCACACATGTTTGACTTGCCCCCTCCTCAGATCAGTTTTGGAAAGCTAAAAATACAATATTACTCTTGTTAATCTAAAACACCTAGGCAATGGATGTAATATGTGATCTTAGCAAATATTTGATTAATTAAGATAAAGTTTCTTGCGCTGGGCAGTGGTGGTGCATGCCTTTAATCCCAGCACTCGAGAGGCAGAGGCAGGCAGATCTCTGTGAGTTCGAGGCCAGCCTGGTCTACAAGAGCTAGTTCCAGGACAGGCTCCAAAGCTACAGAGAAACCCTGTCTCAAAAAAAAAAAAAAGATATAATTACTTGAAACATCTTTCCTAATAACCAAAGAGTAGAAATAATCTAAACATGGAGAATCAATAAATGTGGTATATCCATTCAATGAAATATTACTTAACTATATAAAGGAATGAAATATTGATATATGCTAAAACACAAATAAACCTCCAAGATATTACACTGGTGAGAAAAGTCAGGCTCAATAGACCACATATTGTACAAAATGTTCCCAAATAAGAAAGTCTTCAGAAACAGAAAAAAAAGGTTCACAGTGGTCAGAAGGCTAGCAGGGAAGGAGGGATGGGTAGTGACTGCTAGAGTGGGTCAAGGTTTCTTTTAGAGGTGAAGACAACATTCTTAAGTAAGAGAATTCTAACAGTAGCAATATCTTTTGAACACACTAAAAATCACTGCACTTGGGGGACGCATTCTGAGACCCGAACTCAGGTCATCAGGCTTGGTGGCAACACCGTTTACCTACTGAGCCATCTCTCAGGGGTGGGGGGGGAGTCCTAACTATACACATATTTAATTGAAATCTCTCATTTCATAGAAATTCCCTAAAAGAAAACTCAGGTTCTCAGGAACGTGCTTTGTTGCGGTTCTGGGGCTGTCTCCCCATGACTGTGTGTAAGTCACAACTTGCCTTGATCTCCATTCTCTCCCACAGTGATGAAGAAGACATCAGCGGGTGTTGAGAGGCTTTTTCGCTCTAATCTCACAAGGCAATCAAGCCCAAAATGCCAGAGAAAAGACCCAGTAATACTCGCATTACAAATTCAAGTGGGCTCATAGCCTGAGTCCCCTTGAAGGCTTACCTTAGCCTGCAGCCGGCTCCCGATGGTTGACCGCAGGTGGTGCATGGAAACAATGACATCGCCTTGGACTGCGATGTTCAGGGGGATGAAGATTTTCCCATCTTGGACTCGGTATTCTCTTTAAACGGAGATCAGAAGAGACCATGAAAGTGTCCAGTCTGGTACTACCACAGACACAGGAATGCGCCTTTGTGTTTCTAAGGGACCTGTTTGCCCAGGCTTGGACCAAGAAATTACTTCCTGTCTTGTGCAAAGGTAGGAATGCAGCCAGTGTGAACTGGATGCAAACTTTTCTGAGGTGGTAGAGCTCTGATCCAAAGTAGGCCTTCTCTCTCCATCTCATCTGGACTCCTGGACAGATCCTGTTTTCCTCAAATCACCATGCCTTACACAGTAAAACCCAACCGAAGTCAGAATAGAGAGAGGAATGTTATACTCTCCCAGGGCCTAGAATTCTGACTCCTAAATTAACCTATTGCCAACTAAGTCTATGTGTGTTACCAGTCACTCCCTAGTCTCCTAAACCCCAAGGACCTTCCACTGGTGCCTCTTCTTCTTGTAGATCATATAAGTACTTTGAGTACATCATTATGGTGGTTTGAATGAAAATGGCCCCCATTGGCCATATTTGAATAGCTGGTCCCCAGTTGGTGGGACAGTTTGGGAAGGATGAGGAGTGACTTTATTGGAGGAGGTGTATAACTAGGGGTGGGTTTGAGGATTCAAAAACCCACTCTATTCCTAGTTGGCCCTGTCTGCCTCCTGATTGTATCAAGATGTGAGGTCTCACCATCATACCTGCCTGCCTGTCCCCATCCCCCCACATGAGGAACTCACCATCTGAAACCATAAGCCCCCCCAAAACTCTTTTCTATAAGTTGCCTTGGTCATGGTGTCTTAGCACATCAATTTAAAAGTAACTAAGACAATCATCTACCCAAATCACTGAGTGTCCTTTTTAAATGTCCAAGCCCTCTGTGCTCACCCACCCCATCATCCGGACACCCCAAGCACTGTCCTTCAGAACTCAGTACCACTGTGTATAAAGGAGAAAAATCCTTGGATTCAATTGTGCTTATCTTTGATTACTATACATTGGGCTTTTAAAAAAAAAAAGTACTTGTCCCAGCAATAAGCAGGAAGAATCTAACTTACACGGGAATTCAGCATGCAAGAAGAGACAACATTGTGACTTACTTCATTCGTTCAAAATCCGTGCATGTTGAGTATATCTTAGTTTCTCCAATCAGTACATCACAGTAGGGGCGACACCCATTTCTCTGCTTATTGAAGAAGGGAATTGGGCTGACAGTGATTGCCTTGATCGTGAGTGGCTTGAAGTGAGGGCGGTAGGGCTTGTCTGCAAGGAGGTCACACATGTAGCCCAAGTACCTGAAACCGAAGATGGCCATTCTCTGAGCCCACCGTAACAGGACGACTAGACAGTTTCTGCGGTGAGGTCTGCCTTTGTAAATCAAGTTACAGTAGAAATGTCCTCTGCCCACTCCTTCACATTAATCAGCAAAGGGGAATGCAGACAATTAGGAAAGTTTGTGGATCAGAGCTGGAGCCAAGGCTCAGTGGTTAAGAGCACTTGCTGCTCTCACAGAGGATCCAGGTTTGGTTCCCAGCACCCATATGGTTGCTTACCCACTCCACAACGTCAGGTCCAAGAGGATATGCCACCCTCTTCTGGTCTCACAGGCACCAGGCATGTATGTATAGTACATATATACATGTAGGCAAAACACCCATATACATAACATAAAGATAAATAAGTCTTTTTTCAAATGAGAGAAAGCTTGCTTCCATTGACATGCTGAACTGATAGAAGGGTGTTTGCTCAGTCAAAAGCTTGTGGCAGTGTTATGCTAGCCCAATATTTGGACATATACTTCTGTTATATCTAGCAGATTAAGCATGTCAGAAAAAGGCAGATTTAGATAAGCTTTAGAATTTATTATCAGAAATTTTATCCAAAGAAGTGAGAAGATAAAATTTAAGTAAGAACAGAGGAAGTAATTCCAACTCTAGGGAAGAGAATAAATCAGCTATCTAAAGATGGGATTTCTTTAAAGTCATTTGCACATTATCTATTATAACCTATATCTATCTATTACATCCCCACACCTCAGTCATGAGAAAAATCAAGCTCCAAAGCATATACTCTCTCTGTATTTTTGCATTTTCACGCAATGATCACCAATGTATCTCAATAAAGACCTAAAGCACAAACTGGAAGGCGCTGGGAGCTTGGACTGGAGAGAACGCTCGAGCTATGTTCAGTGGGTGTTTTTAGACCGGTGCTTAGCACAGCCTTCTTGTCCATTCTCACTAATGCTTCCTCTCCTCTCAAAGGAGCAAAGTAGAATGCTAAGTCTAAAATCCTAGGACAAACGGCTGAGGTTGCCTGTGTAACATATCCAAGCAGACCTCCTGGCCACCAGGTTCTCCCAAGATCCCTCAGTCCCTACCTGTTACAAAATACGGCTGGCATACCCCACCCTCTACCCCCTGAACTCTCTAGTCCAGGGGCTCCGGTCATTTTGGTTATGCCCCCCCCATTTTGTACCTTCACCCTCTTGACTGCTGCTCCCAGTTCCTCTCTCTCCCCTCTCCGTATTCCTCCCCTTCTCCCCACACGGCCCAGCTCAATCTTGTCATGTCCACTCTGGATTCTACCAGATGTCCTTGCCTCTGGCTGTGCTCTTCCTTTTATCTACCATAAACTTTCTCCTCCACCATACCAAGAAGCAGTCATGACCTTCCCTTTCTATTTCCTTTTTTCATTCCGTAAACATTGGCATTTTTTAAAGTTCCCTTTCAGTTTCAAAATCACAGACTTTCAAATGAGGATTCATGAACCTGCATGAAAACTCAACATTCTCACCCATCTTAACTGTCATCGTAGTTCAGGATAACACCAGATCAATTAGAAAAAATTTGAAAGAGAGCTCCCATGGGGCCAGCCTCCCACAGTATCAAACTACGCCCTGCACCTCCATCTCTGTACCTCCTATGGGACGGAGAAAGTCCAATTCCTGGTCGTTTTGCATAGAGCAATCGAACAGCGGGGCCAGGAGTAGAGTAGAGATTGCAGAAAATGAACATAGCACCAACCAGAATTGATGACGCGGCCCGTCCATCCTGTCAAAGAAGACCCACAAACTCATCAGAAACATCAAATCCAGGAAAAGCGTGCTTGCAGGGAAGAGAGAAAACAGAGGTGCCTCCTAATTATCGGTGCCTTTCACTTCGGAATTGTTCATTTCGAGACCAAAAATCTGCCCATTGTGAAATCAGAAAGAAGCTCAGCAAAATAAACTCCACTTGCATATACTTTCTGAGACCTGGACCAACTCTGCACTAGAGCCATTGTCATGAATAGAATTAAGAGCCCGAGTTAGATGCCACCTTTGGAACGTACTATGTGTATACCCCATTCAGACTGTATGTTCATTAATACAAAAAACTTCATTCATTGTACAAATCGATGTATTATAAACTGATTGTCTCCTCCTGAAATTCATGTATTGAAATACTAATTCCTAATATAAGGGCACCGGAACTGGGGGCTGGGGTTCTGGTATAGTTAGGTCATGAGCAACAGGCCCTTACGAACTCTTTCTCTTTCTCCGTCTCTGCCTTCCTGGGAGTGGGCGCCTATGTGCAGACCGGCAAACAGCCCGAGCTTGGCTTACAACCTCCATATTCTCCGTGAGAAACGTAATCTCTACTACTTAAGTCACCCAATCTATGATTGCCTTGTGACAACATCCGGCAACCCAGCTGATGGAAGAAAACTAGGCCTCTCCTAGAATAAGTAAAAGGGAAATCGCTTCTACTTGAAGTGGCTCACACCAGTTTACAAACTGTTCCCTATTATGTGTGCTGAGTTAAAGTCTGCTCCTCCACATTTTTCTTTGTTTGTGTGTGTTATCAGGCAGCCTCACCATGTAGCCCTCACTGGAACTCACTGGCAAACAGAAGAGGTTAGCCTCAGCTCAGAGATCTGCTTGCCTCTGCCCACCAAGTGCTAGCACTTAAAGGTGTGGGCCACCACACCTGATTTTTCCTCTCCACCTTCTAGTCAACACCTTTTTTTAGGTTTCCCTCCATGAAGGGAGAAACCCACTCCTTTTGCTTCACATAGCTGAAATGCCTTTCCTGTCCATCCGCCCTTCTGAGTCCAGATTAAAGCCAGCTCAATCCCTGCCATTCTTCTTCCTTTGGAATTCCATCCTAAAAGGCGTTAACATTTGGAATGCACATCTCTGGACGTACCTAACATATCAGTCTTTGGTGTACCGCCCAGACAGCAAGGCATAGAATGAGCTCTGGTCAAACTGTCTTCATTTAAGCTCAGCCAGAAACGGCACTGATGGGAAAGATGATGGCTTCTGCCTCCAAGAACAGCTGTTGATGCTGCCTAGGGAAGAATCCACGCCTCGGGGAGTCAGGAGTTCTGAACATTAGAGCTACCATAACAAGCCAGTGGTTTGGGTGCCAGACTGCTGCCCAAGCCTTTCGCGAGGGTGGCAGCTGGCCTGCATCTCCTCCGGGCACTCATCACAGGCCTCTGACACTCTTCATGGGGTTTCACTGTGATCACACAGGTAGGATGCTTAGAGCCTGAAGCTGCACCCAGCTCCACCTTAGATATCCACTGAGCCATCTCTCCAGCCCCGTTTCACGTCATCTTTTTTTTTCTAATTTTTTAATGTGCCTGGTTGTTTTGTCTGAATATATGTTTGTGTACCACATGCATGCCTGGTCCCTAAGATCAGAAGAGGGCATTGGATCACCGGAGCTATAGTTACAAGCAGATGTGAGTCACCAGACATGGGTTCTGGGAACTGAACTTGGGTCCTCGGTAAGAAAAGCAAGCACTCTTAATCATTGAGACACTCTCCTGCCCTCTTTCATGCTTTTCTTGAACTTGCACATGGTTACAGGAAGCCAGGGACTATCCAGAGTGGCTTAGGGTGATCAACAGTTCATGAGAAGAAGTGTGCTCACCATTGTAACATCTCAAACTGCATGTCAGTCCCTTTATTTTGGTCACTGTAATGACCATGGCAATCAAATCCCCAGATGAATCCACAAAGTCTTGGATTTTTAATTCACTGTGATTGCATTATGAGAGCTGGGGAGCCTCTAGCCTCTCTTAAACTTTTAGAAAAAATGTAAGTGAAAATCCCCAATGCACTTAAGACTGCCTAGGCCCTAAGAGCAACCTGTTCTTTTTAGATCCATTGTGGCTCTAAAAGCCAAGCCCTGCGGCCTCAGACATTAAATGCTTACAGACACCGAGCATCTTGTATCGTGCATCTTGTATCGTTTGCCAAGGACTGGGGAGTTGAAACAGGAATATAAAAAGGTTCTTCAACTGGCTTCTCCTTTTCAGCCAGCTGGCTCTTGCAGAGGTGAAAGTCATCCAGTAGCCTCAGCAAAACAAAACAACAAACAGCGTCTCTACAAACCGATTGATGCTTGCAGAAGGAATAGACTATTTCTGGCGCTCCTGCTCAGGCTCGCTGTGTTCACGGACACAGCCGCTTGCCCAGACCGTCTGTGTCAAAGTTCAGAGAAAGTTGCTTCCCGCAAGAGGACAGACCAGTGGGAAGTGGGCAGGGGACCGCCTGGGGGTGATGCTATGTGTTAAGTGCCACAGGTGATGTTTAGCTGCACAGTGGGAAAGTCTGTGCTGTGAAAAACACCCAAGGATTAGAAAGGTTTTGCAGGAAGTTGAGTTTTAAGGAACTGTTAAGCCTGAGTGGGAAGGCTAGGGAAAGGAAACCCAAGCCAACAACCCCTTTGGGAATTATTTGGAAGCGCAGCTGCTCCATGGAACTCCTCACAAGGGCATAAATGTCAATTTCTCTTCTTTTTATTTTTAACACAACTTGTTGCGAAAATTGAAACTGTTCATCTCCATCTTATCCATACAAAGCTCAGTGCATTTTTTTAACCCGTGTATCCACAACTCTTTTAAGATACTCAGCACAGTTTAGAACCCCTGCATTCCATACACTGTGAGCTCAGACCTCTCCCACTCTCTCTCAAACATCAAGCCAAGAATAAAGTCAGGTTCTGTGGCAAACACCCATAATCCCATCACTTGGGAAACTGAGGCAGGAGGATTGCCACAAATTCAGGACCTGTCTGGACTACTCAGTAGGAATTCATCTCAAAACAAAACAGGGCACCATCAAGAATAATAGATTCTTCCCTCAATTACCTTTAGGGGGCTAGGGAAAAGGCCACAAATAAGAAAATAGGTTTTCAAAGTAATACATCATTTCTTCCCTCCCCTCATTTTTTACCTGCCTGGCATTGCTCTACCTCTAAACAGAGGCTCAGTAAATACTGTTGAGCTCAGAGGTCTCCCTTCTGGATACAGCTGCCCATATTTCACCAAAGCCTCACCAGCAGAAGGACCAAAGAATACTCACCAAGCAGTGGACAACGCAGACATTTTTGGGATTCTGCAGTAGCCAGTTGTACATATTCCGACACACAGCGAACAAGTTGTGTAGACTTGGGGCCTGCCTGATGGGCCAGCTGCATTCTGAGACCTGAAGAAATGGAGGAAGGAAATGAATTTTCCTGTCTCCATAAACACGCATCACACATGACATCTGGAAGCAGCAACCTGTCCTTTCTCCGTACATGAGATAGGGTCTAAATGCAGAACGACAAGCTTAATGCAATGATTTGTTAAGATCTCCATAGTCATAGGTTACACCACTGGAAGTCGCATTGTGGCATCTTTCGACAAAGACAGAGTTGGAAAAAGGATCTGAATGCAGAAAGAGAAGCATCACACAGTCATTTTTATAATATAGGGTCTCAAGTCTATAGCCCAGCTGACCTTGAATCCATCCATCATCCTCCTGCCTCAGCCTCCTGATTACAGGTGGGCTAACCTGACTTAATACAATAGTTTAATTGGTTTTAATTAAATAACTCTGTTTCACTGAAGATATTAAAACACATTTAGAAGTACATTTTAAGTCAACTAGACAATTTATGCTAGCACTCTGATTTTTTTTTATTGCCTTAGGTGGCACAGAATTCAGTTTCTAGTATCCTTCTAGATGTTTCTCTTAGATCCTGTGGTCTGTATGGTCATCTAAGCTCTCCTCATAACATGAAAAATCCTGCAGAGTGAGCCAGGGTGGCTTATGTGTATTAGTTTTCTCCACCAGGGAACTATGTCCTATCTTCATTTAACATACATATTGGATGTGTTAGAGTCCTGCCTTGATGCTGCTTGGCCTGATCTGTAGGACAATCAAAGAAGACATGTATTGATTAGATGACAACTTTGTTGATGAGAAAATTGACTCTCCGAGGTGAGTCGTCTACTGTCACACTGTTAAGCCCAGGTCTTTTGAGCATTATCCATTAGCTTCGGCAGCCCTGGCTAGATGGCCAACTGCCTCACTGTGAAGGGCACGTGCCCTGACTGACTGCATGTTTACTAGTCTGTATCATATTAAGAAGTTTGGACTTGGGGAAACTTTACATCTTTAACCCTTTCTGTCCTCATACAATGTGGTGGATGGGACCCTACTTCCACAGCTGTCGGTATTGCGGGAGAATCAACTGCCAGGGCTTAGTCTATAGCTGACACACACACGTTGATTGATAAATGTCAGCAATCATTATTATTTCACCAAGCCATTGCCAATGCAAAGCTCTGGGATCAGACTGAAAACACTGAGCCTGTGAGGTAGGAGTGTGGGTGAAGGGCAGACCACAGGAGGCCTAAAGAAGAGGATTAGGGGGATGGCTCAGTTGATAAAGGGTTTGCAGGCAAGAATGAAGACCAGAACTGGATCTAATCCCCAGAGCCCACAAAACCCCTGCTCAGGGATTGCAGTGCTCAGCCAGAAGGCAGAACCCAAGGATCCCCTGGGCCAGCAGCTATGAGCTTCAGGTCTAGCAAGAGAGGCTCCGCCAAGAAATAAAATGCAGAGTGATCTAGGTAGACACCCAGTGTCTCAGCCTCAGACCGCGCCCATCCTGGCACACACTCCTACATTCACACCAGGAGGAGGAGGAGGAGGAGGAGGAGGAGGAGGA
>PVIU01001511.1:5164-187261 GCA_004026605.1 Ondatra zibethicus | reverse complement strand
CAGTGACTGAGCACAGGAGTGTACTTAAGAGGGGTGACAAGGGGGACACCCATGCTTGTGGCTTGAGTGGCCAGACAGAGGGATGGACCAACAAGGCATGCAACATGGCATAGAAAAAACTGGCCTAAGAAAACTCAGACACTTCCAACTCCCTATGCTTGATACTGGGAAGGGAGGCGGGAGAAATCTCACTGGCTGGCCCTTTCCTGGTCACCAGATAATACTAATAAAAATATAAGTGAGAAATTATCTGTGCGTGCTGACCTCAAAAAACAAAGGTGGGAATTCCCTTTCTGGTCGGCTCAGGCAGCCTGCTCTGTTTTGCTGATCTGTAGCCCTTTTGCTATACAATGACTGTGGGTGAAGAGGAGCTTCCGGGTTACCCATTTTTCTACACCCTTGGCAATAACAGATGTGGCATGTTAAACCAAGTGTGTGAAACACTTCACATAACTGCCCAAAGGTCCAGGAGATGCCAGCTCAGGCCTGTCAGCTTAAACTCCACAATGGCTAACCCCTTCTAACCATCACAGGTCAGAGCTCTCCGGCCCACTGTTTACTTCCCAAGGGCTCCCTGCTGATGACTTCTCAAGGAATAGAAATGACTTACCGAATGAAACAGTTGAGAAATTGGGAGAATAAATTTCGTTGTCAGGGGGATTATAAAACACAGATCTGTCGATGATCAGATAGACTGTCTGTGGTGTTTCTCATCCTTGGAAAACTTTAGTACCCCATTCAAAGCCCAAGTTCAGTGTCCTCTTGTCTCTGACCTTCACAGCTAGAACAATCACGGTCCATATCCTGGCCTGTTTTCATCTATCCCAGTTGTTATTAGGAGAACAGCATAGTTGCAGATTCAGGATGGATTTTCTTGTTGCAGTTACCATTGCCTGCGCTGACTGTCTCAAGCTTTCATTCCCGTGGGTGTTGGGTCTAAGTTGGTATTTGAGGATCATTGTGGGGATTAGGGAAAGTTTATTGTCAGCTGTATTGAACTGACTGTTCTGTCTCCCTCCCTAGCTTCTGAGTTCCGTGAAAAGGAAAAGCATGACATCTCCTCTCTGTAACCTCTCTGCCTAAGTCTGTGTCTTAGGTGGGCACAGGGGATGCTGAGGGGATGGATGAATAAAAACTAAAGGAATACATCCTACTTGGCAGACTCTTTTTTGTAATAGAACTTGTCTAATATCTTTTTTAAAGGATTTGTTCCATTTTCATTTATATTTATGTGTACGTGTGCGTGGGTCCACACAGAGGCCAGAAGAGGGAGTAAGATCCCCTGGAGCTGGGGTTGGAAGAGGTTGTGAGCTGTCCCACATGGGTGCTGAAAGATGAACTCCTCTACAAAGACAGCACATGCTCTTAAACACTGAGCTACCTCTTCAGCCTCTACATGAATATCCTGAGAATGAACAGGTGGATCAAATTTGTTGGTTTTTTTTTTTTTTTTAGAATACAACAGAGTGAAAATACAAGATTTCTTTTCCCTGAGGCAATATTTTTAAAGCTTTTAAAAACTGTACACTAACCACCCACACATCACATGTCAATACCTGAAATGAATCTCAGCTAAAAGCTGGCTAAATTGTTCTTAGCACAATAGGCTAACAGCTCTAGAATCATTAAATCAATCAAGCAAATAATATTAATTTAATGTGCTCCATAATTATATCTTTACTTGATATATAATTACTTAGCACTAGGCAAACACATAATTACAATTTTTTAAAGGAACATGTTCTCTGTCTAAAGGAGGAAAAACATTAAGACAGAAACACCTCCCCTCCAAATTAGGAATTTGATCAGTGCCAGTTTTTCTGTGATTCTCTAGGTCACACTCAATACAGTAAGGATGATCCTAGACTGCATGACATTTCATTACACCGTCTTCAGCCTCCCTGAACACTCCTGGAGTCACTGAGCATCAGAGAATAGCATGTCAGTTACAGGCCCACCGTGATACTAGAAGAAGAGGCCAAGGCAGCTGAAGGGCTGGCGCTAGGTGACACCCATCTTGAGCTAAATCGTGTGCTAAGCGCAAGAGCCAACAGTGAAGCGGAGTGACAGACTGGCTCACCCTATCTGATGTTTCCTGATTAGTTCATCATTTATGGAAGACAGGAGTATTTCAGTCACCAATCGTGAAATTCTACTACTTCCAATGTTAATCTTGGTCACCACTTATGGGGTACTTACTCCAAGCCAGGCACTCCTCATCAAATTTATTTCTTACAATAAGCACAGGGTAAAAGACTGTGTAGGTTAGTGATGGTGTTCAGTTGGTAGAGTGTTTGATTTCCATACATGAGGCCTAAGGTTTGATCCCCAACACTATAAAGAAAGGAAGAGGAAGGAGGAGGAAATTGGTGGATGGAGGGAAGGAGGAAGGCAGGCAGGTACAGGCAAAACCATGAGCGCCCATTTAAAAGAATATCAAGGATTTATTAGGGTACACTCACGGGTACACAACAAGGTAAACAGCCACCATGGTCTTTTGTTTTGCTTGAGGGTGAATGGAACCAGCTGTCCCATCTCTGACCACCACAGGAGAGAGTGTATGACTGTCCCTTCCTTCCCTTTTAAGAGGTCATGTCTACAGACAAGAAGTACCGCCTCGCCTCTCTCGGGCCAGACAGCCCAAGGTGATGGGCAGAGCAAATACCCACTACAGGAGGGTACTTGTGAGATGGGTACTGTTATTGTCATAATTACCTTTTTTACAGGGGACAGCTTCAAGACAGGGTTTCTCTCTGTAGCCCTAGCTGTTCTGGAACTATCTCTGGAACTAGACAGGCTGGCCTCGAACTCACAGAGATCTACTTGACTCCGCCACACAAATGCTAGGATTAAAGGCAAGCACTATAACACTTGGCTATTGTAATCATTTTATACATGAAAGAACTGAGTCCAAGTAGCCGTGGAAGGTCTTGTTCAGTAAAATGAACCACTGAGACATGAGTCTAAGGTAATTTTTAAAGCTTATAATTTGTGTATAATATAGGATTTCATCCCAATAAATATAATAAATTCCACTGTGACGCCCTGCCTATAGTTATTAGCAGTAGCTTCATAATGCATTTGTAAGGTTGTAGCTGCCCTTTCTCTAAGGGGAGACATTCAGTTCACAGAAGATTGTGTGACTACACTTTGTGAGCCTATGGCCCCCAGTCCAGAGATCTGTTTCCACCTTCCCGTTTCCTGTTCAGACACTAATGTATGGAGCCAAAGAGAGAAAGTGGTAAGTTCTCTCCGCGGCAGGGACTTCTTCAGTGGACTCTAGAAGAAAGGACGGAAGACCCTGACGTGCTACCAAGGGCCCTGTAAAAATCCAAGTCATTAACACTTCCAAAAACTGAACTGTTTTCAAAGGCAAAAGATAAATCCTACAGGATTTGGAAATAACATACATGAACAAAGAATATAAAAGAACCAACTGGTTTCCTGTTGGTGACTGGTTTCTACACTACTAACAGGACCGTCTAACTTCTAACTACTACTAACTAACTACTACTAACTACTAACCTGCTACCATCCTTCATAGGTGGACAGAGAAGGGTGGGCCTGGGCAGCACCGAACGGCATTCTCAGAACTTCAGAACACTGGGCAAGGTTAGACCTGATCCCTATTCATCCAGATTTTTAGTTTTCCAACAATATTGGCAAGAAATGAGTGATGCAAAGATTCTTGCTATTAGAGGGCCTAGCTACAAACCTGCACAGAAACCTAGACACACACACACACACACACACACACACACACACACACACACACACACACACACACACGCTGAAAGAGAGAGGGAGGGAGAGAAGAGAGAGAGAAAGGGAGGGGAGAGGGGAGATGAATACAATGTTAACAATGGGGATAATAAAAAAGATTTAGATCTAGATAGTGGTGATGGTTATACAACATCGCTGAGTGCAATTAGTGAAACTGGATTACACACTTCACATGGTTAAAATGGCATCATTGCTATATACATTTTTCCAGTAATGTTTTAAAAGTACAAGCATGGGGTTGAAGCTCTCTACAGCCCACCAACTGATCTAAAGATACAACGTATCTGTTAGTGTTTGTCATTCAGGTTAAGAATATTTGTCTTAGGGCTAGAATTGGCTCAACATAACAGCATATACTGCTCTTCCAAGTGACTCAGGTTGAGTTCCCAGCACATACTTTGGGCAGCTCACAGCCATATGGAACTCCAGTTCCAGGAATCCGACGCCATCTTTTGGCTTCCACAGGCACCTACACACATGGTATATAAAAACCCACACAGGTATATGAATAAACATAACAAAATAAATAATTTTTAAGAAGAGTATTTGGCTTAGCCAATTCATCTTATGCTTCCTCAAATGTCATTGACAGCATTGATACTTTTAATCCCCAAGGGTAGATATTTTCTATAAATAATAATAAAAAATTATACCTACTTGGCAATCCTGAATGGGCATTCTTGTGCCTTGATTTCAATATAAGTTTATTTGCCAATATTAGTTTTGAGTAAGCTCCTTTACTAACTTGAGACAACAAAATTCCTTTCTTATGCAGCTGCATCCTGCCACATCTGCAAATACTATAAAACTGTCAGGTGATTTCCTCATATGAATTCCCTCCCTTTATAATGCTTAAAACCATGGAAGTTCATCAAACCACAGGAGGAAAAAAACCCTCAGAAAAGTTAAAATTTTCCTGCTACCACCTGTCTCCACCACCATGACCTCTACTCCAACATTCAACCATGTAATCAAAGGGGATGTGATCGAGTTCAGGCTTCACACCGGCAGAGTCTAGGAGTCTGTGAGTAACATCGGTCCTGCAGTGTGTCATTTCCAATGATCCTTTACGGAAAAATATCCTATGTTTATTAAAATGAGGTTAAGGAGAAGACCAAGCCCTTCACTAAACTGGAAACAGGAGGGCATGGCTCTAGCCCTCACTGCCTGGAGGATAGGAACTACGAAGTCAGATTATCTAAGCACGTGACAGTGAGCTGCCAATCAACGCATAGAGTCAGTGCTGGGAGAGACAATGACTTTGGAAAGAGCTGAACCAAAAAGGTAGGGCTGAGGGGAAAACTTAGGTTTGGGGACCATCTTCCTGTAACTAAGGGTTGAGAGACGCAGCCCAGCAGGTCCAGTTCCATTCTGACCAACTCTGCTGGAACTCTCGGGGAGGTTTATAGATGCCGTGCGGGAAAGAAGTGCAAAAGCCCAGGGTACATGAACTCTCCCCTTAGTGAAAAAAGACCAGCAAAGGAAAGGGTGGGGGGCCTGTAGCTCAGGCGGCTTTTAGGGTGAATGCATAGTTCATGCAAAAGTACTGCGTGCGAGTGCATTGTGAGTGGTGAGAGTGTGTGTGTGAGTGTGTATGTATGCATCATTCGTGCATCCCTGAGTGGCACACAGACTCTAGTAATGAAGGGCAGTGAATGGCGAAGCTAGCCCTCATGACATGCCTTCGAAGACACATTCTACCCCTGCTCAGAAGAGAAGCGACACCACTTCTTCCACGTCCGCCGCGTGTCCCACTCGCGGGACCGGCTACACACCTGCCTCCCAGCACTGAGCATCTCCACAGGCTCCACAGTTATTTACATTCACCTTTCAAACACCCTGCATTCTCTTTTCAACCAGGCTTAAGTGCTTTGACAGCAAGAACCAAATATTTCTATTATAGCTTCAATGTTTAAGAATTCTTGGCACATCTGTTATTTTAGGAAACATTTATTAGCCATACTGGGTACTGTTCTGTAGTTCAGATAAAATAAACAAGGTCCTGCTCTCTTAGCACAAGTGAAAGCAACCCAAGGTAGATGTTCAGTATGTAATCCCTGCTCCCTTTTGCCAATTAAGACCAGTGGCAAGAGCTTTAGCTACACTGTTAGGTGCCTTTCTTTATAAATACCTTTATAGTGCTCAGCAGGGAAAGTGTTTGTCATTCAAGAATGAGAACATCTATAACCCCAGCACTGAGGAGAGGGCATGACAGGTCTCAAGGGCTCACTGGCCAGCCAGTCTAGCTGAGACCGCAAGCTCTGGGTCCAGTGAAAGACCATGTTGCAAGAACTAAGGGGGAGAATCAATTAGAGAAGATGCCCTGATGTCAGCCTCTGGTTTCCATGTGTTCCTGCACACACACACACACACACACACACACACACGAGTGAGGAGGGGGGCTTTTGGAAAAAAAAAAGACACTTGAGCATATCTTCACACATATAAGTGCTTCTATGCCAATCTTACAAACTTACTTCTTTCAGTAGAAAACCGAGGCTGTCACAAATATATCAAAAGCAAATGAAATTTCTATAAAATACTGTTCAGAATATTCCATTGCCCTTCAGTTGTGAAAATAATGGCATTCACTTAGTCTCCAAATGAGAAAGAAAAAACAACTCCAGCGCCAAATATTTTAAGCATAGGGCTTCACACTTGCAATCCTAGCACCTGGGAGCTAAAGAAGGAAGAATGAAAATTCACAACCAGTCTGGGCTATGTAGCAAGAACCTGCCTCAATAAACAAAAAGACGGTAGTGTTCCCTTAGAACATTGGGGTCCATCAATGTTTGAAGTTTACTTGCTTAGAATTATATAATAGAGAAAATAAAAATTGGAAGGTTAATTTATTGTGATAGATTTTAAAGAATTGTGTGCAAAACTCTTATCACAGAGTGGCAATTTCAATCCAACCACTTCGAAATGGTTTTTATTTTTTTTTTATTAGTCTGTTTCTGCCTGCCTGTATGCCTGTCTGTCTGACTGTCTGAGATAAGGTCTTGCTATTTATTTATCCCAGGCTATCCTTGAACCTGATGTGTAGCCCAGGTTAGCCATAAATCTCCTCCTGCCTCTGCCTCCAGAGTGCTCAGACTACAGGTCATACCAGCTTCAAAATAGCCTTGTGAGTGCTTCTCAAAGAGGGCTCCCCACAGCAAGGGTAGGAGAAGTGCCCAGGACAGCAAGGGTAGAAGAGTCCCAAAAGTACTTAGAAATGCAGACTCCTTGCCCCACCCCCATCTGCTGAAGCAGAAGCCTTCTGAGCGGTTCTGATGCACACTGAGTTTCAAGAGTGTTCTAAGATTAAGTCGAAAAGATCCTTAGTAAAACTTTCCTGTCTTGTTGATTGGTAGGGCAGAAAGGGATTTGGGAGAGCCCATGGAGCAAGGCTTTTGTGTGTTGGACGGATGTGGAAACTAAACCCAGAGATTGTCAAGAGCGACTAGAACCTTAAGCAAAAATGTGGTCTAGCATAAAAGTGAGGGTCCATTGCTTTGCATACCCAAAATCAAAGTTCACTTGTTTTTTTTTTTAACATTTATTCGTTTACTTGGTGTATGTATGTGCCCACACCTATGCCTTGGCACATGTGTAGAATCCAGAGGACAGCGTGTGAAAGCCAATTCCCTTCTTCTCTGGGTCCCAGGTATTGAGTTGAGGTCATCAAGTTTGGCAGCTAACAAGCATCTTTATCCACTGAGCCATCTCACCAGTCCTAAACTTCTACTTCCTAAATGTCCACGCAAAAAAAGTCACTCCTATTTATTAACAGATCCAGATGAAGTTATAGAACTAATCATATCTAAAGGATAAGCCACAAATATTTGAAGATAAGAGAAACAGGCAGGCAGGCAGGCAGGCAAATAGACAGACAGAGCAGCAAAGCCTTATTTCAGTAAGTCAATCAAGAACTCAGAAGACAAAAGTATCAGGCATGATATCAGATTTAAACCTAAGCAGATTTAAACCTAAACTGTGCCCTGCCTAGTCAGAGACTAAGAATATTCCTTTACCTTGTTCAAAAAACTTTTTTTAAAAGGCTAACTAAAATTAAAAAGATAATGTAGCTTTTCCAGTGTCAGCTGGCAGCCCAGGCTGATGATCAAAACCAGAAGCAGAAAGCCACTTGCTAGCTCTGTGGTTTGGGGCACGACCCCTCATCTCTCCGGGCCTTTTTATTCTGCCGTGTATGGCATCACATGTAAACTTCTGCATGCCATGTAAATACTTTATAAATGTTGGTTGCTGGTATCTCCATTATGAATGTTTGAAATTGTATTACCAAGGTGAGATATGGAAGGGCAAGCATATAATACCAGAACTTGAGAAGCAGGAACAACAAGATCTCAGCAAGTTCAAGACCAGTATGGTCTATATTGAGAATTCCAAATCAGCCAGGGATATGTATGTAGCAAGGCTTTGTCTCATTAAAAAAAAATTAATTTACAGCCAGTGGTGGTGGCACACGCCTTTAATCCCAGCACTCAGGAAGCATGCAGATCTCTGTGAGTCCGAGATCAGCCTGGTCTACAAGAGTAGTTCCAGGACAGGCACCAAAGCTACACAGAGAAACCCTGTCTCGAAAAACAAAACAAAAAAATTAATTTACAAAATAAAATAGATGGTATCCCCAGTCCTACAGGAAAGATGGCTGCATGCCATCCTTCACTTACAGGATTTCACGAGTATATTAGTATTCTAATTTAACTTTCTGAACATTTTGTCTGCATGCATACTATGTATATAAAGTGCCCTCTAAGGTCAGAAGAGGGTATTGGATTGCCTAGGACCTGGAATTACAGCTGATTGTAAGCCACTATGTAAGTGACAGAAATTGAACCTGGGTCCTTTGGGAGAACAGACAATGCTATTCGCCTCTGAGCCATCTTGCCAGCCCCAGAAATATATTACTCTTAAAAACAGCCTGTCTGTGACAGTCCAACTACCTCATACTGATAGCCATGTAGACTGATGGAGGAAGATCAAAGGTATTATTAGTGTTACAACAAAACAATAGCTAATGACCGTGTGCCGTTCCTTTTCTCAGCTAAGCCTCATAAGCAACCACCAAATGTTTTGAGCCCCAGCGTCAATGGTATTTCATTGAGGGGCACATGTTCTTGTAAGTGTTCTCACCTGAGCAAAACATTTCAGAATATTACATAGCAAGAGTTTGGGGTCAGGTGGTGGTGGTGCACGCATTTAATCCCAGCACTCAGCAGGCAGAGGCAGGCAGGTTCTCTGTGTAAGTTCGAGGCCAGCCTGTTTACAAAGTGAGTTCCAGGACAGCTAGGGCTGTTACACAGAGAAACCCTGTCTCAAAACAAACAAACAAACAAAACAAAAACAAAAACAAATTAAGAGTTCGTGAGTAGAAGGAGCCAGAGTTCATAGTTCCTCAGCTCGTGTGCCTATGACAAGGGCCCCAAGGACACCTCCAAAGAGCAAAAGTACCCCCAACCATACAAATAGTGATGCTACAGTGTCCTCAACAACCCTTCCCCAGGGTGAAAATTCCTTACCCGACTGTGAAACTTGGCAGTTCGGTAAGACTTGGGTGACAGGTTGTATACTGTGTAGTGGTCAAGATGTCTGGAATCCAAAAAGCTCCGGATGTCATCAACCTGATTCCTGAATCCTATGTCAACGTTGTCCAGAGGAAAGGACATCACTAGGAGAGGTCACACACAGAGAGAACAGGTTCAAACAATCTGCTGCCAGAGGGGAACGTCACTGAAGAGCAGCTGATAAACACGAGACACTTACCGATAATTCTGGAGGTGACGTAAGTGAAGTCTAGGTCTCCCTTTGTGTAGCTAAAAGACAGGAGGGGGCACTCATTAGCGCAATCTAACGTGACGATTTCACTCTCCATTTAAACATCATGAACTGGAGCACTTGCAACCAGTGGGCGTATTTTTAACTCTCTGCAATCTCTTCCCTCTAACAAGGAGGCATCGTTGAGAGAAGGCAGCCCATATCCTCCAGCTACACCACCCACCTGTGCTTGCTGCCACCCTATACACGTTCCTTGATGCGCCGGGTCAATCTTAGAATAAAAGTGCTCTGTCTTCTCTAAAGCCAACAGTCCCAAACTGTCTGACCCCCTGGAACTCTCTTTCCTAATTGTGAACTGCTAAGGGGAGAGAAAGAAGAAGCTAAGAAGAAACAAAAGACCCCTTTTCTCCTTCTACCAACGTCTTAGTTAAACAACAGAAGAAACAGGAAAGTTTGCCTTTGAAACAAGATTAAAATGCCAATCAATATATTGGATTTGGCATTTGACTTCCGATTCAAAACTGAATATTGTAACCAAAAATAAGCGAATAAATTTTTAATTCTTAAGAATATAAAAACTACTACATTATTTATATAAGAATTTTCACATAGGGGAAGAGAAATTAACTTCCTCTGCTAAGTAAATGTTGAGGGACTAGCAGGCTACTAAGGTTCTGTTTCATTTGTCATCCACAGGCTGCCTGTGCATGACCTGATCTAATCCCCAAGCCACTCAAAGACAAATCCGATCAGAGAATTCATTACCTTGCCTTACACCACATAGTTAATAAACACAGATATTGTATTAGAACCCCCAACATTTGTAAAGCTAAAGATGATCACCATCCCATGCCAGCATACCAATGAGCTGAGTCCCACAGACCGCGCTTGTAGCCTCAAAGGGACTTAGCATTATGGTTTCAGTGGCATTTCCCGGTTGGTCAGCGTTGGCGATTACGTCACTGAGTTGACACTATGTGAGTCCAGTAAGCAGCTGGCAAGCAGCCAGGTCCCTTGGTGAGCCCAAGTTCCACCAGCCTCGCCTGGAAGAGTGTACACACCTGCTAACAGACTGGATGACCCGAGAGGATGTGTCTTTGAGGGTGTCCTTCAAGTTGTCCTTCAGATTACTGAATAGCCTCCCTGCACCACCTTTTACCATGTCAAAAAGGCCTCCCCCATAGCTGGGCTCCATGTCTGGAGACGAGGCACCTGAAAAGGAGAAGCAGAAGGTTAGCTTGAGACAACACTCCTAGAACACGTACATTGTCTCTGAGAGGCTGGGACTGTCCCCGCAAGTATGTAGTTTTAGCAATGCTGCTGGGCCCCAGAGAGTACAAGGCAAGTTGTCGCACATGGAGTCTTAGGAACAGGGACCTCCAGAGTTGCACCGCCCAATACCATGGCTGCTATCCATAGACAGCAATTGAGCACTTGAAATACAACTGGCCATGCTGAGTTGTTCTATAAGTATACACAGCAAATTCCAAAAACTTGGCGCAAAAAAAATAATAAAGCACCTCCATATTTTTACACTGATTATATTTGGAAATAATTCCATTTTAGAAATATTTAACTAAATATCTAATTTTTCCCGTCTCTTTTTAATGTGAATAATAATGTTGTGGGACAATGCTCTTGTACCCTGTAAAGATTTGTCACTCATGCTGGTTTAATAAAATGCTGATTGACCAGTAGCCTGGCAAGAAATACAGGCACGACAAGTAGACTAGGAGAATTCTGGGAAGAGGAGAGGAAGAGTCAGTCACCGCCCAGACCCAGAGGAAGCCAGAGGAGAATGCCTTACTGAGAAAAGCCATGTGGCTAAACATAGATAAGATTTATGGGTTGATTTAAGTTGTAAGAGCTAGTTAGTAATAAGCCTGAGCAATAGGTCAACCAGTTTATAGTTAATATAAGCCCCTTTGTGTTTCTTTGGAACTGAACAGCTGCGGGACCAGGTGGGACAGAAACTTTCAGGTACATACTAAAATTATATTTTATTGTATCTCATTTCATTTCATGTTATTTTTTGAAACAAAGTGTTGTCATATAGAGCAGACTAGCCTCCAGCTTACTACCTCCCCACCTTAATCTCCTAAAGCTGGGTTACATGTGCCCACCATCATACTTGGTTTGGAAAAGTTTAAAATTTTAAAGTATCTACATAGCCTGTATTATATTCTATTGTTTGGAGCTGATACAGAGAGACCCCAGGAGAAAAAAAAAAAGCATGTGGCTTAGGTTGGTTCATCTGGAGCCTGCTCTGGCCTTCAGTGGACCTGACTGCTAGATCCCTCACAGCACAGATCCTTCCATCATGGCCACTGCTGTGACTTATCAGACACTTCAGTGTCTCTTCCTTCGTGACTACAGGAAATTGTACCTCCTGTGACTAGCTCCTGTCAGCGCTACTGATGTTTGAGTCAAGTACTTCTTTTTTGAGGTACCACCTGTACTGCAGGGTGCTTAGTAGAATCCTTTGCCATTGTAGAGTCTAGGACTATCTGGAGATCCAGGAATCCTCTGGGGACTTGGAACCTAGCCTTTGCCAATGCAAGGAAGATGATTTTATTTTATCATTTGTACTGAACTCTGATAAAACAAGGTAATTCTCTTTGTGTTTTCTAGTCAGAAAGTTTCTGTTTTTAATTTCAAGAACCTACTATACTCCTGCATGCTACTGGCATGTGTCTATAAATCCGTGTCTACTGCCACTTTCCTGATCACAAAAGCTGCGGATGCCTGAGGCATCATTAAGCATCTGTTTCCAAGTGGAGCTCTGTCAGAAATCGCAGAGAACAGTGCATGCTGGGGAATACGGAAATGGACACGTGAACGAATGGCAACCGTGTCCTCCACCTCCAGGGCTTTCCCATCAGCACTGAACCTTTCATGGTGGTACAGGTCCTCACAGTTGGAAACTTTATTATTCCTGCTGAGAGGCAGTGAGGCAGGGTCTCAATCCAAGGCAGACCCGGAATTCACAGTGATCTTCCTGCCTCAGTTTTTCACATGTTAGGATTATAGGCACAAGCCCATGGCCAGCCTATTACACGGATTTTTACACTAGGAAAGCTGGAGTCTCCAAGAAGAAAGCAGCTCATTGACAGCCTCAGTTAACTAGAAAAGCCAGCCATTCACACCGTGTGTGCAGTTCTAAAGTCTAAATGAGAACCAGCCACATCCCACTATGCCTCAGGCCCATGCCAACCCATGATTCTGCCAGCTGTGGTTAAGATGGTCCTTCTCTCTCAGTGTGTGTGTGTGTGTGTGTGTGTGTGTGTGTGTGTGTGTTGGGGGGGAGGGAGGGAGAGACACTCTCCTCCCAGACAAGAAATAAACATTTTGGGGAGTTCAGTTTCCAAAGGATCATCCCAGCTGAGTTTGTGGATTGTTTAGATTCTCTCTTGGAGGGTCTGGGAAGAGACCCTCACCTAAGTACTTAGCCTCCTACCTGTGACAGCACCTTTTCCTGGGGTATGGAAGAGAGTATAGAGGCAGGCAAGACTAGGGGACTCCTATCTATACAACTAGAGAGAAGCCCTCATCCCTGTTGAGTAACAGCTTTCCAGGTGTGCCTGCTGGGGGGGACCAATACTCACAACCGTCACCTACACACTGTAAGGAAGCTCAATAAACTCCTTGGTTCTCTGGAGTGAACTTTGGAGGAATCACACTCCAGTTTGTTACTGGGGCCTCAGGAGGGGAGAATGGGTGTTGCTTATGTTCCCCCCGAGAAGGAATTTTAGCAACTCTGCCTTGTATCCAGCCCCACTAACTGTCCCTTGATCCTCTCGCCCTCCTACTGTGTGCATTTCATCTGGCAGGTCAGTGATGATGTTCCCATGACCAGCACACCACCACCACCACCACCCCGCAAATCTTTGCGTTTGTCAAACCGACTGTGGTGCTTTGAAAGAAAATGGCCCCCAAAGGGAGTGATACTATTAGGAGGTGTGGCCTTGTTGAGGTCTCCTTTGCTCGAGCTTCCCTCAATGTAACTGTCAGTTGACTTCCTGTTGCCTCTGAGTCAAGATGTAGGACTCTCAGCTCCATCACAACATCTGCCTGCGTGCTGCCATGCTCCCTGCCATGATGATAATGGACTGAACCTCTGAGACTGTAAGCGAACCCCCTCAGTTGAAGGTTTTCATTTATAAGAGTTGCTGTGGTCATGGTGTCTTTTCCCAGCAATAAAAACCCAAACTAAGACACCAACCAAACTAAAGAATTGTGTAGACAGCCTGAGCTCTGGTGACCCCTCTGCCCCACAGCTGGAGGGAAATACTGGAACCTGGTCTAACAGCAGCGAAGATTAGTGCCACAAGCGTAAGAAGGCTCTCTTGTGTTCTGTTTCCTATTGTGTTAGTTCATTTTCTATTGCTGTGATAAAAACCACAATGACCAAGGCAACTGATAGAAGGAACGGTTTATCTGGGCTTAGGGTTCCAAAGGGGTAAGAGTCCACCATGGTGAGACATCAGGGCAGCAAGCAGCAGGTATGGCGTCTGGAGAAGCATCTGAGAGCTTATACCTCAAACCGAGAATAGGAAATAGGGAGCGCTAACTACAAACAGCATGAATTGTTGGATACCTCAAAGCCTGCCCACAGTGACATACTTCCTTCGGCGAGGCCACGCCTCTTAATCTTTCACCAACAGTCAATAACTGAAGGTCAACTATTCAAACGTCTGAGACCTAGGGGGAACATCTCATGCAAACCACTGCACCTACGAAAGAGGGCAGATTATCTCCCTTTAAGAACATGCGTGTATAAAAAGTGGTATCCTGTTTTCATGTTACATATATTGAGACTAGAGAAGCATAAAATGCCCCCCCATTTATGCTCCAAAGTGCTCTGTCTAAACCCTCCTGATATACCACTTCTCAGCGGTAACATCAAGTTGATTATCTAGACATCTTGCTGACTCTCAGCTTCATGCTGGAGCAGAACACGGAGGCACAGGCCTATTTCAGGATGTGACTGCCTTTGATCATTTAAAACTTACCATCGCTCTGCTTGTTGAAAATGCTGGAGGATCCAGGATGACTCTCCAGAGCCATTTATAACACCCATGACACAAAAGGAGAAGGGAGACATGGTGTGATTTTGCCCTAATGGCTCATTTTGGTGGGTGTGCCAGCTTTTCTTGGTGAGCTACACTGGGTGTCAAAAGACTCTGCAAAAGGTATTCTTGCTTCAGCTAGTGGAAAGAAAGTGAGAGAGGTTCAAAATCTTACAGAGCAATATCCATACTACAGTGGGACTGAATTCTAGCCTGTGAGCCAAATCCAGTCACTTGTCTGTTTTTATATACTCTGTGAGATTTCAATGACCTTTCCTATGTTTTAACTGTTGGGGGAAAAAATATCAAAAGACATACTACATGCTAATTACATAAAGGCTGACTTCCAATGTCTCAAAGTAAATAAAATGTTATTGGAACAGAGGGCAGCAGAGGTAGCTCAGAGGTATATCACTTGCCTGGAATGCACAGAAAACAAAAGCAGAACAAGACTTTTGTGTTTATGTCTGGTCTGTGGCTGCTTCTGTGCTGCTAGGGCAGAACTGAACAGCTGTGACACCTGGCGGCCCCAGCGCCTAAGCATTTACCAGCTGGCCCTTTAAGGAAAGTTTCCCAACCTCTGCACTAGACTGTCCACCTTAAATGCTACCTGTAGGAACAGTGCTGGCCAGGGGCCTTGGGGGATCCAAGGATCTAAGAGGTCAAGGTTGGGACTGAAAGTGTGTGAGAGCACCATAGAATGAGAAATGTCTCTGTCTGTGCTTCAAGCTCCAAGCAGATTCTTCTGGCATTTTGTCATTTTAGAACCTAACCCCCAGAAGGCAAATATCAGAACAATACCCTGCCTCCCCACTAACCAGCCCCGTGTAATTCCCAAAAATGTCAGAAATGAGTTTTCTTGGGGATTATTAGCATTTCGAAGAGCATCCTATCCCTCTTGTTATGAGACCAGCACAGATTGCCCGACTAGTTCTCATAACACTGCTGACTGCCGCAAGCGTATCTGTCTCTCTCCACTGAACCGCTCACGGTCTGCTCCCTTGTCGGCATCCCCTTCTCAAGGAGGACTGGAGGCGATTCACAAGTCACTGGGAAGATGTCCAGGTGGGCCTAACTGCCTCACTGTGTGAGAAAGGTAGCAAAGACAGGTGAGGCTGCTCTTAATAGGCATCTTATCCACCTGTGAGACCTGAGTCCAGACACTGAAAAGCACTGAGGAAAGAGCTGGAAAGTTTGGACAAGGACATCACAGCCCCGCGTGAACACTGTCATCCCACACATGCGCCCATGGCTCGCACATCTGTCAAGGGCACCCAGGACCGCATGCAGTCTCATTTGGTGATTCTAAGAAGGCACACTGTCCCTCCCATTCAGTACTGTATCTCGCAAAGACCCAGTGAATAAAAAAATAAATAAAAAGAAAACCTATAGGGGCCATTCTCATTCAATTCACCACGGGGTGTCATGTGCATACCCAGTGCCATGGTGGTCAACAGAGGCCATTAAATCCCCGGAACTGTAGTTACAGATGGTTTTGAGCCATCATGTGGGTGCTGGGACTCAAACCCAGGTCCTCTGGAAGAACAGTCAATGATCTTAATGCTGATACATTTCTCTAGTCCCAAATGATGTATTTTTAATGGTAAAGGAATTGGTTGAGTATTCCCAACAATGTTGTGTAGCAATTATAATTAGCTCACATATATACATATATATTTATACACACATAATTAACAATTAAATTGCCTTGCAGAAGAATACAGATACTTATAGATATTTATGACAAAATGAAAATATAAACATTGCATGCGCATACTTATAAGAGAAAAACTTGACAAGTAGAGAAAGAATTCAGAAGTGTTATATATTTTGGTGTTTTTGAGACAGGATGTCATGTAATCCAGGAAGTCCTTGGGCTCTATGTATAGCTGAAGATGACCTTGAACTCCTTCCTGAAGGTTCCACCTCTCCAGTGCTGAGATTATAGGCACGCGACACTAGCGTTAGCTCAGAAACTATGATTAATACAAAAGAATAACTATACTAACCCAAGCTTATGGGATGCCTCCTATGTACCAGACACTGATCCAAATGCCTCGTGCACAGTGATGTGTAATCTTCACATCACTCCAAAGACAGCTTCACTGCTCTTCCCATTCACATGGGAAGATGAAGATTCACAGGCCCCCCCCCCAGGAACTCACTTGAGCTACCACGGTAGATGCTGGGGTGTGGAGCCAGTCAGATTGTTCCAGAGCCCAGGCTTTTATCCACTACATTTTCAAATGAGTTATAGCAATGACATCAAAGTATAAAATCATGTGATTATTTTTGTTTTTTTATATGACTGCATTTTCTAGATTTCCTACACAGTTAAAAACACATATAAAATAAGGACAACAGCCAGGTGCTCGCTACTACCGTTCAGTACATGATTGCTGACGGCTGTGGGGCCTCTCTCTTCTGCACATGACAGTTTCAACGCAAAAGCTTCTTGATGGCCTTTGAAAAGCAGCCATGTTTGCCATAGCATTGCCACAGCATTGGCACATCAGGGGCCATCAGCCTTCCTCAGTGGGCCCTCTATGCCTACACAAAGACACCTCCACAGGGTCTTCTGTCTGTCTGCTTTCCAGAAAGCCTCTATCCCTGGTCCTAATAACTGCTACCATTCGGGGCCAGCCAGCTTAGGATAAGTCTGAAAAAACCAACTTTGCTAATAGGTCATGTTCACATTCTTCTCCGCCAAAGGGCGTTTTCCTTTGTGTCTGTTTGTTTCTTAAGTGTCACCATGCTACACTTGTTGCCTAGCATCTACAAAGTTGATGGGTGTAGGAGTGAAATCCTAGGCCTCAAAAGGCCTTGGCATGCACTGCCAGCTCCTGCCCCAAGAACAAGAACTGCCTTTGCCCAGAACTTGGCCAAGGGCAAAGAAAGCGATGTCATTGCCACGAAAGGCTTCCTTGTCCCAAGGTAACGGATTTTCAGCCCTTGATTTCCCATCAATTAAACACATAGATCATGCAGACATAATAACTAGCTTCCTTATTTAACAGCCCACTGCCTTGGCTTCCAGAATCATCTTTCCCCATTCAGCCTACTCCAGGGAATGTCTGAGGAGGGACGATGGACTCTGGGGAAAGATATCTTAGACGTGAGGGCTGGATTTCCTACTTAAAACCTACATAAGCTTCAGCATATCCTTATATTCCTCTGTGACACCTTCTCTGCTTAGAATGGAACCAATTAGGAGCAAAAGCTTTCCCGCGTGCCTCATGGTATCAACAGGATCAAAGGAGACCGTATGTGATGATGTATTTTTAGGTAACAAGGCCTTTTTAAAGTGAGCAGGAGCTTTCATTTGCAGCCTTGGAAATTCAGCTCTCATGGTCAATGATTCTAGGGATGGCCCATAACGCACACCAGCAAGCGCTGGTGTCCAAGGGCAAGAGATAAAAGTTTAAACACATGCAAAAATAAATAAAATTAAGCAAAAAAAAAAAAAGTCAGCGCTCTATGCCCAACAAGAAGGCTGGGTCCAAACAAGACTGGCGTTATTCAAATGCAGGCCGCTTGTTAGTCAGAATGGCTTCGGATCCTGTGTCCGCTACTGGAAGTGCCCCCCCCCCCCCGCAGCCTACAGCAGCCGTACACCAGTCTCCTGGTCTGCAGGAGGGAAGCACCCACAGAATACATTCAGCTGTGGGAGGACAAGAACTAAAGGTCCGCCACGCTCTTAGCATACGCCTGGCAGATTGGGAACACTTAGTAAGTGACAGTGAGCAGGGGCTGTGGAGAAAGCCGTGACCGATGCAGCCTGCGTCACAAAGGACCGCATTGTTCTGATTCGTAGCTGGCCCAGCCAGACTGGAGAGGGATAGAGTAAGCGAGGGATTCCTTTCCAGACCTTCTAGATGTCGTGTGTAAAGGTTTCGCTGTGGGGATGCAGAACTCTCAGCATCTCTGAGGCTCTGCTTTCTACCTTGTACAGCTCTGGATGTGGGGGACTATGACAAGCTATTGGCAGAACTATTATTAAGGTGCACACGGATTTAAGGTCACTATTTTTTAATACTAAGGGATTTCTGGGCTATGTGGCCCATAGTGTGAGCTATTATGTCACATCGCTAGACAGCAGCCCTGACAGGTCCAGTGGCTGCTCGACAGACCCAGAGGACAGAGGCGGAGCTTGTGGTACATTGAGCCCAGGGCGGCAAGGGCCCAAAGCACCGGTGCTGATTCAAGTTTTGTGGGTTCAGACTGTGCAGAAAGCGTGTGTAAACAAGTACATGATGATTCCTGTAAGTCGGCTGAGGCCAGCCTGCCTTGGGCTGGAAATCGGTTTAATGAGAGAGTTGCTACAAGGATCTGCTTCAGTTCTGTTTATTCAACAACAGCCTCAAAACAATCAGCTGACAAGGAGATCAGTCTTGAACTTTTCCAAAATTCAACAGGAAAATATTAGAAGTTAATGATAAATAATTCGTGTTACATCACCTGACAAGTAGTTATAATGTGTGTTTATTTTTTGTTTTTTGTTTTTTTTACAGACTAAAGGGGGCCTATACTTTATAATGCATATGTTGAATCAACTGTTAAATATATCACTACAGACACCGTAATATCCACAAATACACTATTTCTGCTCTCATTTGTCAGGTTGTTTGCTAAAACTGCTCTGTATTACAGGTCTGTGCCCTCAGCTGGCTCTTTCTTTCTCCAATCTACACGGCCAAGGGGAAGATTATAAATTTAAGAATATAAAAGTATGGGGATGGATTACATGCTTCCCAAAGTTCCCTCCAGCTCTGGAACCCTTTGATGGCATCATTATCATGACGGAAAGGCTTCCCAATAAGCAAATGTTTTAATCTAGACACTCTATTCGGTAGTTTCCACGAAATTAAACTCTCAAGCTGTGCAGGGGGGCAGGTGAGCATCTGTCACAAGCAGCTTCAGTTGTAGCTTGACACACCCGGGAAGAGGTAACCTCAGCTGAGGAATTGCCTTCATTGGAGTAGCCTGTGGGCAATTCTGTGGCATTGTCCTGAGTGATAATTGATATAGAAGGGCTTAGCTCAGCATTTCCCGGAATGCGGGCCTGGGCCACTGAGGCAAACCAGCCTCTTCCATGGACTCTGCCTCCAGGTTCCTTCCTTGAGTTCCTGCCCTGGCCCACCACATTGATGGACTGTAACTTGAAAGCTAAAATAACCCTTCTCTTCCCCCACATTACCACAACAGAAAGAAAATTGCATCCCACTAGGAAAAGCTGGGCTTTGCTTAAGTTTAGAAATGATGACAATGGCCCTACACCTCATCTTAACACAGTAGAGCTGGCCACAAAAGATGGTCCAGGTGTGAAAGAGCGGACCCTGAGGGCATGAAAGCAGGTGAATTGGCCCCACCTCTTGCTCATCTTGGCAAGGGGTGAATTAGGCAATGCTGGAGAGCTCACCCTGGTGGTGAGGATGAAGAAAAGCTGGTAGGATGACCCAGAACCAGAGTTATGAGTTGGCCCACCCCAACATCCACTACCCCATCAATGATCTGTTGGAGCACGTAAAGGTTCTGCAGACCCAAAGCTACAGGACCTCCATGACACAGGGCAGGATATCCAAGAGGAGTTCCAAAGAGGGTCCACCATCAATAGTGTAGCAGAAACCAGAGGCCTCGAACCAGACCAATGAACACTTGCAAGTAAAGATACACAGATAAAATGAATTTACTGCATGACTAACTGTGTCACATGAAAGTTTCCGAAGCAAGATTTTCCTTTCCTTTTTGTTTTCTTTTTTTCTCTTAAATTTTATTTTTTTGAGGGGGCACAATTGAAGGGGCAGAGAGTGGATACTAAGAGACGGGAAATGAATGGGGCCAAGATGCGTGATGTGAAAGACACAAAGAACAAATAAAACGAAAGTTAAAAAAGAGAAAAATGATGACAAAATTAACAAAGGATTGGTGGAGTCCAAGGTTTCGGTTATTATCCACCTTCCCATCCTGCCTTCTTTGGAGAGGGCCTTGGTCTCTCATGCCCCACATGCCATTTCCCCACATTACTTTGCAGCTCCATCTCAGGACTCGGAGCAGACTGACTTGCCTTCAAATGACATCTCCACTGGCTCCAGGTCCACGGAAACAGAGAGCCAGCTTCATGTTTCTATATCTCACAAAGGGCTTAGAGGACCCAGTACAGAGAACTCAGTATACATATGGGATACTAAAGTCTGATGAGAGGACCAGAAATTTTTTTATCTTAAAATAGGTAAGGAAAACTAATTAAGAAACCATTACTAGCCATTCTTTCCTCCAAAGGATCCACAATATTTTTTTTTTAAATATTTTTATGGTTTATTTAACTTTATTTTATGTGCATTGGTGTGAAGGTGTCAGATCCCCTGCAACTGGATCTTCAGACAGTTATGGCTGCCATGTGGGTGCTGGGAATTGAACCCGGGTCCTCTGGAAGAGCAGTCAGTGCTCTTAACCGCTGAGCCATCTCTCCAGCCCCAAAGGATCCACAATATTAAAAAAGTGAAAAGACACATACAAAGTCACAATGACGTGAATCAACTTTTAATCAGACACAATTGAAGTTTAAAAAGATAAATGAGATTTTGACAGAAAACTATTGACCAAGAATTTTATAGATTAATGTAATTTTAAAACTAGGGTCTACATATCCTATTTGTCTTCCAGAGTCTGGCTTATTTTGATGCTTATTATGATTTTCATTTCTATCCATTTTCCTGCTGATACCATGATCCCATTTACCTTTATGGCTGAATAAAATTTCATTATGTAGATATACCACATTTTCTTTATCCAGTCTCCTGATGATGGACTGATTCCATCTCCTGGCTATTCTCAACAGTGTGACTCTCAACACAACTATGTAGGTAACTCATACAGTAACACACTGACTTAGAGACCAAGAGTGGTATATCCGGGTCACATAGTTATTCTAGTTGTAGGTTTTAATAAACCTTCACATGTTCAAACCGTAAGAACCAACTACATAACCCTGCCTGGCATTTACAAAACACAGCAAAGAAAAAGAAGAACCCATCTTATCAAGTGCTTGCCTGTCCTAAGGCATAAGTTTTACAAATTTCAAAAGTTCAAAACAACACATATTTTCTGGGATCAGCCCAGGCTCACTGAAATATCTGATGGCATAATAAGGGGGCCACACTGCCCTACGTGAAGTCACAGCAAAGCAAGCAGTTGAAAATGACTTTACTTCCAAAGGTCACGTCCCTTTGCCATACCCTTAACTGAAGCCTAGACTCTAGTTAAACAAGCAAGTTAAACAGGCACATTAATCAGCACAAAATGCCATTCTTTGTCCCATAATCCTCTGCCTGGCCATTCTCTGGCAAGAATGCACTGTGCTGAAAACTAGGAGCTGAGGCCCAATGCTTGAGGCAGAGTGAATTGTCATGTATAGCCAGTCACACGCCACCAAGCTCAGAGCAGGGATTGTGGACGTGTACAGTAAAGAATTCTGGTATTTGGGAGATGGGAGTGTAACTGGTTAAGCAAACCTCCACCTGTGTTAGTACAGGCATGCACGTACACATGTGTTTGTGTGCACATGTGACCATGGAGTCAAGGGGAAGAAAAGAAAGGAGGTACAATGCAGAGATGGAAACTTCAGGGTTGGTTTTGATTCGGTTTTTGTGGTCATTTGTTTGGTTTGCTTTGCTTTTTGAGACAGGATCTCACTATGTAGACCAGCTGGCCTAGAATTCACAGAGATCCTCCTGCCTATGACTCCAGATTGCTGGGGTTAAAGGCTTATGCCACCATGCCTGGCTAAACTCCAGGTTTTTGAAACAAAAAACAAAAAACTCTGTTGGTATTTTAGAAACAATCTACCCTTTCATTCTTAGTCCTGGGATTTTATATGTAAACACAGACAAATATTTGGGGATCCTATAGGTACACACATAGACGTCATCGTACACTGTCTTGGACCTGCCAATTGTCCTACTGAACAATGGAAGTTAGTATCGAAAGTTATTAGTCTTCAAGCATGATAATGCATGCCTGTTCTCTGAACACTCAGGGCGATCACAACAAGAAGATTGAGAGTCTGAAGCCAACCTGGTCCACCTTGTGAGACCTATCTAACAAAAGAAAAGATGCCAAGCTGGAGTGATGTCTCAGGGGGTAAAGTGCTCGCCACACCAGCACGAGAACTTGAGCTTAGACCCCAGAAATGACACAAAGATGGGTGCAGTAGTAACCTACAGCAAAATGGGAGGTGGAGGCAGGAGAGTTCCCAGAACTCATGGGCAAACTAGTCCCAGCGCAAGCAAAAGGCAAGAACACAAAATGGTACCCTGTCTCTCAAAAGGAGAGGAAAGGTGGGGTCTCACACCTGAAGGTTGTCCTCTGACCTCCACAAATGCACATACACAAATACACACAATTATTGGGTCTTTTCCTCTAATGTCTCTCACTGGGCTTCATCCTAATCATTAGCTTATTCCAGGATGTTCTGCTCACCAGATGCTCTAAATGTTACTATAGAAAGGACTAGAGAAGAGAGCTTTATCTAAGAGACGACACCCGAGTGGCAACCTGAGTGGGGGTGGACTGAAAAGCTTTTCAGGCCGAGCCCAGGAAACAAGCCAAGGTCGAGAGAACACGGCACCAAGGTGAGAGCCCTCATGTCAGAGCTGTCACACTAGGGAGCCCGCCAAGCTCAGTCAACACTGAAGAGCAGGCATTCTGGTCCCTCCTGAACAGATGAGGAATCAGGGGGTGGTTCCGAGACAGCAAACCTTATGCTTAGCTATCCTCCAGCACCTCCTGCTATTTCCTCAGGGACCTAGAGGATGGAAAGGGCGTGTTAGAGAGGGTGACCTAACCTGGGAGGGCGAAGGAGTGTCCCTTTGGTTCCAGAAGACTTGGAAGTCAACCCGACGAGTGTGAACATTTTACCAAACTCGCTGTGGAACTGCTTACAGAGTTCAGTCCTCACACTCACACGCCAATGGCAAAAATACAGGGACCAGCAGATTTCCAAAGAGCTATTTCATAGAGCAGGTTGCTATGGTTCCGGCGAGGGGATTTCCACAGGAACAGCACATCCTTTACTGTACATTTCAAAAGCCAGAATCCCACCGCTAGGCATATGAAGGAAATTTCAAGGCAGTTTTTTTTCTTTAAAGCACCTAATGCTCAAATAAATGTGGAAGTAGAACCCAGTAATAGTCTGTTGTAACTCATACAATGCATAAAAATGTTCAAGTGGGCTCAGGGAATTACAGAAGCACACACCCACATGCTGACTAAACATGGAAGGTGAGATGTCAGAAGATGAATCCCAGGACACAAAAACCCCACAGCAAGCACTCGAAAGAAAATCTGCTACTTAACTACAAACAGAACTGGCCACAGAGCAAGTAAAGGCACTGGCCACCAAGCCTGCCAACAGAGTCCCATCCTGGAAACCCACATGATAGAAGGTAAGAACTGACTACTTCGAATTGTCCTGTCATGCGCTCCATGACCTACGCATCCACACACATAAGTAAATGTAACTAAAAACCATTTAAGATAACTGGCTGCTGTTCCAGGTCACAGGTCTCAATGGCAGAGAAAACTACCATTAGCTTGGCCCAACTTTTGGCTCGGGTGCAGTTTATGGAGATAGTCTAATAAGTGTAACCTCCTCTCCTCTATATGGACACGCCATTCGCTGAGCAAATTCAGTCAGTGAGCAGGCTGGTGGCCTTCTATGCTTAGCCAGACTGAGTAGACGGCCAGGTCTAAACTCCTCCCAGCAGCCAATGACACGCCCTCACCTGCTGGGTCACGGAAGGGTGGTTCCTCCCTCCTCCCCAGACCCCTGCCACGCAGAAATTACATTCTAAGGGGCCACTTTTCCCAAAGACTCTCAGCTCCAATGACAACTCCCTGAGAACCAGGAAAAGAGAAAAGGCATTTGCTACAAGGATGGGATGACTTGGGAGTACGTGGCAGCTAGCCAAGCACTGGAGATGCTGGGGACATTGGGGAATCGAAAGTGAGAGCCTGTGTTGAATAAAAGAAAGAGAGAGAAAGAATGAGAGAGAGGGAGGGAAAAGGGGAGAAAGAGAGAAAGAGATTTATAGAGAGGGAGAGGGGAGAGGGTTTTCCACTGTGTGGATTTAAGTAGAGGGGTCACACACTCCAGAAATGGTCCTGAAGAAGGAATCCTCATGCGCTCCTCACCCTGCCAGCCCAGCTACCAATCAAGAATGGCGTCGCTTTCCCTGCCCTTACTGTCAGCTAGCTCAACTGGCTCTCTCCCTTGTTTAATTATGCTCGAATAACCCTGACAAGGCTGGCTGGGCCTCGCTGTAAATCATGACAGTGGAAATCCTAAAATAAAAGCAAGATTAACGACATGACCTCAATCTTGACATGAAGGTCTATTAATTGGAAATCATCGCCGTAATTGAATTCCAGGCATAGCGTTGCCATCTGGATTAAATTTTCTGAAAACCTGTTTCTTCACCTCTATCAAGATAACTGACATGTGCCAATGACAACTAAGCCAAGAACTGAGCCCTGCAGAGGGAGACAGGTAATTGATTACTTCCCTGGCATGCTCGGCACCCAGACAAAGCACTGGATCAGTCTGAAGTCACGCTTTGAAGGGGCCATCACCATCACTTGGATCACTCTGCTTTCTGTATACTCAACCACGCGATGTAACCTCTCTGGACCTTTGTTTAAGATAACATGTATTAAAAGAATGAAACACACACACACACACTCACAGAGAGAGAGAGAGAGAGAGAGAGAGAGAGAGAGCTCAATAAGAAGTGGTCATTATCACTCCATCTTCACTTTTTTTTTTTTTTTAATGGGGGAAAGAGCTATGTGGCCTTTTTTTCTACAAGCTGCACCCTGGTTGGCTACAAAAAGTGAAGCCACCGGCAGAATAGAGAAATAAGTCCCACCCAGCACCTCCCTGAGATCAAGGCTTTGTCTGTCTCTGGTTGACATTTGATTCGATGCCAATGTGTCTCTTCTGTTTCCTGCCATCTGCCTGTGAGCTTGTGTCTGGTTTGGAGTCAAAGACACACATGCCAACACAGAGAAGTGAGGAAAGAGGAGGAAGCCTGGCAGGGGGGTGTCTCTGGGGATGCGTCACATGGCCACGGCATATACTGAAGCCCAGACGTCACTGTGTTTCTTCTCAGAATTAGGCACACTGGACATGTATTAGAAGCATGAGAGCTAAAACTGGGAAATGCACAGGTTCTCAGGCCCTAGAAGCTACAGGACAAACTGACCTTCAGGCGAGACAGTGTTTGACACCATTGGGAAAGGTGTGGAGATGACACTGTTGAAGGCTTTAGGACAAACTGCAGAATGGGCAAGAAGGGCAAGTGAGACCTGATGTAAATAAAGCATTCAGCACAACGCACCCCAGAATGAGCAGTATACATCAGCACAATGCACCCCAGAATGAGCAGTATACATCAGCACAACGCACCCCAGAATGAGCAGTATACATCAGCACAACGCACCCAGAATGAGCAGTATAAAGGATATGAAACTGAACTGAACCTGTCAAGAAACCAAAAGCTCCAATTCACTTTCTTTCCTTCCTTCCTTCCTTCCTTCCTTCCTTCCTTCCTTCCTTCCTTCCTTCCTTCTCTTTTCTTTCTTTATAATTTTCTTTCTTTCCTTCCTTCTCTTTCTTTCTTTCTAACTTTCTTTCTTCCTTCTTTCCTTCCTTCTCTCTCTTTCTCTCTCTTTTGTGAGTGTATATGTGTCACTGGTATATGTACATATCTGTATGGGAACAGGCACATGTGGGAGTGCATCGCAACTGTACATGTGACATTAGGTATTGTTCCCAATCATTCTCCACTGTTGTTAAATTTTATTGCCCTTATTTGTTTGTTTGTCTGTTTATGTGAGGTGGGCATGTGTTTGTTACAGCATATGTGACGAGGTTAGCAGACTACTTGGAAGAATCCGTTCTCTCCTTCCACCATGTAGGACCTGAAAACCTAACAAGTCACCAGGCTTGTCCACAAACACCTTTATCTGCTGAGCCATCTCATCAGCCTCGGTCTTTTTGAAACAGGATCCCTCACTGAACATGAAGCTTGTTGATTGGCTAGGCTAGCTGACCAGTGAGCTTTGGGGATCCTCTGTCTCTACATCTTGCAGAACTGGGGTTACAGATGGTGACACTATGCCTGGCTTTTATATAGGCTCTGGGGATCTGAACTCAGGTCCCAGTGTTTGCATGGCAGGTACTTTATCAATTGAGCCATCTTCAATTTCTTTTCTTTCTTTCTTTCTTTTTTTTTTTTAATATCTATTGTGTATAGTGTTCTGCCTGCATGTATGCCTGCAAGCCAGGAGAGGGCACCAGATCTCATTATAGATGGTTGTGAGCCACTATGTGGTAGCTGGGAATTGAACTGAGGATCTCTGGAAGAGCAGCCAGGGCTCTTAACCTCTGAGCCATCTCTCCAGCTCTCAATTCATTTTCAAACCAACTGCAGTCATGCTGAAGGGTAACTGTGTGCTAACAATATTGCCCATTGCTTATTCCCCACATTCTCAGACCTGGGAATGTGGCCACCCGCCTAAATCCATCATCCATTATATTGTCAGGTAAAGTTTTATCATTCCCTTTTATAGATCAGCAAACTGAGGACCTGTCTTGGTCTATTTGAGCTGCTATGGCAAAATGCCATAAACTGGGTGGCTTACAAACAACAGATTTATATTCCTCTCAGTTCCGGGGGTTGGGAAGTCTAAGATCAAGTGAGAGCATATTGGGGCAGCGAGGGCCTTTTCCCCTTTCCCTGTGTCCTCACATGATCAATGAGCCCTCTAGAGCCTCTTTCCTAAAAAATTTAAAAAAGGTGTTTTTGTTTTTTGTTTGTTTGTTTTATGTGTGTGGGTGTTTTGCCTGCATCTATGTCTGCACACCACAAGCATGCCAAGCCCTCAAAGGGCTTAAGAAGGAATCTGACCCTGTAGAGCTGGACTTACAGATGTCGTTGAGTCATTATATAAATGCAGGTAATTGAACCCAGGATCTGGGGAAAGCAGCCAGTGCTCTTAGTCACTGAGCCGTCTTCGGCCCCCAGAAACTAATTCCACAGCTTTGTTGTCATGATCCAGTCACCTTCCAAACGTCCTATCACCATAGCCTACCAATTTCAACATACAACTTTTGAGTCAGGGAGCACAAATATTTAGTCTCTAGTAAGCAAGACATCAAACAGAAATTCAGGTCCCACAATCACACCTCTTCTCCATGTCTGTCTCTAAAACCCGTGTTCTTCTCATACCATCACTGCCACCCTGTGCATTTGTTAAAAAGCCTGAAGCACAAAGGGACATAGGCAACTCGAGTGGTCTGCCAGCAAGGGGAGAAGCCCTGATGTCTTCCCTGAGAATGATCTAAGAATATTTCCAAGACCAGGCAGAGAGGAGCTGCTGAGCAGCAGCAGTTGGAAAGGAAGACACAAATTAATGAAAACCACCAGCTAGACCTTTAATAGAAGGAGAAGACAATAGGGGTGGGGAGTCTAATCATGCCCCCTTCTTCGGGTTCACAGAGGGATAGAGAGCAGGGCAGGAAGCTTTTCTTAATGAGTCTCTTTGAGTTGTGTAAGCTTACCCCACGCACATGCATGCATACACACGCTCGCGCATACACACACACACACACCACATTGTCTTTAGGGTCTGCATCTATTTATTTTCAGTCTTGTATTCACCAGATGCAAGCATGGACAATGTCAGTATGGCAACAGAGCTCAGGGTGGTAAGAGCGAGGACCCAAAGAGCAAGCCACAACACACGACTCGCTTACCCAACAAGCAGGTTTTGGAAACTGCTCACTGTCACATTTCTTTGAGGTAGAAAAGCATATTCTCACCGGGAAACCCAAGGTCAACGTCACCTCAAAGGAAGGTGGTTGTGATTGAAAAAATTCCTAAGTCATTAGAGGAATCTGGTCTCCCTCTGTGTCCCTTAGATCCCAGACGACATGGCCAGGATTCACAGGCTCTGAGGTTTCAAAGGCTGACACTGACAACCACAACAGGGGTCTGGGTAAAACGTGGACAGCAGGCACGGTTGAAAGCCTGTGTTTTTCCATTTTGCACAGAATGTCCTCTGCAAAGAACAGCGACCGTGGGTTGCCAAGCACTTTGTAAGGCTTGGAGTCCTTCAACAGGAGAAAGTTAGATTTCTACAGAACCTTTGTGCACACTGGGAAAGGGTGACTCAGCCCTCACATTCAGGATCAGTTCCACTTAATGCCTGGACCAAGCCTCTGTATGAATATAACTATACACAGGCAAGCATGGTGGCCCTGGAGAAGCTAACCTCGCCTGGGCTCCTGCTAAGTGTCCAGCATCTTCCTCCACCCTTTCAAAGGCCTGGGGGCAGAGGTCATGTCAGTCCTAATTTACAGGTGTGAAGTTCAGGGCCTTGTAGAGCCTGCCTAAGCTAAAAGGCAGCAAGCAAAGGAGCAAGGAGTTGCCAGGATCAAGGATCACACCTGACTCCAGATGGCCAGGCTTTGATGAAGCCAGGTCGCTATATCCAAGCAGTCAGAGTTCCAGCTAAACTCTGGGTGGGGGGGGGTGCGCAGAGGGAACAGGGAGGTGCACTGTGATTCCAGCATTCAAGAGGCTGAGGCAAAAAGGGTTCAGTTGAGGCTACAGGGTAAGTTCAAAGCCAACCTGCACTACATAGTGAAATTCTGTTTCTAAACAAAATATGTGTGTGTGTGTTTTCTGAATTAGAACAATGTCTGCTGCTGCTGACCAGGGAAGCATGATTACACAGCCTCAACTCTGTTATCTTATCTTACCAAGAATAGCCAGCCCTAAGTACCAGTCCAGTGGGAGCAAGGGAGAGCTACAGAGGGATTACCATTTACTCCGCACTTTCAGTCAGCCGGGTGCGTTAAATCACATTTAATCCTTACAACACCCTGCTGAGGCAGCTCTTCTCGCATCTGATATATGAGGAGGAAATTTAGGTTTAGGAAGGTTAAATAATTAGATAATACGTCTCATGACTAAGAAATACAAGGTCAGAAGAGACCCAGGTCTGCCCAGCTCTAAGGCCCCTATGCTATCATACTATTTGGCAGAGAGAGACGTGAACAGGCCCCATATGGCCATCAGCTATCTATGGATGGCTGCAAAGAAGACTGCACACAGCAAATCGCATCGTGGAAATGGCTGCGTGCTATAGGCATCCATCTCTCCCATCACCCAATAGCCAGCATCGCTGTTCTGATAGAAGGCTGGCCTCACCAAGTAGCCCAGGGTCAGCACAACAGTGCAGCCCCAGCCTTCCTCCCAACACTTCCCATTCAATGTCCTCCATTCCCAGGCCCGAGTCCAGACACTGGGGGTATCCACTGTCTGACCCATGAGGGTAATGCATAGATCCGAACCCCAAATGCCAGGGTACCTGAAGTAAATGACTCCTTGGATTATCTGCTTGCCATGTCCCCCTAATGCCCAGTCACCTTGTGATTCTCAGACTGCATAGCCCAAGGAAATTGTGACTTAATCAACTACACGGCAAGCACGGGTAAGAATATCACCAAAGTGTGTGGGGGCTTAGCTGGCATCACCACAAATGGCAGCATTGTCTATGGAACAAGAACATTCATGGCTCCATGGTGGGTTTTTGTTCTCACTGCTCTGGACGCCCTGGCCACGACTATTATATAATGGGTTAGCCAGCTGCAAATGCCTTCTGTCCTTTCTCTGCACTTGGCATTGACCTCAGCTGACTGCCTGCTGACTGACCTCTGCCCAAGGGCCCCTCTTGTAACCCTTAACCACAAACATCTTGCCTGTAACTCCTAGAAGAGAGGTAAGATGAACACTGTGCAAGGTGTGTGCACAGAGGTTGGACAGGCACATGTGCACTGCCCCACCCAGCCCCTTGAAAGGGAGCACCTGGGAAGCAGTCAGGGCTGAACAGCCTTGGCATCAGGCAGTGTGTGCCCGAACATCAGTTCAGCACTTTGCTAGCTGTTTCTTTTTCCCCCCTCCCTTTTTTTGAAAATGTTTTTTTTTTTCTCTCACATAATATATCCTGATTATGGTCTTTCCTCCCTCTGCTCCTGCCACTTCCTTACCACCTCCTCTCCCATCCAGACCCCCCTTTCTGTTTCTCAGAAGAAAACAAATGGGCTTCTAGGGATGATAATAATAATAAAATAAGATAAAATAAAAACTAACACATTGGAATTGGACAAAGCAAACAGAAGGAAAAGAGCCCAAAAGAAGGCATGAGAAACAGAGACCCATTAGCTCTTACACTCAGGAATCCCATAAGAACACTAAACTGAAAGCGTAATATACATGCAAAGGACCTGTAGGCTAAAAAGAAAGAATAGTGTATATATAATATATATTTAATGTAATATATACAATAAAAATAAATTTTTAATGAAAAGCCGTGACATGACATTATGATACAGGGAGCCTCTAAAGACACTGTTGAGTCTGTTTTCTCTTGGCCATGTACTGCTGGCCGTGTGGCCCACCCTTAGTGAGGCTCCCTTAGAGGACACTAAATTTTCATTTGCAAGTGGTTATCAGTATTGCTTCTGGGTTAGGGATGGGAGCCTGTCTCTGTTTCTCATTTCAGTTAGCTATTGCTTTAGATAAACTGCATAAACCTTTTTGGGCTCATCACAGGGCCTGAAAGATGGGACGACGCTAACTACTTCATGGAGCTATTCTGAGGGTCAGAGATGAGCAGGTATCAGTGAAACCAGTGTTGGGCTGGGAAGGGAGCTCAGTGGGTGATGTAATCATTATGCATCATGAAGACCTGAGCTCCATCCCTGGAGCCCGTATGAAAAAGCCTTGTGTTCTGGAGAGGTGGAAACAGGAGGCCGGCCCGCTGAAAAAGGGACAAGCTAATGAGAGGCCCTGCGGTGGCTTGAAAGGCCCATAGGGGGTGACCCTATTGGAAGGTGTGGTCTTGTTGGAGAAGTTGTCACTGGGGAAGACTTGGAGGTTTCAGAGCTCAAGCTAGGCTCAGTGTATCTCACTCTCTTTCTGCTACCTGCTGATTCAGATGTAGAAATCATAACTACCTCTCCAGCATCATGCTTGCCTGCGTGCCGTGATGCTGCCCACCAAGGTGACAATGGACCTCTGAACTGTAAGCCAGCCACGATGAAATGTTTTCCTTTGTAAGAGTTGTTGTGGCCATGGCATCTCTTCACAGCAACAGAAACCTTAACTAAGATAGACCCTGCCTCAAAAAACAAGTGGATGTTTCCTGAAGAATGACATCCAAGGGTCACCAATGGCCTCTATATCCATGTACACATGCACACGCGCACGCACACACACACACACACACACAAAGCAAAGAAAAAAAACCCACTGCTGTACTTGTCTATTATTTCATTTGTATCACTGAACCCCTCCAGTGTGGGAGGCCTTCGGTAGGAAACACAGAAGAAGATTGCATGGCTGCTACCTTCAAGCTTGGCATAATCTAGTGACTGAGAAGCATAAACAAAAAAGGTGCATAATGCCATGTAGGAAGGACAGTGCTGTGCACAGCGTATCAGAGGAGCTCAGCAGAGGGCACCGAGGACAAGGACAAACGAGTGGAAACATAAGGATGAAGAGGCAGCCCAGGCTGTCCCACTCTCTCAATCGGTCTTGTACCCAATACTTCAGAAAATACTGCCTGTTTCACCCTAAATGCTGGTCCAGCTCTATACAGAAGTCTCCACTATCTAAAGAAAGCAGAGGAGATGGGGACTGACAGGCTCACATAGTAAAAAGACAGACTCTAACTAAAATTAGTCACCCATAAGAGAGGGACCAGGGTAGGGAGATGAAGCTATAAGTCAGGTTTCTTTTAATACAATTGCTATACAATAGAAATCTGGAGATATATAATCATTCTGCATCATTGTAAATGTAAGCTTTAAAATAGCTACCCCAAAGTAAAAGAGACAGGAAACAAATGAACTCAGTAAGTGCACAGTGGATGATATAACATTTCTCATGCAGAGAAATGATCTCAGATGACTTGATTAAATAATTGGCTAACGTGAAATCCACTGATCCTCCCAGGGAGTCGGAAGCGTTTTAAACTAGCTTGAGTTGAGCTGCTACCACATTCTACGGCTGTGTATTACTGAATAAAAATATAAGTAGTTATATAGCTATAATTGAGATGGGGGGCTGGAGAGATGACTCAGTAGTTAAGAGCACTGACTGCTCTTCCAGAGGACCTGAGTTCAATTTCCAGCACCCACATGGCAGCCACAGCTGTCCGTGACTTCAGTTCCAGGGGACCCAACGCCCGTGGCAAAATACCAATGCACATAGAATAAAAATAAATAAATCAAAAAAAGTATTTGGGATACAGGGCATACAAGAGAGCGGTATCATTAGGATCCAGGAGGTATTTTATCTTTTAAAAAGTTGTTTGTTGTACTGTCCACTAAGACCTAGACACTGCTGCCCAGGAGCAGTAAGCACCCCTCCATGGAGACTGCGAACACAAAACACCACCTCCCTCTAAAAGGAATGATGGCTCTTTGAAAACATGGTTAATCTGGAACATTGCAAAGGAATTAGGAGCCAGCAGAAGGGGCTCTAACTGGCCAAGGGTGAGTATTTTTGAGTATCAATGAAGTGCTAACTGCCATTAAAATATGGGCTCATAATAATCGTAAGATAAAGAAACTCTCAGTCACCATCAGAAAAGACAAAGGAATCTGTTTTTAATTTTTGAAAATGCAAAGAGATAAAAAGATCAAGCCTTTTTCCTGTCTTGGCTAAATAAACTGCTCAAATATCTGATAAGGAAGAATTTCTCCTTATTGAAGTATTCCATCTGTTCTAGCTTTGTTTCTGTTGCCGTGATAAACTATCCCAACAAAGAACAGCTTTCAGGGAGACAAGGTTTATTTTAGCTCACAATCACGTGCCCATTGTTGCTGGAAGTCACAGGCAGCAGCAGGCTGCTCACATTCACAGTCGGGAGCAGAGAGAAAGGGACGCAAACATGCTCGCTTGCTGCTTGGTCACTGCATGGCATCATTTCTCCAACCGCACAGTTCAGGACCTCTACCCCTGCCTAGGGGACAATGCCACCCACCGTGGCCTGGGTCTTTCTATAGCAATTATCTTATCTCCCACAGACACGCCATAGGCTAGGGCAATGGTGCTTAGGTGCTTAGATACTTAGGAAAGAGTCAGTTTCAGAACTAAAGACTTGCTCTTGAGTAGCAGTGAGCCACCTCCCTATGAACTATGGGCCAGAGCAGCTCCTGAAGTTCCCACAACAATGCAAGCTATTGTCACTGCTGGTGGCTGCCAAGTAGGCTGCTAAGATTATTGCTAAAGACACCACACACTGGTTGCACAACATAGAAAAAGATCAAGCTAAGACTGGGCTAGAAGCTTCCTGTCTGCTGACTGGCCTTCATAGCACCAGAAGCTGCTACACAGGGTACTGAAGGAAAAGTCTTACCAACCTTCTTTCTTGTTGATCCCACAAGTTGCTTTGTCGACCAGCTAGGTCAGAAGGCCTGCTGGTGCAATCGTAGCAAGAGTATTATGAGGGAAACTAAATGCTTTCTGATTGGATGTGAGAACTGCCCCATGGGAAGGAAAACACATCTGGTACTGTAAGCACAGTCAAAAACCACTGGCTGGGGAAGTCACAGACCTGAGGGAGAACCTGCTACTGCTGTTTTGTCTGCTAGACACAATGAGCCTGTCAAACGGTCTTATAAATATCTCTGTGTACATCCATGGTGTCATTGCCAGCTTTGGTCAGAGGTTTGTTTTTGCAGTGGACAGCAGTTACTGCAGAGACTCGACTGATCAAAGGGCTGAGAATAACTGATTGTTGAAAGCCGATCCCTAAGATGAATCTGTATAGCCCTCCTATGGCTCAGATAGCATTATGAAGAGGAGACGGAAAGAATGTAAGAGTTGGAAGAGCTGCAGAGGAATGCTTTCTTCAGGGCAAGATATGGCCACTGCATTCCTCAACCCTCAGGAGCTCTCATATCAGTACAAGATCTACACAAGATCAGGCCTGTCAACACTGTCGCAGAGCGAGAGGGAGTCATGAGGACTCATCACTCTCAGAGGCTGTAATACAGTTAATGGTAGCTAGGGAAGGAAGAGACATTTTCTTCAGTTGTATGGCTGATAAGGTACTCCTGAAAGATAATCCCTCACCCATGCTTCTATAAGGGAGGGGAAGGAGGAGAGAGGAGAGAGAGAAAGAGAGAGGCAGGGATGTTGAAGAATAGAATATTTGTTTAACTATGTAAAGAAGTATTGCATTTGTTTGTGTTGCAGAATAATTGTTTAACTATGTAAAGATGTGTTGCATCTGTTTCTGCTGCATTTGTTTAGCTATGGAAAGATTGTTGCATTTGTTTATGCTGCATTTAAGCATGTAAAGCTATGTTTTGGTTTTTGTTGCATTTGTTTAACTATGTAAAAGTATGTTGTTGTTTCTTTGCCTGCCTAGGGCACCTGATTGGTCTAATAAAAATGCTGAATGGCCAATAGCAGAGGAGGGACAGGAATGGTTGGTAAGCAGAGAGAAAAGAGGAGCCAGCCAGGGGCCAGCCAGCTGGTGGCCAGACAGACAGACAGACAGGGAGAAAGTAGGAAAGCAGACTGGACAGTACATAGATGAGGGAGAAAAAAAACCATCAGGGCAGCACATAGATTCACAGAAATTAGTTCATTTAAGTTTGAAAAAAAAAGCTAGCTAGAAACAAACCTAAGCTAAGGCCAAGCATTCATAATTAGTAATAAGTCTTTGTGTCATGGTTTGGGGGCTGGTGGTCCAAGAAAGCCTGCTGCAGGGAAAGAAAAAATAAACTGAGAAAACATGGCAACAGAAAGAAGAGTGGGGGGGACTGGAGAGAAGGCTCAGCAGTTAAGAGCATTGCCTGCTCTTCCAAAGGTCTTGAGTTCAATTCCCAGCAACCACATGGTGGCTCACAACCATCTGTAATGAGGTCTGGTGCCCTCTTCTGGCCTGCAGACATACACACAGAGAGAATATTGTATACATAATAAATAAATATTTAAAAAAAAACAAAGAAGAGTGGGGAGAAGGGGACCAGCAGGAATTGGGAAGAGAGGGAAGGGACTATGGGGGTGAATATGATTAAAGCACATTATATACATGTTTGAAAACCCTACTGGAATCCACTTCATATAGTTCATATATGACAATAAATTTTAAATTAATTCCTGTAAGGACAGTGATCCTACAGCAATAAGGCTATGGGACAAGAATAGGAGGATATAAAGAGACCCAAGAGATACATTTTCCAAATCTAAATCCCAACTCGCTTTTTTTTGTATGCTGCACACTCACTACTAACTAAAACCTCAGCCCAGGCCACTGTCCTTTCTATACACCTACTACTAACTAATACCTCATTCTAAGCCCTCTCTATGTCTATAGACCCAAACACCCAGTCCTTGAGTGCCACTCCATCTCTGCACACCCACTCCCAATTAGAATCTTAGTTCCAGCCATTTCCATCCCTAGCCTCTGATTGGCCAGCTAGCGGGCCCCTGCAGCCTGCCCTGTACCCCTCCACCAATCACTTTCCAGAAAATTCCAAGGGCCTATCATCCTTCAGACCTTTGCTTTAACCCCAGGAAACCACGCAGAAATGTCCCCCACGCTCTCCCTTTCTTTGAGAAGAGCAGTTCTCAACCTGTGGGGTCACAACCCCTTTGAGGGGTCAACGATTCTTTCACAAGGGTCGCATATCAGATATCCTGAATATTGGACATGTACACTATGATTAATAACAGTAGCAAAATGACAGCTATGAAGTAGGATTGAAATAATGTTATGGCTGGGGGTCACCACAACATGAGGAACTGTAGTAAAGGGTTGCAGCATTAGGAAGATTGAGAACCACTGCTCTAGAGCCTATCACTTGCTCAGGTGCTCTCCATGGTGAAAGGAGCATCTTGCAGCGGCAGTTGTGCAGGTAGCATGCCTTGCATTGTGTGCTCTGCCCAGAAGAGGCATGAAAGAACTCACACTCCTCAGCCTTGCCAAAGGCTGTCAAGCTTAAAGGATTTTCAGTCTGTGTTCTGGTTCCACTGTTAAATGTGGTTATATCTACTATTTTCAGTCTTCATGTTTGCCTTAAATATTTTGCAAGTATAATCCTGCCTTGGAAATTTCCTTTTCTTTTGACATGGCTTTGCTATTGTGCTCTTCCGAAGACGTGACAGTTGCATACCCTAATAACGAACAACATTGCCCCATTTTTTCCCAATTATGTTGTCTGAGAAATTCAAAATTATCTTGATGGGATGAGTTGGTCATTTTATATAACGCTTTTGGTTATTTCTCCTCGTAAGGATGCTTCTCATTTGAAAAGGTCATAGCAAACAATCCATAATGATTTTCTAGGCTCTGCCGTCAACATGATATACTCTGGCACAAGATAACATTGAAGACTAAAGCCTGAAGATAAACATCAGATAATCCCAAGGTGTTCCGGTTTGTGGGACATTCCGGAAAGGGTGAGGGTGGAATGAAATTTGTACTTTTTTCCTTGAATGTTTAAAATAATACTGCTGGAGAAAATGACCCTAAGCCATGATTCTAATGATGACTATGACGCTTCAGCAGATGATATACTGTTGTTTATTGTAGTACCAGCCACCTGCACAGTGCAGCTGGATAGGACCACGGATTCAGTCACCCAATCCGCTATGACCTTGGGTAAGTCACTTTAACCCTGGGGAACCTGGTCTCCCTACCCATAAAATGAATACAGTCATACACTGCTCACGAACCAGCTAGAAAGTTGACGGGAAATGATGTCCATCATTTTATAAACCAAAAACAGGGCATGGGTAGTGTTTTTGTTGTAGTCACTGCCAAACAGTAATACAATCCGCAGACAACGCTCTCTCGGGCTTCAGCATTCTACCTGAGAGTCTGTTCGTCCTACCCAGCTGGTGTTTTCATTGTGCTGGGAAACACATCAAAAGGCTCTCTGCTGATCCCCTGGCAAGGCGCAAGTCCAGAATGTACTTTCAAATTCCTACCATTAATTTTAGGCTTTGTGTTCTTTTTGCTTGTTTTTAAAGAGCCTGTTGCTTTGTTAAAAATCCTTAATGTGAACAGCTGAGTTAACATTAGATTAAAAACCCAAGTGCCCAAACTGAAACAATGTCCCAATCTGCTAGTTATTGGTGGCCAACAGCCAGCCACGCACATCTGGGAGGCTGCAGCATTGAAAGTGAAAGAATCTGCCATTGTTTGCAGAACAGCTCAACTCCTCTGTCAACAGAACACTCGGGGTTTTCTATAAATTCTAGGTTTAGAATTCTGATGTGATCATTTAATTTCCAACTTAATAACTCTTTAAATGGCTTTTAAGTGGAAATAAGAATCCAAATATTTTTATAAAACATTACCAATAGTGAAAACACCACAGCTTTCTTATAGTCAGAGACCCTAGTGGTCCCAAAAGAAGTCCCAAAGGAACATTGTTGAGTCAGTCACATCCAAGGTGAATGTAATTAAGTGAAAAAGACCAGTCTTTCATCAAGACAGCTGATGACCATTCTTCCAATATGCCCAAAGTAGGATGATTTGGACAAGTGTGATAGCATTTACTCTCAGTTACATTGAGGCTTGCCCAAAACATCTGCCGATGCTTGGAAATGGATGGTTCAGTCAGCAATGTGCCTCACCTCCCGCTCTGCAACAAATGAGCTCTATGATCCAAGTCTCAAACTTGTAGTGAATTACTTGTCTCTTTCCCATATCCTAGGAATCTGTGTTTGCTATTCCCTTTCAGGGTCCTCTTTCTCATTTTTTGCATGATCAAATCCTTCCTGACCTCCACTGTAAATGCCACCCTCCCAAAGGATAGCACTTCACACACACACACACACACACACACACCAGTTACCCCAGACTTTTGTTATTCTGAAATATCTAGGTTTCCAGTGTTCCTCCTGGAGACTACCTAATTCTGATTTGGGTTGGAAAATCCAATTTACCATAGAGAAGTATTTTTTTCATAGAGTGCTGGTGTAGGAGGTCCTTCCGTTTATGTGTTGCTTTCATTGGTTGAATAAAGAAACTGCCTTGGCCTTTTGATAGGACAGAAGTTAGGTAGGCGGGAAAGACAGAACTGAATGCTGGGAAGAAGAACAGAGTGGCAGACGCCATGGTTCTCCTGCCTGAGACGGACACTGGTTAGAATCTTTCCTGGTAAGCCACAACCTCATGGTGATACACAGATTAAGAGAATGGGTTAAATTAAGATGTAAGAATTAGCCAATAAGAAGTTAGAGCTAATGGCCAGGCAGTGATTTTTTTTAAATATTTATTTATTTATTATGTATACAATATTCTGTCTGTGTGTATGCCTGCAGGCCAGAAGAGGACACCAGACCTCATTACAGATGGTTGTGAGCCACCATGTGGTTGCTGGGAATTGAACTCAGGACCTTTGGAAGAGCAGGCAATGCTCTTAACCACTGAGCCATCCCTCCAGCCCCCCAGGCAGTGGTTTAATTAATACAATTTCTGTGTGATTATTTTAGGGTTAAGCTAGCCAGGTGGCCAGAACAAGCCAGGTGCTCCTTGCAACAGAGTGCCCCATTCTTGATTTTGGATGCATAATCCACTGACCATGCAGGTAAAGAAAAGGACACAAAATTTAAAAAGCAAAGCTGTCATCAAATAAAAGTCTAGAAAAGTCTATGAACAATCAGAGTCTATGATCTCTAACTAGCGCAGCAAGGCCAGCGCAGATCTGATACCTGGTCCCAGGACACTCTGAGAGGCATGCTCATAAGGCCATCCCCACTGACGTTATGGACACGAGGCATCCATCAAGCAAAGTAATGTTGTGTGATATTCTGATTTCATTCTGACAATAAAGTTTGCTTTGAATCAGAGGGTAGAGATACCCACTAGCTGACCAAAATTAAATATAGTGGTTTTGAAAGACTGAGGACAGATAGAGAGACAGGAAGTAGTAAGGTAGGGCTTAGAGAAGATCTTAGCCCTTTTAGATGGAGGCACAGAAGAAATAGGAAGTCACTGGTTGCTTCTCCGCTGCTTCTCTAATCATTCAGGTTCTTACTCTGATATCTGACTCCCAATTTTTTATTGCTAAAGAATATTTAGATAAATACATCAAAGTGAGACTTCCAACATGGTATCACACCAACGTGTGGCCAAATCCCAACTGCAGTCATGTAACTATGACATGCCTGCACCCTAGTTTCCTCACATGCACAAAAAAAAGTATTTCAGTCTGGCAAGGTGGCTCAGTGAGTAAAGATTACCCAGGTCACCAAGCCTGACCACCCAAGTACTGCTCCCAGAACTCACATGATTAGAGGAGAGAACCAGCTACGAAGAGTTGTCCTCTGACTTCCACATATCATGGCACACACACACAGCACCCACATACATAAAATATAATTTTACACATTTTTACAAAGAAATCTCCCAAGGAACAGTGTACAAAAGGTAGAACAGAGGGACAATACACCATTTGCCAACCCGGTCTTATTTCATTTGATCTAAACTCACACTCTGCAAACAGGACATGAGATATGACCTTTCAACTTGGGCTCATGAACTATTTAAACAACACCTCCTGTTCACGTTATAATTGAATGGATCTAATTATTGTGGGCATACAAGAAGGCTTTTCAAAGTGTTAAGGAGCAATTCTGAGTTATCTGGCATCAAAATAAGTTAGCAGGGACCTCAGGCTCCTTTAATAAATACGGAGCAGTTTCTTCACGTCCCTGATCAGTGAACTTGGGAAGTTACTTCATCTCTCAGGGAAATTTGGTCTGTAAGTTGAGGGTTAAAAATGGCAACTACCCTTTAGGATCCCCCCTAAAAACTACATAATGCATCATAAGTATTAAACCCCAGCAAATAAATAGTAAGCCCTAAATAAATTACAGGTGTTCTTAACACAGCAACCCCCTCACAAATTATCTTGAGTTCTTATCTTTTGTAGACTTCTGAAAGTTTCTGGAAGGCCCTGCTTTGTACTTTTTCTAGAACTCTATAAGACTGAAATTGAGTTCTTCTATCAACCAACCAGGGTGTGTGTTCCCAGAACTGACAGAAAAAGGATATAGAGGAGACATCTCTACCAACCCACAACCATTCTTGTCAGGTGGCTTCCTACAATAAAAGACTACATTTCCCAGGCTTCCCTTTGGCTTGCTGTGGCCATTGTGATTAAGGTTTGACCAATGAAATGTAAACTTTCAATTTGCAAGCTGTTTCTAAGTGAGAGGAGGTGTACCATCCCCCTAAGTCCTCACACTGGCAAGATAACAAACACATTGGCTGCCCATCCTAGATAAAGATAAGGAAAGGAACGATTTCTGGATCAAAAAGTGGTAAGACAGGAATCTGGGACCCTTCCTGCTTCATAGCTGGTAGAGCATCTATTCAGACCAGACATTTACATAAGCAAGAAACAAACTTACTTTCGTTCCGGCTACAATCCTGATGGCTTTTGCTAAGTGCAGTCAAACCTACGGCATGGCAAATACATGTGGAAACGGGCAAAGCACGGGCAACGGTTATGACTGTCTTGGCATGCAGTAAGAGCTGGTAATACGTGTAGATTTTCTATAGGACTCTGGGTCACCAACCCAAATTTGGACAATTGAGGTCAGTTCCAAAGGCTGGAAAGTGACGACAGAATGACTAGGGTGGCAAAAGGTCAAAAAAACCCATGTCACAGAGGAGGACTGAAGAGACGCAGGGAGGTAAGCTGGGACGGTGTGATAAGGTTGCAAGTCACCCAGGGGTGGTAAGTTGAACAGGGCTCCTCTCTGCACTCAAATTTCCTCATCTGAGATAAATAGGTAAAACAAGCGGGAGGGGTGGAATCCCTTTTAGGTATACTAGGAAGGATCGATAAACAGAGAAACTGGTTTTAGCAAAGACTAGAACAACGGGAATGGATACCACACTGAGTGTGTGTAGGGTGGATTTCCACCAAACACCAAAAGGATACCACACTGAGTGTGTGTAGGGTGGATTTCCACCAAACACCAAAAGGCAACGGCCCTTCTAAAATCAGGCTAGGTCAGGAGGTGAATGTGGGTTCAGCTCCACCCCCACTCCCGCCGAGCCAGTGTTGAATAGTAAAAGTTCAATGGAATTAAGACATTTCCAGAGAACCAGCTCCTTTTTGCAGTCAAGGCAGGGTAGTGACTAGGGAATGGCATTCCTGAACTTGGATCTGTCAATTTCCTGGCTCCATGATCCTGAACAAGGGCTCACCTTTTTTGTTTTTCTCCCAGTCTGAATTTCCTCATTTTTAAAACTAGGGGTAATAAAGTAAACTGTGACGTAAAAAGATAACACATGTCAAGCGCACAGAACAGTGAAAGGATCATGGTTACTCAAAGCACTCATCATGGTCTTACTACCTTTGCTAATGGAGAAACATGTGATTGACTCAAAAGATAAGATTCGGGCATACTGCTAGATGTGTGAGCAGGTACAGAGCTGGAATTTCTGGACTGAGACAGTAGTCATAGCCGAAATAAGTCAGAGCCTACCACAAACATGCCTTGGTAGAGGAATAGGCAGAAAGGATGAGAGATGTAGTTCAGGGATAATAGGTTTGCCTAGCAAGCTTGAGGCCCTAGGTTCAATCCCCACTGTGAGACACAGAATGAGACCGAGACAGACAGACAGATAGACAGACAGAGGAAGATCAAAAACTACTCACATTTGGAAGGAGAGGAAGGGCTAGCAGCTTCAGGCACGTGTGAGGAGGATGGGTGTGGGGTGAGGGCCACAAGGGCCATGGTGTACGTGGGAAGAGGACAACCTTGGTTGTGGTCCTCACCCTCCACCTTGTTTGAGACAGGGTCTTGTGAGTTCAGTGATGCTAAACTGAGGTCCTCAGGAACTTTATCCACAGAGCCATCCCCAGTCTAGCGTTTTATCTATTAGCCATTACTAAATGAAGGATGCAGCGCAATAAGGAAGATATGGAGTATCAGCAGGGCACCTGACCTAGACTGAGAGGCTCTGACAAGGGCTTCCAGGGGAGGTGTGGGTAGAAAACTCAGGCTGGTGTGTTTCTGGGTAATGGTGGGTTCTTCCCACTTTAAAACTTTCCCATCCTAAGTGACCACTGAGAGTTCAAATCCTTTCCCTACTCTAAGGTTCTAGAATTTTTGGCTTCAGATGAAAAGCTAAAATAAAGTGCCTGATGCATCAGTATTGAGTATGAAAAATAATAAAAGAGAGAATGTGGGGGGGTGGATGTGGTTAGAAAAGAGCAAGCCGAAGTTTCTTGTGGTTTGGAAAGTGTTTAATATTGATCATGGTGGCAGGCTTTGGAATCCTCAAATGAGATATAATATAGGACTTAACATACACTGAAATCAAGTAAAACCAGGAGAATCTGATGTCAAGCAAATCAGTATCAATATCCTAATATGGCATCATACTACAGATTTGTAAACTATCACAGCTGGGAGAAAGAGGCAGAGCTTACAGAGGTCTCTGTACTGTTCTGAGGAACTGTAAGAACTTACAGGGGTCTCTGTACTGTTCTGAGGAACTGTAAGAACTTACAGGGGTCTCTGTACTGTTCTGTGGAACTGTAAGTGAATGGATAGCCAGTTCAATAAAAACTTCAGTCACACAACTACAGTTTTGTAGTATAAAATATAATTTCACGGTTGAAATAAGCAAAAAACATACACAAAGTTTCACTTACTGGTAAAACCCAAATATGCTTTGGGGATATTTTGAACTACTTTCATCATTTTTTAAAATTGGAGATGTACTTTTACAATGATATTTTTACAATGACTTATGTGTGTGTGATTGAATTTAATATATAAAGTTTGTTTCTTCTTTATTATATTTGGAGATTTTATTAGTTACAACTTCCTTAAGTAATTATTGTAATGGCTATTTAATAAGACTTTATAAGTATATCTTGATTTTCTTAATCACTCTCCTTTTGTAGAAATGTTAGACTGCTCTAAATGTTCCTATTGTAAATAATTCTGCAACGAATTACATATAGCTGCTTCCCAGCATAGCTGGAATGAATGATAACAAATCCAACCTTGATACAAGAGTATGAACACAGCTTAGCATCTGATCAAATGTTTCCCCTAAAACAAGCATGTGCCCAAACACAAATAATTCTATAGTCACAGAAACTGTGTGTCTGTTCTCATTGTCGGGAGAGCAGGGAGCAGATTCAAGCCTGAGCACCGACCTTACTTGGGGCTACCGTTGACCTTGTGGAACCAAACGGGGAAGACAGAAATGAAGGAAACAGTAGGAAAAACTGTTTAAGACTTTGGAACCAGATAAACAGAGTTTCTATTCCCACTTTCTAAATTGGGGAAGTGATTTAACTATTTTAACCCTGTTTTTATAAACATAGGACCCATTACTAGGCCTTCAGTAAGTGCCTGTCATTTAAATGAATACATGAATGCCTGGCATATGCAAATGCCACTGTCCCTCAGCTTCCATTCTCCCCATCCTCTTCTCCCACTAGGATTTCTTGCCTGCGCTTCAAAGTGAATGCTCGTGCTGCCTTCAGGATCCTTCCATCAACCCCCTTAATTACTTCTTGCCCATGTTATCCATCTCATACTTGGTCATACCCACACAAGCATCTGTCTCAACCATTTTTTTTCAAAGGAACAACTTGAGGGACAGTTTGTTCCATTTTCAATTTTGATGAGTGCTCTGCCAACCGCTGATGCCCCAAGAGAGGCTCTACACCCCTGCTACTCCAGCTACATCTACTGCGTAATAATTATACAAATACTGCCTAAATGCCCATCAGATCCCTTTCTCCTGGGACAGACAGGTAATCAGGGAGGACTGGTTGCAACATACAAATGAGGATCATTGGGGCAGCCACATATACAGAGAAGAAAAGAAAGTCCCCAGAAAGAACAGAGGACGTAGCAAATGTGAGGCGAGGGAAGACGGGAGCCATGAGGCATGCTAGCAGGCTCTTTGCTCCGGCCATCAGATCCATCTGACGCCAGGCTCCATGCTCTCTCCACCTCCGGGATTTCATTACAACTCCCCTCCTTTGGTTTAGAATTAAGACGGCTCAAATACTTGTTACTTGCACCCAAAGATGATTTCCTAAGACATGGAAAAGACTCTGTGGCTTTTTTTTTTCTTCTATCTTACCATTCTATCCCTTTATCAGACGTATTCTCACTCAGTATTTCAACTGACCCCAGTAAAAGCCTAGCAAGAATGGGCTCTGACTGTCATGTTCCTACAAGAGCACCCTGTCTGTGCTTGACGACTGCTCACTGGCTATTCTTGGACTTGCCTTTTCTTCTCAGCCTCGGCTCCCCACTCTAATCCACTCAAACAAATCCACTACCTTGCATGACCTAGGTCTTATAGAAGCAATGATGGATGAAAAAAATAAACAGAGACGGGGACACAATACATAGTCCGTGCTGGCTTAAGAAAAGCAAGCACTACCCTGTCACATTTATATGTGGACCTGGCTTCAAAGGCAGTGGGTTAAAAGGGTGGTGGTTGAACTGGATCCAACCAAACCCTGAAATTTAACAGCCATACACTAAATACTGTTGAGGAAAGTAGGTCCATGCCCTAAGAGCAGTGTCTAGCCCCATACCTATTTTGTCAACCAGAACCACTCAGTTTTCATAGACTGTTTACATGCAAATGCTGGGCAAGAATCGATTAGCCACCAATTAAATTTGAAGACCCTAGACAATCCATGAGATCTCAGAGCAGCAAGAGCAATGCGATAGATAGATAGATAGATAGATAGATAGATAGATAGATAGATAGATAGATAGATAGGTAGGTAGGTAGGTAGGTAGGTAGGTAGGTAGGTAGGTAGGTAGGTAGGTAGATAGATAGATAGATAGATAGATAGATAGATAGATAGATAGATAGATAGATGCATGGATGGATGCGTAAGTAGGTAGGTAGATAGATATATGAAATCTGGAATTGTATATGTTTGTTTTTATCATAAAAGCAAGTAGACCTGGGGTCTGTCTCAGTGGTGACCCCTTGTCTAGCATGAGTAAGGGGCTATATTATACCCTCAGCTCTAAACAGACAAACCAAAAAGGCCCTGACTCCAGAAAACAGAGATCCACCTATGAACTCCTAAGCCCCTTTGGGGCAGACAGTTTGGGTTTTGTTTTGTTTTGTTTTTGTTTAATCACTGCATAGCATTTGGGCTTTTATACTTAGGTTTGTTAAATGAATGAATTTGTAAGTGGAAAGGGGAAATCCATCCTGGGTCTCATAGAAGCTATGAGCTTGAAGCCCCAGAATCAAAGCTGCCTCCAAGTGAGACCCCAAGTCAATAGGACTTAAATATTTTCCACATTAGCTTTCTACAAAGCAAGAGGCCATCTTGAAGCCCCAAAGAAATTCTTTGTGAGTGGGTTTTAATGGGTGGTCCTGTCGACTTGATACATCCAAGGACACACCCTTCACCAGGGTCCTTACCTTCAACTCATAATCACCCCTTTCCTCTTTTGGGGGTTTCCAGACAGAGTCAGCAGTTTGAACAGACTCTCTTCTATGAGGAGCTCCGAGGAGCTCCATCAGTTAGTAGAGAGTGTTTATTTACTAAATCCCAGTCTCTCACCTAGCGGGTTCTGGCTACAGTTCCCCCACTATTACAATGACCAAAAGTGTTTTCAGCTATTTCCAAATGTCCCAGGGAGAGGGAGCAAAAACAGCAACTCCCCTCCCCGAAAAACACGTGGTCTCAGTATATAATCCAAGCTGGTTTAAATGTGTCCTCACAGGTCGCTCACATGCTAGGTTACAAGTGTACCCAGCAATAGAAGGAGAGGGGAGTAATATCAGTCATACTTAAAATAGATGCTAATTTCCTTTTTTGTTGTTTTTGTTATTGAGTTTATTTTTTCCAAGACAGGGTTTCCCTATGGCTGTTCTGGAACTCACTCTGTAGACCAGGCTGGCCTCTGCCTCCCAAATGCTGGGATTAAAGGCATGAACCACCACATTTGGCTAATTTCCCTTTCTTCTGGAAAGTTTCTGACTTCTACCTTCAAATTTTCCCCTGAGTTATGCTATGCTGAACACCACGTGACATAGCAAGCATTACTACTGGTTGAATGCCTAAGTCTACCTTGACTACCTATTGACTTCTTCAGGCAAGGGTAAGTATGCTGCAAACTTATAGCAACCCAGGGTGTTTGTAAAGTTCCCCAAAGTTTACAAATAACCCCAGGATGACCATAACAAAGGAAAGACTCGGGTCTTTGAGAGTAAAGCAGCCCTGGAAACCCTCGGAAGAGCAAATATTCTCCGCCCTGCGGAAGTCCGCTTCCACCTCTTGCTCAGTTAGCATTTACCAGTGTCTTGCACAGGGCAAGGAATTCACTGGGTCTTTTTATCACCTGAACTTTCCGGCAATCTAAACAGCGGTATTATCTCCTTTCTGGAGTAGGAAGGAGCAACTCAGATGTAAAAATTAATCCCCAAAGCACAGGACAAACACCAACCACAGTCACCATGGAAAGCACAATTGTGCTTGTCTGCATTTTCTAAGCTATCGTCTGTGACTATACAAACTTGTGAAAATCCACACAGACGTACGCAGATTCTCTCATGTCACATATGTGTGTACATCTATCCACTCATGTGTAACTTACTAACACAGTAACTAGCAATCATGAACAACAAAAATATTTCCTGGAAATACTGACATCGGATGACAGTTTGAAGCTAACCATTGTGACTCACCACAGACGAGTGAAGATTAAGAAGTTTGGTGACACTCAACTCTGAAAGGGATATGGGAAGGCAAGCATCCTCTTTAGAGTTGGTACTGGGTTCTTAGCAATATAGTAAGCCTGTGTTCTTCTGGTTTGCAATTCCATTTTCAAGAATTGCCACAGCTACATTATACAGAGGCAAGTGATATGTCAGCTCCATGGATTCCATTATCAATTGTATATGAGTATTCAAATGTCATACTACACTCCATAAATATATATAAATTATATATAAATTTAAAACATTGTTTAAGTATTTCTGTCCAAAGATACTTGCTGCCCACCCATAGAGATCAGAGAGTCACTAGAGAAAGCAGGGCGCATCGTTAGGTCCTAATGTGGAAAATTTCCCACAACATTATATGAAGCAAACTATGAACTTTTATAGCAACACATATGGATTCCAGGACACACACAAGTGAATGGACTTATGCACATACACGGACGTGAGGGAATCTGCATGTGTTTGTGGCCTGGCACACTTTTGTAAATGCACGGAAATTTTTCTAATTGAATGCAGAAACTAGTAATATTGGGAGCAGAGCTGGAGAAAAAGAAAATAGGTTTTTATTTCCACTTTTACATAATTTTCTGGATTGTTTTAAATTTCCCTTTCATGAACATACATGTGTCATATTATAAAGCAAACCAGGATTGCTGGGGGCTGTGGGAGGGACCTGTGTGCCAAGAGGCTTGGTTCCTGTGCACCGGCGTATGGTGTAAAAACAAAGCCAAACATCAAACAGAGCGCATGTCTTTTACAACTGCTCACAAAACAAGACAGTGTGTGAAGTCCCCAGCCTCTGCGTGCCTGTGACAGGCATAATGGAGACAGCAGTCTCCTGACACATTCAGAGACAAAGCCAGGCCCCTGTTGTGCTTGGGGGTTTTGGTGGCTCCGTTTTAAGACCAGGAAATACAGTGAATATTCAGCTATACTCTCTGGACAGCCTACCAATTTCCCTGGCAGTTAGAACCCCATTTTCTATGCCTCTAGCTGATACATCATAGCTGCAGGGTGCCCGGATCTTGACTCTCCTTGGTAGACCTCTGGCACAGCTCATTATGTCCTAAGACCCAGGCTTCCTCCTCTTACATTATGCCCACACCACTCCGTCCACTTCCCCACTATAAGAGCGAAACATGACAGCGCCCAAACCTGGTGCTGATGAGAGTAGAGATCCTGCTAGTGGGGGTGGCTACACACACGGTGGGAGCGGGAACTGGGTCGGACCTCTCTCTATCATCCTCTCAGTTATGTAGTAAATGTGATACTGCCCTAGAACAAGTCAGCCTTTAAGTTTATATCTGTGCATGGGGGAGAACAATGGGTGAAGACAAAATAAAGGAAAAGGATAATGACATTTATGAATGAAGGTGCCACAATCCCATTTCTTTAAAAGCAACCTAAACCATTCTAACCCTAAAGGCTGTTATTATAGAACATATCTCTGATCCCAGCATTCAGGGGAGTGAGGCAAAAGGATCGTGAAGCTAGCCTGGGCTACACAGTGAGACCCTGACTCAAAAACATTACTTCAGCCCAACTTCTTTTTTAATTATTATTTCTTTTTAAGTCCAATATCGAATGCAAATTTGTGTAAGTTACTGACTATCTGCAAACCCACAAGTTTTTTAATCAATCAGCCAACACACCCAGGGCCTCATGTATTGGCATCTCCCCAGCTCACCAGTGTCAGCTACTCTGCCACATGCTCCTCCCTGAAAGCTGTGCTGTCCTCCAGATCATGCCTTCGCTGTCATATAGTACAGTCATGAACCCCATACTCAAGCTCTGGGTAGCAACAAGCCAGATCTATGACAGTAGCCTCAAAAAAGTCACACACCTCATGACCATCTTAGCTTGGGTAAGCACACTACGATATTCACAGTCAGGAATCTGCCTAAATGCATCTCTCAAACTGCACACATGAAGCACAGTGCAGCCACTGACTCCGCTGCCTAACAATGCATCTCTCAAATTGCACACATGAAGCACAGGGCAGCCACTGAGTCCCCTCTTCCTTCTATTGTTCTTCCCACCAGTCTCTTTATTCAAAGCTTATTTGTCTCCTCAGAATGGGCCTTTCTGACCCACCTCAGTGAAATGGGCCTTCCCTCCTCCCCAAACTGAGTTCTTCCTGGGCACACCATACACCCAGCCCCAGGGAAGCCTGTAAAGCCACAGTCTTATCTGTCTCAGCCTCTTCTGCATCTTTAGCTTCTCCATGGCAAATGGGAAGCCAGGAGATTTCTAGGATGGGCAAATGAGGAAGTACTCGCCATAAAATGAGCTCATGAGCACATTTTACATTTGCACATTCACCTCTCCAGTGGCGCACAGGTCAGTATGAGAGCCCTCCAGTGAATGAACTATTCCAAGGGAATTGCTTGTAAATGATAAAGCCGGAACTTAAATTCAGAGTTTCTGACTCAGAACACACTGGCGTATCCCTCCCTGTGTAAACACCACTAACACACACACACACACACACACACACACACACACACACACACACCCGTACCCATGGCATCCACAAATCTGAACATTAAGAGACTTGAAAATCCAGTAAATCCAGAAAATCCAGGCCTCAGCCATGAGGGAAGGGAAGACAAAGGTTTGTTTTCTTGCAGAGATGAGGAAAGGGAAAGGAAGGGAAAGTGGGCAGCTGTGCTCTTGCACGCCTTCTTGGAATTAGTAAGTACATTTTTCCCCTTCCTCTGATTCAACACACCAGCCTCTGGGACACTTATGAAATTGTTCTTCCCCAGGTTGTAGTGTGGAACATTTTGCTAATGGAAGCAAGTGAAACTGTAGGGAGGCTAGATGCAGTTCCCCAAACTGGAAAGAAATGCTCACATTCACACATATCAGGCCACGAGCAGCAGGCTGGGAGCTAAGTCTCTCTCTCTCTCTCTCTCTCTCTCTCTCTCTCTCTCTCTCTCTCTCTCTCTCTCACACACACACACACACACACACTAACACACCATGACTGCAGCCATCCATACACCATCCCATGCAGTAAGTCCCAAACACGCTGACTCACTCAGAGGAAGGGAGGAGACACAGATAGGAGAAGAGGATGGGAGGAGAGGAGAGAAGGAAGCAGAAGAGGAGTAGAGATGCAGGGGAGAGGGATGAAGAAGCCAAAGATAGAGGAGGATGGAGAAAGAAGAAGGAAAAAAAAGGAGAGTGAAGGATTATAGAATATGGAGAGACAGAAAGAAGAATTCAAGGAAAGAGAAATAAGAACAACTGCCCGACTAAGATTTTACAAAGCTTCAGTAGCCAAATACTGATTGGTACAGGCAGTCCTTGACAATCTTGAGGGCCAGGGTCTGTTTCCACGGAGACCAAGCATCCTTATTCCCCAATTACCATCTTCCATGTTTTTCTGGTGTTTGACCTTTCTTGCTGTGACTCCATCACCAGGCAAGGAAGCAGAGCCCAGTACTCACCTAGTGAAAGCAAACAAGGGCCAGCCAGCCACCCTGCACCTGCCTGGCTTCAGCCAGCGCCACAAACCTCAACTCTGGCATCCCCGCCTATGAGTCCCAGGCCCAGGGATTCTCAGTTAGTGAGTAGGGTGAGCAGAGGTGAGAGACCTGTCAAGGGGCAGTTTAGATGAGGGCTGAACTCCCAAGCCAGGGCAGTGCCAGCTGGCCTCAGAAAAAGAGGCAGGACCTAGAGTAATAGCTCAGGAGAACAGACACTGATGACCAAATTGACTGGAAGTGTGAGGGCTCAGGGAAGGCAGCGACTCCAGCTGGCCTGGTGGCAGGAAACAAGGTAGCTTCTGGTCTGGGTGTTCCTTGCCTTCTTCACCTATTGATGTCATCTTCAGCTGTCACCTTCAGCTGTGGCCCTGGCTAGCCCTTCTATTAAACAGTGCAGCTTTCTTTGGCATTTCTCAGGCAAGTCTATGACTATACCACATATTCCCCTCCCAATTCTTATGTAAAGTCAGGAGGCAGCGCCATCTGCGCCAAGAACTCCTGTCAGCTCCCAGATGCTCTCCCCTGTGAAGCACCAACAGTCAGTCTCTGCATGTGCAACCCTACTCCACCCTGGCCAGAGCAGTCTGGTTATGTCCTTGGCAGTGGCCTTCATATTGTTAATACTATGTACGGTTGAATTTTCATTTGGTTTCTATCTCTTATGCTTTTTTAAAATTATATCTAGATTACGGGCTGTGATATAGAGCAATTAGAGGCTGGCGAATGTGCCAGGTCCCTTGACACAAGTTATGAACTCTCCTAATTCCTTGGACCATGAAGTTTGTACTCCACAGAGACTGAGTTTCCCCCATCAACCTCTCCAGGAAGTCTCAGGAAGAGTGGTTTCATACAAAATAATGGGTACTCAGTTTCTGCCTAACTTAAAAAATCTTGCAGCAAAGAAACTTGCAGCATGATCTTATCTCCAGGATTCTTTCATTTACTTCAAAGTCACAGTTTTTTTCTCAAAAAAATAAATAAATAAAAAAGAAGAAAGAAAGGATAGAAGAACAGCTGTGTAGAGGGTGATGCAGACTGTAAAACAGTAAGTTGTATCTCACTTTGATGGCCAAATAGGAAACATGAAAATGGCCAAGACGTAAAGTCTGTGCTAATGGCTAAGAAATATTCCAATCTGCGGATAAAAGTCCTCTGGTTATGAAAGAAAGTTTAAAAGGAGGGGACAGGGAGGGAGGGAAGAAGTAGGGGCAGGGGATGGAGAGAGGGTGGGAGAGAGAGAGGGTATTTTGAGTTACTATTTTTCTGTTTACAAAAACAAAAGCCACTTGCCAGGGGGTGGTGACACATGCCTTTAATATCAGCTCTGGGGAGACAGAGACAGGTGGATCTCTGTGAGTCCAGCCTGGTCTACAGAGCAAGTTCCAGCTCCAAAGCTACAGAGAAATCCTGTCTCAAAAAAACAAAACAAAACAAGCCACCTTAGGATAAGTCAAACAACAGGCTGCAATTTGTAATTTTTTGGCCAAGAAAGCAATCTTCAGATGTAGCACAAATAACAAAAACCCAGAGACAGATATTGAAGTTCAACCTGAATATCAGAAAAACAAAGTAGCCAGCAACTGGCTCTTCCCTCTACCTCAGACCTAAAATGGGTGAGATCCTTTCTCCACGAATCCTAAAGACTCTACACCCCACACTCCACTGAGTTCCTGTCTCTTCCCCCTTATATTCCTCTCTCGGTCCAGCCATATCACTCCTGTCTCCGTCTCTCTGGTGCTGGGATTAAAGGATCCCCAAGTGCTCGGATCACCTTTATGTGAACTCTGTTTCTCTTTCAGTCAGATTCAATCCTGTGTAGCCCAGAGTGGCCTTGAACTAACAGAGATCCATCCGACTCTGTTTCCCAAATCCTGGGATTAAAGGTGTGTGCCACCGCTCCCTGGCCTGTATGGCTGCTTTGCCCTCAATCTTCAGGCAAGCTTTATTTATTAAAATACACATAATATATCAAATATATTCAGATAAACTATTTACTTCCCTTTCTGCGTTAAGAGGTTCTTGAGAGTCAGGGTGCATCTTAGCTATCTTCCCTCTCTGGAACGCATGCACATAAAAAAATGTTCATTATTGAATTGATTGAGCTTTCTGCCACAGTTTCATTTAAGCCTGGCCTCATTTCTGATCAAATCTAGCCATATACTTATTTTTAGGTTTGGCTGGGCACTTTCCATTATAAATGCCCTTTTTAAAAATTCAGAATCTGTTCATGCTTTCTTTTATTCAACAAGTATTTGTCAGGCTGCTAATAAATGCCAAGCAGTGAAAAGAACACAAAGGTGGTTAAGACTAAGCCTTGCTCGAAACTTTAATCTACAGCCCAACAGGCAGCGTACCCCAGCTCAGTATGAGGAGAGCCAGGCTGATGAGGAGCAGCGACCATTACCGCCACTGGCAGCCCCGGGACAAGGAGCACCCAAAGAGTAGCAGTGATGCCGGAAGGGAGCATCCAGATGGCTCTGGACTAAGATGCTCAAAGCTGAGGGGGAAAATGTTTGCAAAAGCACAGAAGAGGGGGGAAGCATCCTCTGGTCTGGAACAACAGCAATTGCGGCTGGGCCAGCGTTCAGAGGCCTCACACTGGGCTGCTGGAGTCCAGTTCAGAAGATCCTGGCCTTCATCCTGAGAGCACTAGGGGTCCATTTTCCTTGGCAAGATGTTATTCCATAAATTTGAGGAACCTGCACCAATTACACTGTTCCCAATGTGCCATCTCAAAGCTTAATCAGCCTCATTCCACACTGCTCCGGCTCTGTCGCCCTTGCTCCTGAATTTTAAGAATTCTTTACGTTATGTATAAAGAAGGACGACATGTCTGTCACATTGGAGGAGATTCAAAATGAGAAACAGCTACATTCGCTCCGGTTCCTTCAGTCACTCTTATTCCACCTTGCCTCAGAGAAAGAGGCAGACAAAGAGAATCCACCGCAAGCCTTCCTTTGCAATTTGAAGGGCATTCCTCTACAGTGTTCTGCTCTCTAAAAGAATAAGTGAAGCCTGTGTAGCCAGAGACAACTAGTTTAACCTCTCTGCACCTCCGTTACTTCAAATGCAGGGAAAGGAGGTAACTATTGCATTCTACGTTAAGCTTTTTTTTTTTTTTTTTTTTTTTTTGGTTTTTCGAAACAGGGTTTCTCTGTAGCTTTGGAGCCTAAGCAGGTTTTTTAAATGCATTTTTTCCACTAGCTGTTTTGTCAGCATACAAAGAAATGGCTTTCTCTGTGACATTTCCATCCATACATACTATACTTTGCTCTTATTCCCTGCTAGTGCCCTGCCCCATCTTGCTAATTCCCCTGCCCCACACAGTCCCCCCATCTGGCATCACAGATGTAGGAGCTGTCATGCTCTCTATTCCTTTAGACGCCTTTCTTTCCCATCAGAGTCCACCTGGTCCTTCCATGTCCTGCAATTATGGAATAAAAACATACAAGATTTGCCTGAATTTCCCAGTCGTAGGGGATAGTTAAAAAAAAAGAAAAAGATTTGCCTGAATCGAACTCTTTTTTGCTTAACAAAATGATCTTCAGTTCCATCCATTAAGCTGTAATAAAATAAAATCTCCCTGTAAAATTAACAACTTTATTCTTCTTTACAACTAAATATTATATTTTGCATATATTTGTGTGTGATATGTGATATACATATATATATATGTGCATGTGTGTGTGTGTGTGTGTGTGTGTGTGTGTGTGTGTGTGCTTGCTTTACAAGCATCAGGACTTGAATTCAAATCCCCAAAACCCCCTTTTTAAAAAAAGCTGGGCAGAGCGGGACATGCAATGGCAAGGTGGCTGATGTCACTCACTGTCCTGGAATTTGACTAAGTTCTTATTAGTTGTTTGATCAGCAAACACAGAAATAAATCTCACTGTGACATTTTCATACCTACTTATTATACTTTATTCTTATCTCCCTCGCCACTGCCCTGCCCCCAAGACTCCTCTCCCTGTTTTGCTAGTTCCCTTACAGCCCCCAGATAGTTCCCTGGAACTTAGTCAAGACCCAGGGCAGTGAGAGACCCTCCTACAAAAGGTAGAAGCCATCTGGGGAATGACATCCAAGGCTGTTCTCTGGCCACAACATAAACATGCACACGTGTGTACACGTGCATCCATCCATCCACAGCCACACGAGACTAGTGCAGCAATAACATGGCTGTGCAAACATCTCTGTGACCAGGAGTGACATATCTGGGTCATGTGGTAGTTTTGCTGTTAGGTTTTCGAGGAACCTCCATACTGATGTCCACAGGAACGACTCCAGGTTACATCCCTGCCAGGTGGTTATAAAGGCTTCCTCTTTTCCACATTCTTGGCAGCATTTATTGTCTTTTCTCCCTTACATAATTCTTATGAAGATTAAGAAATACCACATGGACAGTCTTTCGCATGATGCTTGCAGGGATCATATCCATTTTATTATTAAGCATTATTGAAGAGTATAAAACACACATATACAACTGGAATAAAATGTGAATTTGCACTTATTACAATTTTAATATTATGGATAAATGGATGCATAATATATATTTTCATGCAAACATACATTATATGTTGACTGTCCCTTCAGAAACCTCTAATTTTAACTTTTCTATTGTGTGGTGTGTGTGTGTGAGTACAGGAATGCGTGTGCCATAGCATGTATGTGGAGGTCATAAGACAACCTTGAAGAATTGGTTCTCTCTTTCCATCTTGATTCTGCCATATTGCATACTCCAGGCTACCTGGCCTGTGTCCCAGGTGCTGTGTTTACAGATGTGTGCTACCACATCTGGTCTTTTTACATGGGCCCTGGGGATGAAACTCAGCTCATCAATCAGGCTTGTGCGGCAAGAACTCTCACCCCCTGAGCTATCTCGCTAGACACCCCCAGAAACATTCCATAGGGGTTATCTCTGAGATGAGAGCCGAAGGGCCAGAGAGGAAAGGCTATTTCCCATTTCATTTTCTTCCTCTCTGTATTCTCTAATTCTTTGTTTAACCAAGAACACCAGAACCTTTTACAATAAAAATTGATGAAAAACCCTGTTGCAGATCAGAACTGTGAGTTATTCTCCAATCTTAGAACAATAACATGAAAATGACCAGAAATCAAATGGAAAATATAAAGGTGAAGAAAGTAGTTTGGCCCAGAAAAGAGACTTCTCTGCTTTCAAACCGTCCAAAGTCGCCATGTTAAAGAAGGATTGGATGTGTTTGTAGCTAAAGAACAGAAAGGTTGCTTTTGCCCCCAACACAGAAAGGACTCTATTGACACTGCCTCTGGAGGTAGAGAGCTTTCCATTGGGACTACAGGAGTATGAGGGGAAAGTCTAGGTCCTTGAGAACCTGTTTGGGGGTTCCACCAAAGCATGCACTTACTTATACATCCTTGACCCTGACGAAAGACAGGTCCTCCTCTATCATGGAAAGCCACTCTCTTTGACTGAGCATGTCACTCAGTACATGTACATGGAGAGGTGAAGGAGGATGTGGGCACCTGTCTAGCCAGTCAGATAGGACCAATCAACCATGGTGATAGGTCAGGTGAAAGATGTCACAGTTAGATGGCCCTCACATCCACAGTCTAGTTCCTACGATTCTCCTTCCAAGTTCACGAGGTCTGGCGTCCTCAGCATTGGAAATTTAAATGTATTTTGGTCATTACCTACCCCATAACTAGTGCGTACTTAGCCACAAATTAAATAAGTTACAGAGGTGAAATTTGCCTCCAAACTATAAAATCCCTAAATGGAATTCAACAGGAAAGGGTTGTTCCATGTACCTTTATTTTTGTAAAACATAAAGTTACCCAAATAAATGTCTCATGACACTAAAACACAGTTCAAAATGTGAATACTACATTTAAACACTCTTAACATTGTATTTACCAAAGATAGTTTTTATTTCCAAACACATTCTCATAGTCAATTTAAAAATGATCTTATCATTCTTCCTGGGGCAATCATTCTGTGTCACCGTGACCAAAGGTCTGATAGAAACTACTTCAAAGGACAAATAGATCATCCGGGCTCATGAGCTCAGAGGTTTCAGCCTGTCCTGGCAGGCAGGATGTGGTAGAGTCGAGTCCCTTCCACATGGCAATCAGGAAGGAGAGAGAGGGAGAGGATTGGCCCAGGTGAGACACCAAAGGCAGGAACATGAAAGGCACCTTAGTGACCCACTTCCCCCAGACAGGCTGTACCTCCTGAAGTTGCCCCCCACACTCCCACACAACAACACCTAGTGTCAAACACATGAGTCTGTGAGAAACATTTCATAGTCAAGTCATAAAACTTATTATCCTTATTCCTTTCAATTTCATTAAGATAGCCCAGATTTCAAATGGCCTGTCCGTATAAACTCGGCAAGTTAGCCTTAGATCTAAGGGGTTTGAACTTTTGTGTGCTTCATGAATTCTATCCTCCCTGGAAGGCAGACTATACTCAAGAGAAACAAGAAGTGTGCTGGGATAGCTCCGGTACTTTCGACGTGGCGGGATGACTTTTGAATGTCAGCCCTTTCTAGGCAATAATCTGAATGAAGTGATGGCCCCCGCCCCCGCCAGCCAAAGCAGAGAGTTCTGTAAGACACATCTGGCTAGGAAACGGCTCTGGACTCAACACCCCCAAAACTGTTCTGTTAGAAAGTTATTGCCGTCCTCGGAACAGCTGCCCCTCCTTCCTTTGAAAACGATGGGAAACCTACTTTGATAAGATGGTTTGATTTCAACAATCAGCTGACGCAGTGCCTACACATACAGTCATTTTAGTTCAATGAAGGAAAACTCAGCCCATGAGGACAGAAGACTAAGAAGGTGTGATGTCACGCGCTAGGAAGCTCAACAGTGAGGCTGAGGCTAGAGGAGCACTGCAAGTCCAAGGTCAGCCTGGTCTGCATAGTAACTTCTAGGCCAGCCATGGCTATATGTTGAGGCCCTATCTCCAAACTAAACAGGACCAGCAAGATGGGGCAGGAGGTAAAGACGCTTGCTACAAAGTCTGAGGACCTGAGCTTGATCCCTGGGCCCCACATGGTAGAAGGAAAGAACGGACTCTTGAGAGCTGTCTTCTGACATCCACATATGGGGCACATGAACACACATGTGCACACCCGTGCATGCACACACACCTATACACACATATTCATTCATACACAAAAGATAAATAAATGCAATAACTACAGGACAGAAAAAAGAAGACCGGAGTCTGGCTATCCCTAGGTCACTCCTTTTCACTAGACAAGTCTCTAACAACGTCATCTTCCTCCTCAGGCCAGAATGACGGCGGGGGGGGGGGGGAAGCACAGAGACAGCAGAGTAAGGGAAATTTACAACTTTAGCCTCACATTGCTTTGAGCCTCCGCTAAAGCTCCATGCTAGGAATGCCTCCTTTTGCAATGGAGGAATGGGCTTAAAACCTAGGGTTTCCAACTGGTAACAAGGGTCCTGAGGCTCCGTCCCCCAGTCTCAGAGCACGCAGGCGCAGGCTGCTACCTTGCTATTTCATAGCATTCTAGAGATTGAGATAAGGGAAGTGTCCAAGAGTTCTATACAAATTGCCACGCATGTGTAAGGCACTTACGTTTTCCATTTTCTACAGCGATGGACACATATTTTCCAATTCAAAACCATTCCTGCTTGAACAAGGCCCCATGAACCTCCTATCCAGTCCACCACATCATACACAGTCAGCTGGATAAATGGGCAGATGACTATCACATTAAAAATGATCTATGAGTTTAATTAAATATCCTAACAAGTGGATGTTTACACAGCACAGGCCACACTTTGAATCTCTTAGAAGAAAGACTCTAATTAGGCAAGACATACAGTTGCACTAGGAAACCAATACAGTTCTCAGAATCTAATCCCTCATCCAAACCAAACATTATCACCCTAAACTATGTTCCCAATTGAAAATATGCATCAAGTCATCAGTTGCACCAGCCTGCTGCAGCTGAGCCACAGCATCCCCCTAAGCAAATGCAGGAGGGAACAGACAGGGCTGGCATGGTGGCAGGGAGCCACAAGGAGGGATGGGGCTCTTGAAACAGCACTAGTTTGATGAAGTTGAAGAATCAACTCCCAGCAACAGCACTTTAGACATAGCTGTACCTCTCTTCCCACCTCCACAGTTTAACAAGGCGATTCATTGTTCTTACCACCTACTGAAAAACCTGATTTAATGGGAGAGAAAACGCCAGTCCTCAAGGGTCCAGGACCTAACTAGGCCTTCTGTGTTAGAATGGCTGTCCCTATCAAATGACAACCCACCAGCGGCCCAAAAGACTGCATTCTCCCACTAAGTTTAAGCTTGTGTTTGGATACCACTGGACCCAGGAAATATATATTTTTCTATAAAAAGTCTGTGGTTTCCCCTATAATGTAATGTACTTTAAAAAGCAAAGTCCCACTCCTAAAATGCTTGTTATGAAAAAAGAGAAAGAAAACGCATGAGCTCATTTTTCCTGTCCCTGAAGTGAGGCTTCAATTGGAAATGTGCACATTTCAATTATTTCCCAAAATGACTATAGGTCTGAGTGCAAGAATCTGTTAATGAATTGAAGGAGGGCCGCGTCCAGTCAAAAGATGAATAGCTTCCATGAAGAAAAGCGCAGCTCCAATCACCAAACACAGCATCTCTCCCCAAACCCAGAAAACGGCCGTCCCCTAGGAACAATGACAGCCGCGTGCAAGTCTGAGAGGACCTCCCACAACACCCTCTTCAATTTAACCCAGAGCTTATAGTCAACTCCCTTTCCTCCAGCATGGCTGACCATCTGTGTGTGGAGAGCATTTCATGTCACTTTCGGGATGAGGGAAATGGGAGATGACAGCCCACGGAGAGACACTACACAATTAAAACCCACAAGCAATTCTTAATAAAGTGAAGAAATAGAATCCAAGTTGGCTTTATCCCAATGTGGCTCCCACCAGAGTCCTCAGTTGCCCAGTACTAAAGTCGCAAAGGTAGAACCAGCCCCCTGTGGTTCCCATCCTGGAAAAGTAAACAAGCAGTTCTTTGCCCGGCAGGGATTCCTGGATGGACTGTTTTGATACACACATCGCTAACTCTCACCGTGTCTAAGGGTCTCTAACTCATTATAACACTTTCTGAGACTTGCAAACACAGATAACAAAGTTTAGAAGCCTTTCCTTCCCCCTGTCTGGGAAGCCTTCGGAACCATTAGCGTGCCAGAGGATAAGATCAAAGCCAACAAACAGAGCAAACACATTGCATTTTCAAAGCATAAGAGCTGTGTTGTTTAACAGGACTCTTGATTCCAGGTAAAGCCTTCCGTGGGCGAAAGAAACCATTAACCCTAGCAGATCGTTTAGAGGTAGCAGAGCTTTACATAATTGGAAATAACAGCAGCAGCAAGGGAACAGCTGGAATAAACGTGGTCTGCAAGCTGCGAAAGCACCAGGCAGGCTCTTCTTCACCTCGGCCCCTGCAGCTGGGCGGAGAAAGCAGTCGGCCAGCCTGCCTCGCGGAGCAACCCTCCCCTGGCTCCCTCCCCTCTCCTAGTCTCCCCGCCCCCAGCCGGTGTTTTCAGCTGCCTAGGGAGATTAAGAGGTGCTCGCTAATGTCACCGAGCCTCCAGAAGGATCTAACGTTTCTTAGCTCCCTGGACCAAAGAAATTAGAGACGTTACACCCTGTGGTATTAGATGGCGTGGCCTACAACCCAGCATCTCCCAGCCTGGACCAGGGACCCACGAGGGGCCGGAGGACTGCGCCACCGGGGCTGCTACCTGAGCTGTCCGTGGTGCTGGCGCGGTGCGGAGGATGCCGGGAGGGACTGCGCGCCGCACCGGCGGTCACCCTCTGCGTGCCAGCCGCCGCGCCCCGCGCACTCGAGTCCCCGTGACTGTCCACCAGCTGCAAAGATTCATAACCATCGCTGCTGGTCTTTTTCCGGTAGCTCCCGAGGAGGCTCATGGGCAAGTCCGGAGAAGAGGGGAAAGAAAAAAAAATCAGCCTGGGAAAGGAAGGGGGAGGGGAAGGCGGGACAGAGAGGGATGCAAAATAATAATAATAATCAAGTGCCCGACATGACGCGAAGAGGAGGGGAAGGAGGGAGCGGCCACCGGGAAGGGCTCTGCAGCCGCCGCCCCGGGCACAGCGTGCGTATCCGGCTGGGCCACCCGTAGGCTGGACAGCGCCCGAGGAAGTGTAGGTGTAGCCGGGCAGCGGCGGGGCAGCTCCCGGAGTGGCTGGAGGGGGAGGGAATAAACAGAAGCGAGTAAAGGAGGGGAGAGTCGAAGGGAGGGAGGCTGAAAGCGGAAAACGGGGCGGGGCTGGATGGGGAGGGGACCGCGACAACGCGGAGGGAGGGGTGTGTCAGCGCGCGCGCTTGCTTCAGAAAAATAAAAAGGGGGGAAGGTGTCTCAGGCCTGGTGAGCCTTGGAGACTGGGCACTGTTGGAGAGAGCCAGGCACGCCCATTTCATGTAACTCGGCTTGTCTTTGTTGGAGGATTCGGCAAGGGAAAACCGCCTGGATGGTGATCAACCTGGTAGACTGGCTGGTAACTCCAGTAGGAGGGGGGAAAGAATCGTGTTGATGGCAGACCGTTTGTGTACTCAAAGCAGAGCGGTCTCTCTGCACGTTCCTGGCACGGGATGAGCCGAGGACGTGAGAGAGCTAGCTGTGAATGGGGCAAGAAGCTAGGGCCAGATCTGTCCAGCAACTATTTGTTGAAGGGATAATCGGGAAGGGGGTGTTAAGTCACGGGCACGTCTAGGTCTGTTACCCTTTAACTTGGAACGGAAAGAAAAGACTCCCCAACTGAGCTGACTTGAGGGATTTCTGGGAAGGAAAATATACCAGATTCTCTTTCCATCCCGTAGCCTCGCCCTTTATTTTTCTTTCATAGTTGTAGATACGGGGGGGGGGGATGGCATTGTCAGCAGGGATCTGACACAAAGTTAATTAAGGTGGAGGGACAAGGCCCTCTTCTTGAGGGAGGCTCTGCAAGGCTATATAAATGTCCACTTGTGATTTTTGTATTCTTCAAGAGGCCCCCAGCATCGTGTGAGTTTCAGATCTGCACGATCTAGACAGGAACTCTCTTCAGCCTCAAGATGCAATCGCCCGCTGTTTGTTTTCACCTGATAGTATTTCAGAGGACTCCCACCTCAGCTCAGGTGGAAGTCTAGATAAAAAATGTTGACTTAAGAGTATCTCTCCTGGTACTTGGATAAAGTGAAATGAAAACCTTTTAAAATCACTCTGACAGTTTCCTGTGATACAAGGAAAAAATAGTGCATGAGTGTGCAATGTGTGGTGGCATGGGCACAAAGCCAGCTTGACTTGTTTCTTGGTTTACATAGGTTTCTCTTGTTATTATTTTGATGACGTCTGTACACAAAAGTCAAACAACAGCAACTGAGAGTCTTCCATCCAGACCCTCTGATACCTGAAGTCCCTGGAAATGCCCGCTTCTCATAGGACCAAACACAATAAATTAACTGGCTTGACAGGCAACTCTTGTTTAAAGATACACAGCCACACATTCTGTGGGTAGAGAAGTCAGGGAAGGTCCAGGAAGCTGAATACTAGATCTCTTCATCCCTTCTCCACTCCCTGTCCAGTGTGTCCCTTCTGCTGAGGTGGAGTGTGACCAGAAACTGTATCCATAGCTAATGCTTGCTTGTAGCAACTTTGAATGGTGGCAGGAAAAGCTGAAAAATGGGTTTCAACACAAATGCTTTACTTTCAAACTTGCAAGTCTGCAAGCTTGAGATATTTTGGTTACTTCACTGAAGCAATAACTTTTAAACTCTAATAACAAAATAGTTCTCAATGGTATTTAATAATATCTTCCTGCACTTTCTCAATTCATTACTGACCCACAGGGAGCAGAGAAATCTCATGTCCATCGTATGTCTTGGCAAATGCTGGCTTTACAGTCACTAAATTTAGAGAACTCAGAGACAGCCATTTCTGAAAGTGAAAACTATTATTTTCAAAAGGAGCACTTTGGGTTATTTTTGCTACGCTTCAGAATCGCAAACACACTGGTGAAAGAAACTAAGACATATGCCTTTGTATTTTTGGATATCTATCTCCCAAGTTTGAAATTTTAAAGAAAGATATGAATGGGCTAGACAGTATCGTTTTTTTTTTCTTTTCTGGAACAGAACCCAGAATCTCAAATATGGTAAGCAAAGGATGCACTACTGAGCTACACTCTGAGCCATATCATGTTATTTTTTAGCTTTGTAATTAACACAGAGTAAATCAATCAGAATAACTATTAATATTTCTACAAAACTGGGACACAATGACACAGTAGGACCACACTATCTAGATTAATTGACAGCAGCCTAAAGTCTAAATGTTGGAGACTAACTTGGAATATGCTCCAGCTTAACCCTAACAGATTCCTAAGGAGCTCACTTCCCCCATGGAGATCTTTCTGCTCTACACTACCAAGTGTGCGGGATACAACTAGCACGATGTAGCTGAAGAAACAGTTAAATAGCATCTAGCATTTCTACACTAAGCGTATCTATACTAAGCACATAAACGCTTCCTGTTGTCATACGCAGTTCAGCCTTCACAAATGGTTCTCTCCTGTGCTTTTGTGATCCTAAGTTCCTCCCATGAGCGCAGCTGAAAAGGAAAGCAAAGTATTCTTTTCCCCAGAAGTGGAGGCCAGAAAGTTACCTGTGCTGCTAGTGAGAACTTGGTGAGGGGCGGGTGGATGGAGAGATGGTTCCACTGATAACGGGCTTCCTCCTGAGCATGACCACCTACATCTGAGACCTAGCTCCAGAGTGGGGTGGGGAGGGAGTTAGGCATTCAGATGTGGTGATTTGAATTTATGACCCCAGAACTAGAGAACTGGGGAAAGGAGGAACCCTGACACTCCATGCCAATGAGAGACTCTGTCTAAACAAAAACAAATAATTGGGAGGATCACACCTAAGAAAACACAGCGGGAATCAAAATCAACTACTGACCACACATGTGCACACGTGCACACACACACACCCACACACACACACACACACACACTAATGATGAGAGGGAGGTAGTACTGGTGAAAGCCAAGGTGAACATGTGCACCTACTCTGCTGGTTCCCAAGATCAAGGCTGATGTATAGAGGCTGGTGATACAGCTTAACGCTCAAGAGAACTTGGTACTCTTTCAGAGCACTGGAGTTTGCTTCCCAGCATCCATGTAGGCAGAAAACAACAGTCTATAATTCCAACTCCAGGTGATCAGATGCCCGCTTCTGGCCTACACAAACACCACACACACGTGATAGATAGATAGACAGACAGACAGACAGACAGACAGACAGACAGACAGACAGATAATTGCCAAGTGTGGTGGCACACACCTTTAATTCCAACATTTGGGAGGCAGAGGCAAGTGGATCTGGTCTACATAGTGAGTTTCAGGCCAACTAGGGCTACACAGTGATAACATACCTTGATATAAATAAATAAATAAATAAATAAATAAATAAATAAATAAATAAATAAATATTGATGAAAAAGTAACAGATAACTCCATAGCCTATTTTATCTCAAGAATAAAAGATCTTATATAGGGGACAGAAGCAAAGGACTGGCTTCCCTCTTTGGGTGACCCTTCAGTTGATCTTAGTAACTCAGGATGAGTGTCCATACTGAGAGATGTTCCTTTCTCTTCCTCCATACCCTCAACCAAAGTTCTCTCCTCAACAAAATCACCCACATTTGACAGTGAAGTTACCAAGTGGCGGTAAGCTATGGCCGTAACACCCTTTCACTTCTGGGAACAATGGTGGAGAATGAGGTTCTGGAACCAAACCACTGAGCAATGAGTTCGAGGTACCCAGGTTCTAACCAAATCACTTAATCTGTCTTACTTTTCCCATGGAAAAGGAACACACTTCCCTTAAAACAAGGTTGAAGTGAGAGTTAAATAGATTTTAAAAGATTTTTTTTAATGTGGGTATATGTGTAGATGCCATGTGAGTGCAGAGGCCAAAAGAGAACCACAGGTTCCTTGGTGCTGGAGTTATAGGGTTTAAGCTTCCCAGTATGGAGCTGAAAACCAAACTTGGGTCCCCTAGAAGATCAGCAAGCTCCCTTAACCAATGAGTCATTTCTCCAGCCCCTAAATAAATTATTTCTACATAGAAATGCTTAGCAAATACGATTATCATTACCTATTATTTCTACTACTACTACTATAATATTATGACTTATAGCTACTACTTCCAACTATTACTGCATTTTATGTCTCATTAAATCACTTTTTCAAAGATGCAAATAATTTCCTATCTTTAAGATTAAGCTAAAACCTGCTGTGCCTTGGAGATTTGTTATCATTATGATAGATGATAATATAAAAAGCATTTTGTACAATGCAAAGTGATTTTTGGCCTTGGGTTTTTTCATGCCTGCATGCCTCTTTTTCCAATTATATCTGGAGTATTTATGAAGGAAAGTCCATATTTTCCCTGTGTTCCACGACAATCAGAGAGCACCCAAACAGTTAGTAAACGCATAAGGCCCTGGGTTCAATCTCCAATACCACTGAAACAAACTAATAAAAAAAAAATAGCGAGCAAATGCTTACTAAATTAACCAATTAACGACCAAGCAAAAATGCTTTTTGCATTTGTGTGTGTGGTGTACTCGTGTGTGTGTTTGCATATATGTGGGCACAAGTGTGTGGGGGCATACATGCAGAGACGCAAGGCTGACATCAGGAATCATCCCAGCTCACTCTTCCATGCTATTTGTTGATGCAGGGTCCCTCAGCCAAACCCAGAGCTCAAAAACACAGCTAGTTTTGCTAGCCACGTTGTTCTGGGGCTCCTCTGTCTCTGCCACGGAGGCTGGGATTACAAGGGAGCTGCCTTTCCCACTGGGCATTTTGTGTGGGTTTTGGAGACACAAACTCAGGCAAGTGTTTTAACCACTGAGCCATATCCCTGGCCCGAGCCCAATAATATCTTTAATTTTTTTAAAAAACTATTCATATTGTGGCCTAGTAGTAAATTGTAAAATAAATAGTAGTTCATGGCTATTATTTTCACCAAAAGGAAATAAGTTTTAAAAAATTAGTTTTTGGAATGTGGGAAATGATGTTTCCTAAAATACTGTTTAAGGTGGTGTGTGTGTGTGTGTGTGTGTGTGTGTGTGTGTGTGTGTGTGTGTGTGTGTACACTCGGTAAAGATGTATTCTTCACCGTAGGCTCTGACAGCAAATGTCTGCCTGTCTCTCTGATGACCACAACCTCTCCTACTGAGCAGTGCCAGTGTTTCTAACTCTGACAACTGTGACACTGTGACATCTGGGTTCTTCTGAATAACTGAATAGCAAAGAATTCTTAGAAAATAGAGGGTAAACCGCGTTCCTGGTGTGCTCTTTCTGTTATACAGCCAGGTCTCTGAAACCTGGCCCTTTAGTTTTCTGCTATGACCAATGTAAATCAATGAACAGCATTAAAACTTCATGGCAGCACAGCTCAGAGTCATATTCAGGCTGTCTCCTTATGGGATCTGACCTGTGAATATACATAACTCAAGCACTGAGCTGGGCAGGTCCCAGCTGTATCCTAGACACGTTTGGTTTGTCTGGACTTTAGAAAAGAAGAACTTTCAGTTTACGTGGCTTCCCAGAAGGCTCCCAGGATCTAGCCTGAGTGCCACATCCCATCGCCATTCCTAGCCCACGGTCCTCGTTCCTGCCAGCCCTCACTGGCATTTGGACCTGAGACCTGTAGTATCAAAGTCTCACCTGAAGGACCAAGACCAATAACAAAATCTACATCTTTGCGCGAACCACAGCCAGGAAGAAAAGGGACCAGGCTGGGAATCTTTCCTCTCTGTTCTTCGACATCAGGGTGGACTCAACTCATTCTCCTCCTGGCAGTAAAACCGAAGCTTCAGATTTTCCGGGGACACTTGGGCTCAAATTTCTTATCTTCTCAAAACTTGACCCGACATTCCCCTCTCCTCCTACAAGCGACGTCCAGAGGGGAAACTCCAATCATTCAAGTGCCCCCACTTGCTATGCCCCAGCAGATTAAGGTTTCAGCAAAGAATCACATGTGTGACTCAGAGCAGCTGCCAAGAGTTACATAAAACAAAACACAAGAGCAGGCAGGCAGAGTGCTGGAAAACCATGAGAGCACCATAGTATCACTAATCCAAGGAAATCCCTATATAGCATTACTTTGATGTGGGATTCCCCTCTGTATGCTGTGAATACCATTGGTTAATAAAGAAACTGGCTTGGCCTGATAAGGTAGAGTAGAGCTAGGCGGGTGTGGGGGTGGGGGGAGACTAAACTGAATGCTGGGAGAAAGGAGGTGGAGAGTCAAGGAGAAGCCATGTTGCCCTACCGGAGATACATGCCAAAACTTTGCTGGTAGGCCTCGACCTTGTGGTGATGCACAGATTAATGGAGATGGATTAAATTAAGATGTAAGAGTTAGCCAGAAACATGTTTAAGCTATTGGACAAACAGTATTGCAAATAATACAGTTTCTGTGTGATTATTTCTGGGGGCTGAGCAGACGGGAAATGAACAAGCTGCCTCCTCCAACATTACTTGGGAGTGAAGATGTCTGTTTTTGGTGCCTGACCAACTGCTGGGTGTCCTGGAAGACAAAACCAATTTTTCAAGTAGGGCATTTTTTTTCCAAGACAACTCATCCTGAAACCTGTGCTCCCTTCAAGATCAAGTGTCAATAAAGGTAACTCATTAGTTATTTCCTATTTTTAGGTTCCCTTTCTTGCTCAACTCTCACACACCGGACAACCCTGCAAATGCCAGCTTACTTATCAAGCAAACCTGGAGTGCCTGTGTCTCTCACCCAAGTTCACACAGATATCAGGACTCAAATGTCAAATTTTCTGGTCACATTTGGTCACTGCACAAGGCCACAGTGGCAGCTCTCACTATATGTGATACTTCAAGCCAGTGGGCTCACCACACTTATCTGGCATTCCTTTCTCAGGGTGACCAGTGAAAAAGGAATTGCCCTGGCTTTCCTGCCCATGTGGCCACCTCTGCTCAGTGAAGCCTGAAATGTTCTGATTGATACAGCTTCCCCATATGCACACTTGCTTTATAAACAACTGGTTCAAAGAATGCTTTGGCTCATACCCCTAAAAACTGATGCTTGGTTACCCTTTAGTTCAATTCAAAACTGATTAGAAGAGCTATGTGGTGGTGGTTGCATGCCTTTGACCCCAGCGCTGTGGAGACAGAGGCAGGCCAAATCCGAGTTGGAGGCTGGTGTGTTCTACAAAGCCAGTTCCAGGACAGTCTGGGCACACAGAGGAACTCTCTCAAAAACCCAAATGGGGAAGGAGATGACTAGAAGGAAAATGCTTTTATTCTCATCAGAAGCAAGCTCCTAGCCCACCCCATACTACCTTGGCAATTGGAAATTAAAACTACTTAAAACAAAGATTATTTTTTGAAAAGTAACTCCTAAAAGGGGTACGGTGGCACACACTCAGAATGCCAGCACTTAAAAGGCTGGGACAGGATAGGAAGGTCAAAGCTGGGCTAGACCACTTTATTTCAGATAAATAAATTTTTAAAAATAAAAAGTAAAGCTTGAGACAGGCTTGGTGGTGCATGCCTACTTCCCCAGTACATAGGACACAGAGGCAGGAAGATGGCGACAAGTTTGAAACCACAAGATATAAAAAAAAAAACAAGCTCAATGATGAAAGTGATTTGGCCTCTTTTACAGTTGACATGCCATTATGCTGATCTGAGCACGGAGATTAGAGAGACATGGAGAAAAGCCATTGACTTTGAAGGAACCTATGCTTGAGGGCTGTCCAAACATGCATATATACACGTTTTCTATGACCTGGCATGGACTCATGGCCACACTCTTGTTCCTCTCACAGGATGAGACAAAAAGTCAGATGCATGAAATCAGGCATTGTGACGATTGCCACCAAGCCTGACGACCTGAGTTCTGTTCCCAGAACCCACATGGAAGAAGGAAAGAATAGACTTCCATTTGAGTCACTCTCTGACCTCACACATCCCTACCCCACAGGCACAGACAAATAAACTTAATTTTAAAAACCTTTAAAGATGCATAATAATTAAGAGGAAGCCTTATACACATTGCGTTTTGTCAAACCATGTGAAGTCACAGCAGCCAGAAGGAAAGCATGCTACAGATGCAAATATGGCCTGTCAGTTTTAAGATGCTTCAAGATTTCATACATGTTTATATGTTAAAATGCTTTAGAATTTTCATTACATTCTTAACTACGTATTAGCTTGATGCTGCCAATGCCTCATGCAAGTATTTTACGCAACCCTGGCAGTTACATAAAGATAATCACGCTTTACCAGGCCCTGCATGGTGCCTGCTACGTGTTAAGTGAATGAAAATGTAAAACATTATTTGGGATTATCTTTAACCTGCAGAACAATCCACCCTGTATTTCCTTAATGAGCTCACTTATTTAAGACATAGTTACCAATGTCTCTTCCTAGTATTTACCTTTTTTGTTTTGGTTTGGGTTTTGTTTTTTGTTTTTGACAGGGTCTTGCTTTATATTGCAGGGGCCCACAGAAGTGGATCTGCTCCACCTTGACTGAAGGTCCAAGGACTTAAGCCTACTCTTACTCTTTCAAAGTTATTGACAAGAAGTCTAACCTAGGGTGTTGCTACTTGGTGTTTTGGATATTAAGATGGCCCATACAGGTGGATCATCCCCACATTGACCAAAGGTCAGAGAATTCAAGCCTATTCCTGCTCCTTCAAGGATAAGACAGGAGGTTTGACCCAGGGAGTGGCTACTTAAAGGATATTTGGTCTAAGGTATTGTCACTGCATGTCCTGCCTAAAACACCAGAATGCTACTCTGGAAATGGTGACTTGATGTCTCAGTTATTGAAGCAAGTAATTGTGTAGTAAGGAGGAGAGGGCTGCATTCCTGGCGCCTGGCTCCCGGTGCAGGGTCCCTTGTTTTGTGCCATCTGGGTCCCGGTGTCCAAAATAATTACACAGAAACTGTATTAATTAAATGACTGTCTGACCCATTAGTTTTAGCCTTTTTTTTTTTGTCAACTCTTACATCTTAAACTAACCCATATCTAGTAATCTGTGTATCACCACGAGGATGTGGCTTACCCGTATGAGTCTAACCAGTGTCCATCTTGGGCCGGAGAAGCATGGCATCTGTCACATTGCCTTTTCTCCCCCAGTATTTCATTCTGTCTACTACGCCCACCTAAGGGCTGTCCTATCAAAAGGCCAAGGCAGTCTCTTTATTTAACCAATGAAAGCAACAGAAATACAGAAGGACCTCCTACACCATTTGCCCTTTGTGTCATGTTAAAGCAGTCTTTCACCTTTTCCCCCTGCCTCCGCTATTTTGGATTGGGGTATATGAGCATATGGAAAATAAACACAGGTGGATTCAGTATTCAGGATTCAGAATTCACTGGGTTACCCTCCCAGTACTAACCTGTGTTTCTGTATTTCTTTCATATCTCTGTTCTTCTTGCCTAACATTTCTAATCCACATGCCCCTACCCTGGAACATATGAACCCATCAAGGCTGGACCCTGACAGGTGTCACCCCAACATGTGGCTATGACATATCACTGGCTGACCTAGATATTTGGCATGTCTTTGACTTTCCAAGAAAATGTTCATGGCATGACAATATGTCTGTGTTACCATTACAGTAGTAATCCATGGGGATCAAGATTCAGAACCACATGGTAAAACCACTGGTCTAAAAAAGTGTTGTATGCAAAAGAATGATTAAAACATAAGAGCTAGTGATAGAGAAAAGGATGCCATTAAAAAGCAGGAAGCAATCCAGAAAGAGTCCCAGATGATGAGTGCAGCTTGCCAGCGCAGGTTGGAGGCCATGTCTACACCTATCTTCAGTAGATAATAGAATGTGAAGAAGACTCGGAAGAAGCTGAAGCATAGAAAGAAACACATTCAATTCTAGATTCAGTGAAGTTAGCAGCCTGAAACCTTGTACCAGGTGTTTTCTGCAACCCTGGGTTCATCCCACAATTCATCGTTTTTTGCCCACTGCTGTGCATTCTGTTATGAGAATGTGATTCTTTTTAGGCAGTTGCATGTGCTTTTCTTTGTGTAACCTAATGTGGGGAATAAGTGAGTGCATCCAGTTAAAGAGAAGACTAACTGTTATTGAAGCAAGTGTAATGAAATACTCTTACAATCTGAAGCTAACCCCCAAACCCCAAGGTACCTAACAAAGTGCTGGGACCCAAAGCACATGTTGCATCTGGCAGCTACTGTGTGGTGATGGCATAGAGGGAAGAACATTAAACTGAATTCTTGGGCTGTTCGCGTTTTTACTTGTTCAACTTCTGAAAGGTCTTAGAACAAAGCTGACTGCTTTCATGTCCTCTTTCAAGCAGAGAAACCTCAGCTACACAAATGGACAGAAGCTGATAGATCTGTGTTCAGATGCTCTCCATCAGGGAAAAAGAAATAAACTTTTTCTTTTTTGACAGAGTTCCCCTGAATCAGGTGCAAGGCAGCATGGGACTACATTTGGATGTTCCTATTTGCCCTGCCCCATTATGTATGGTTTTTGTGTTTGAGACTCTTACAATCTGAGGCTAACCCCCAAACCCCAAGGTACCTAACAAAGTGCTGGGACCCAAAGCACATGTTGCATCTGGCAGCTACTGTGTGGTGATGGCATAGAGGGAAGAACATTAAACTGAATTCTTGGGCTGTTCGCGTTTTTATTTGTTCAACTTCTGAAAGGTCTTAGAACAAGAATTTCATTCAAAGAGACCAGACTTGTGAATCGAGCTGTTTGGGCTAAAGAGTTATTGTAGCGCACACCTATATCCCTCTCCATATCCCATGTTCAGGGTTGACAGAGCCCACTCGCTGGGAGTCTAACCAACCATCCAGTACAGAGAAGGTACATTTCATTTGCCTCTCATGGTTTGGAATTGCCTCACATAGCTCTCTACAATCTGCTAGATGTATGCACAGAGCTAAGCTGTAGCCACTGTAATATAGAACGAAGCCATGTGAGGAGTTTCTGGCATTAACAACCAATGCAGGCATAACATGCTGCTTCCAATCTTTTGCTTTTCCCTGTGGTTGGACACTTAAGCTTCCCCAGGCGTCTTAAACCATGAGGTGGGTTTCAGGGTAAAAGGCTTTGAGAAACAAAAGACATAAGGACCCTGAGCCCCAGAAATCCATGGCAGCCATGTGATAATTATCTCCAGATTAATTAAAGGAAAGAAAGAAAGAAATCACCCTGTAGTGAACCACTCTTTTGCTTTTTCTTGTCACATGCAGCCATTCTAGTCCCCAGTGGGATGTAATGTTCCACCAAACCTCTGGCTCTCAATGCTTCATTCACCACAATAGTTTCTGGGAATTCCAAATCCATACGGTCAGAGACAAGTTTTATAACTTAAGACTCTGTTAGCTCGCTCATAAAATCATTATATCTAAGTAATAAAGCAGCTATTCAAATAGTGTGACATCAAGGACATAAAGAGCTTTGACATCAGGGACACAAAGGACACCAGAGTTGGTGCCTGGCTGTGGCATTATCTGCTGCACTTCAGCAGGTACATTGCTGTGTCTACAGCACCTGACTCCAAGGCCAGTGATTCACGTGTTACCCAAAGACTCCATCAGCACAGAATTGCAAGCCTGGTTCATGTCGCCTGTGCCTTCCCTAGTCGGTGTCCTTCCTTTGTACAGAATTGTATTTCTTTGATCTACCTATATAATTTCAATGTAGTCTAGAACACTTGAAGCCATGCAAGTGGATAACATAACTTAAAACAGTTTGCTGCTATTTACAGCAGAATAGTTCAAAGACTGTTTTATCTGGCCAAGTGAAAGTCTGATTCATTCTCCAATGGTACAAACAAACAAACAAATAAATGAGAAATTTAGGTAACTGAGAGGGCTGCATTTCTATTTTACTATTTTATTTTTCGCATTTTATTATAGAAGTTATCAAGCACACATAAAAGTTGATTAAATTATGTAGTTGATTCCTTTGTACCCACAACTCAACACTGCCAATACCAAGACATAATCTTCTCTCATCTGTATAACCCCAACTTTATCCATCACACATTCATTCGTGTACTTTGTCTTCTACTTGCAAGGCTGGGAATCAATCCCGAGCCTCATGCACGCTAGGCCACTAAGCTGTAGCCCCACCCCACCCCTCCGTAATAATTTAAAGTACATTTCAGGCTTCATATTATTTATTATTAAATACTTCAGCGCACAGTACTTTACACTTAATCCATGCCAGAAGCGGAGCTAGATGTACTCCACCTGCTTCTCAAGAGGCTAAAGCTACCCACCTGTTCCTTGTCTGGTGACTCACGAAGACACCTGCCACCTTCCCATTGGCTAACTTCTAGTGGGAAAGATACAGCATCCATTCAGCTTCTTGTCCCTGTCCACCCCCATCCACACCACATGCGCCCATTCCCACCCTGGTTAGAATCTTGGGCCTTACTGCCCAGGAGATCTGGAAGCTAGCATGGGCTTAAGGTTTCTACAGCCAGAGACGTGTGCAGAATGCAAAAGGAGGAAGGAGCTGCCGGAGGGCAGGAGATCCCTTTCAATCTAGAGATAAGAGAAATGAGTCAGAAAAGTGAACAAATTGGTTCACATCTAAAATGCAAATCCAATTATAGGACTGTGCTGGCTGGTTTCTATGTCAACTTGACACAAGCTAGGGTCATTTGAAAAGAAGGAATCTCAATTGAGAAAATACCTCCATATGACTGACCTGTGAACAAGTCCACAGGGCATTTTCTTGATTAGGGATTGATGTGGGAGGGCTGCCACCCCTGGGTAGGTGGTCCTGGATGGTATAAGAAAACAAACTGAGCAAGCCAGGGGGGACAAGCCAGTAAGCAACACTCCCCCAAGACAAAATAAACCCTTTCCTCCCTGTGGTGATTTGAATAATAATGGCCCCCATAGGCTCATATATTTGAATGCTTAGTCCCCAGTTGGTGGACCTGTTTAGAAAGGATTAGGAGGTGTGGCCTTGTTGGAGGAGGTTAGTCACTGGGGTTGGGCTTTGAAGTTTCAAAAGTCCACATCAGGCTCAAACCTCTCTCTCTCTCTCTCTCTCTCCCTCCCTCCCTCCCTCTCCCTCTCTTTATCTCTTTCTTTCCCTCTCTCCTCTTCTCCCTCTATCCCTCTCAGTTTACCTCGTCTCTCTCTCTCTCTCTCTCTCCCTCCCTCCCTCTCCCTCTCTCTATCTCTTTCTTTCCCTCTCTCCTCTTCTCCCTCTATCCCTCTCAGTTTACCTCGTCTCTCTCTCTCTCTCTCTCTCTCTCTCTCTCTCTCTCTCTCTCTCTCTTTGCCTGCTGACTACAAATCAGGATATAAGCTCTTAGCTACTGCTCCAGCACCATTCCTGCCCACCTGCCACCATGCTCCCTGCCATGGTGATCATGGACTTAACCCTCTGAAACTGTACGCAAACCCCAATAAAAATGTTTTCTTTTATAAGCTGCCTGGCCTTGGAGTCTCTTCACAGCAGAAGAACAGTAACTAAGACACTTCTCAAGCTGCTTTTGGTCATGGTGTGATGGTTCCATCACAGCAATAAAAACTCTAAAAAAGACAAGGACTCAGACCTCTATCTAGATCAGCAGTTCTCAACCTATGGGGTTGTGACCCCTTTGGGGGCCAATGACCTTTTCACAGAGGTCATCTAAGACCACCAGAAAACACAGATATTCACATTATGACTCATAACAGTATCAAAATTACAGTTATGTAGTAACAATGAAAATAATTTTATGGTTGGGGTCACCACAACATGAGGAACTCTTAAAGGGTCACAGCATTATGAAGACTGAGAACCACTGCTCTAGGTATTTAACACAGTGTGCACTTTACACTCCAGGACCTGCGGCTTCCCCCTCTGAACTCAGTCTTCTTGCTTCACCTTGCCGCCATCTTTTTGTTATTGTTATAACATTTTATTGCTTTAGTGTGTGTGTGTGTGTGTGCAACAGCATGAATGTGGAAGTCAGAGTACATAAAACTTAAGGAAATTGTTTCTTTCCTTCTACCATGTAGGCCCAAGGTAGAAAACTACCATCGAGCCAAAGTCAGCAAACTTGGCAGCAAAGTGCCTTTACCCACTAAGTCACCTTGCAAGTATCAGTCCTTAAGTCCAGACATTTGACATCCCTAGATCTCCCACCTGTCCAAGTCCAGCCTTCTCTTCAAGTCTTGGTGTGGACAGCCCTTCCCCAGGGAATCCTTAAGATCCCAGAGCTAGGATAGAGAGAATCCCATGAGGTCCCACAGAACACGGGTGCATCTTCTAACAAATCACCGCACACTGCACTGAAACTGCCGGTCTACGTGTGCGCCTGCCCACTGCAGACTGCTTACTCCACAATGGCAGGGATACATCAGTACACCATGTCTGACAAAGACCTGGGAAATAAGGGAACAGCTTCCAAGGGAAGTCAGTGAAGCATCTTTAGGAAAAGCTCTGATTTATTACTTCACAGCCACGGCCTCCATCCTGTACTGGTGAAGACCATGGAGCTGTGTACAGAGGGATGCTCTCTTGATAAGTTCCAGGTCAGACTCTCAGCATTTTTTAAATGGCTTCACCCAACAAAGCCGCCACGTTCTGTCATCTTGTATTTCTCTGGGATTGAAGAAAACAGATTGTTTTGTCTTTTTAAATCATATTAGCTTGAATTTTGTTTTCATTTTTGACCAGAAAAGGATCTTCACATCCTCCAGACTCCCCGTTTTGAGTGATGTATGAGCCAGCACTCTAAAAGAATTTCCCTTTAGACCACATATTGTTTGTGAATGACAGAATATGATGCTTACCTCTGTTCCTGCAATCACCATGCCCGTGAACCACAGGGAACCATGCAATGTACATACACATACATATATATAGTTCTAGCGACAGCTGAAGCTCAGCAGTTGAAATACAATAACTGATGTACTTGCCCATTTCCTTTCAGGCTTTGGCTACAAGGCTGCAGGGCCCAGTGGTACCCATTCCCAGTCCCAGAGGAACTTTCTTGCTGTTACCAGGGGCCAATTCCTTCATCTGCAGTCTCACCATCAGGTTCAATGGAAAGTGACCTAATGGGGTTGGGGCAAGAGCTAACTCCATCAAATTCAAGTCAACACAACCCAATTTACTAGAATTCTCTTAGTATATTAGTTTAAAATGTGGGCTTTAAAGAGACCTGAGCATCTAGTCCAGAAGTTTGAAACCGGGCAGAACACAGAACTCCTTTGGGCTATAATTTGCTCTTGTCTAATGAAGCTTTCCAGTGTATTTAGTGGCTGTGCATGTCCGCTACCACTGTGGTCCTGGCCTGTTTTATGTTGCCATGATAAAGGATATGGGTTGGGGTCCTTTTAAAGAGGTTTATAAGGCTTACAATTCTGGTGACCAGAAGGACCAAACAGTACGGCACAGTAGGCAAAGGCTCCATGCTACATTACAACATGGAACCAGAACACAGAAGGGGTGTTAACTTGACAGGGAACCAGAAGAGTCAAGGCCTGCTCTTGATAACTCCTCCCAGGAATAAACCTACCCTTTGTGCTATGGGAATTAAACCTAGGGTCTTGCATATGCTACAAACTAAGCAGTTGATGTATCATAAAACTGTATCCCTAGCCATCTTTTTTATTTTATTGTTTTATTTTGAAAACGTACCTTGCTAAGTTATCCAGGCTAGCTTTGAACTCACTCTGTAACCAAGGCAGGCCTTGAACTTGGAATCTTCTTGCCTAAGCCTCCTGAGTAACTCGGATAATAGACTTATACCAACAGGCCCAGCATGAGTCCACACCCAGGAGCCACTACCAGAAAACGCTAATCCATTCAAGAGCTTGGAACCCTCATGGCCTAGTTTCTTTACACTAAGCCCACTTCTTAAAGGGTCCACTGCTCTCCAGGTGCAATACTGGGGACCAATCTTTCAGCACACAAACCTTTGGGAGACAAGTCACATCTAAAACAGTAGACATAGTACACATTTTCTTTAAGCAATCAAAAGCACGCTTCTGTGGCTGGGGTTGGAGTTGCCCCAGCCCCACTCAGACATTATCTAAAATGAAGCTAGGCCAACAGGTGCCCTGAAAACCAGAAAGTAAGTCAGACTGAATCCTGACATAGAGCAAAGAAGACAGACAGCAGGCCAAGGACCTGTGTTTCTGACATGTGGGGACAAGAGATCTGAGAAGAAAATTTTGCCAACAAGAAAGGTGTAAGCTTGAGAGGAAGATAGCATTCCAATTCAGCAATTCCAGAAACCCACTACCTTTCCATACTTATAAGACGCCTAGTTTGTTAATTGAACTGATTTGCATTCTATCTGTGGTGGATAGCCAGAAGAATTCTACCCACTGCAGGGCACAGGGCTCACATCACTGTGACTCGGTACGCTCAAGTTTGCTTCACATAAATGAATTGTTTCTCCCTTATTCTACATCAGGAGGAAAAACTAGGATGCCCACATAAATGCTTACATTAAAAAATGTAGTGAATGCTAATAAACTTTAGACGAAAATGGAATCCCAACCTACCCAATGACATCTTCTACACATGTCCAGGCTAGAACTAACATTTATACAATGCTTCATGGTCACAAAGCATAGCACTGGTCTGTGGGAATGGGGTGCAAGCCACCAGTGAGCACTACTGTGTGTTCTTTAGTCTTCTGTCAACTTGACACAGCTAGGATCATCTGAGAAGAAGGAACCTCAAATGAGAAAATGCCTCTGTCACATTGGTCTATAGGTAAGTCTGTGGGGTGTTTTTTTTTTTTTTTGCTTAATGGCTGATATGAGAAGGCCCAGGCCACTGTGAGCAGTGTCACCCCTAGGCAGATAGTCCTGGAGTGCTTAAGAAAGCAGGCTGAACAATGTAGGTGGGTCCAGCCATCAGGCAGCGTCCCTCCATGGGGTCTGCTTCAGTGCCTGCCTCTCGGTTCCGCCACAAGCTCCCGCCCTGACTTCCCTCAGGGATGGAGTGTGATCTGGGAGTTAAAGATGAACTGAACCCTTCGCTCCCTAAGTTGTTTTTGGTCAGTGTTTATCACAGCAACAGAAACTAAAGTAGGAATAGAAACATAAAATGTCTAGTGGCCACATGAAAACTAAAGGGAAACAAATGAATTCAATTTTGTAGTGCCTCTCATTTATCCCATAGACACAAAGGATTGTCACTTCAGTGTGGAGCCAGTAAGATTTTCTTCCTGCTACATACTTGACAGGCTCTGCATTTTATATTTATAGTGTATCTCATTTTATATTTATAGTGTATCTCATTTTGCACTGGCCTTTTAGAGTGAGCAGCTACTGTGTGGTCCAGCAAGCACAGATATAAAATGTTACCCTAACAACCAGAGAAGACAAGCTTTTTGTAGTTGTAGAGGAAAAAAACTAAAACCCAAAGAGGTAAGCATTTTCTCCGACAACAGCTAATGAGTGCACAGCCTAGACTCCAACCTTGGCCTCTGGCCTCCGCTTCTGAAGCTCAGCGCCTCACTCTGCAGTCTGCAGAGGAAGAACCATGCTCAACGTGATTCTGAAGTACAGTCACATCAAAGACCTCACCCGTACAATGAGGCCCATAGACATGACAGCTCTGTTTCCTCCCAAATCACAGAGAGCCTTTAATGAAAATAATCTCCAAATCCACACTTCTCTGTGTGTGCATATTCCTGAGTGGGGTTAATTACTGTCAGTAACATGTGCCTTCCCTCCATCATATATTCTCTAGCCTGCAAGGCACCCTGTATGTTCACAAAACCAAATGCATATGTGCATGCATATATATGGTATACATGTATACACACACCCACACACCCAACGCACGGAGTTTCCATGGCTCTTATTAGCCCCAGAGTGGCTAGAACAGTAAGTTAAAGCATTTGGTCTTTAGTTTCTGAAGCAGGTGTAGAGCCGTAGAGGCTAGAAAGTGGCTTTGTTATGATGCTGGGGCAACTTATGTTTCAGAGAGAGCCTCTCTCTGATCTTCTGTTCTCCTTTTCTCTGCTCTCTTTTCTCCTGAAGGCACACTGTAGTAACTAAGATCGTTCTTCCCCAAGTCAGGTTACTAAAACCAAAAGCATAGTATAACCTTCTCCTGCTTTTCCTGTCTTACATCTTACCAGGAAGACCACCTTAGCCTACCTTATCCAATAATAGATCCGAAGGCCTTTATTCCACACAAATTCCTGCCCCGTACCAGAAAGGAAGGCACACCGGACAACGGAGCCATGAAGAATCTGAACAGACAGGGTGTGCTGGGTGTCCCTGTCTCTGAGCAATAGATGAGACCCTTCTGTCTAGTCACATGGCACACAGTTACCCATGCTTCAGTCACACCTACGCACTGAAGTCTCCATTAAATCCTAGGGGAAGGGTTCAGAGAGCTTCTGGGTAGCTGAAACCTGTGGAGATTGAGAAAGGTGAGGAGGAACAGATCCACATTCCAGGAACAGCCAAGCCCCTGCCAGAGAGTTCTTCCATGTGTGTCTTCATCCAGATCCTTCTTTGTGACCTTACAGTAAACCAACAAATGTGTTTCCCTGGGTTCTGTGAGTGACCCTAGCAAATGAACTAAGCCAAACTGGGGAGCTGTAGGGAGCTACTTATAGTCAGCTGGTCAGAAGCCCTGAAGCCTGGACTCTGGACTGATGCCTAAAATGTTCTGTGCAACTGAGCCCTTAGCATTTGAGAACCAATGCTGCCCACAAGCACAATTGAATTCTGCTCTAGAACTGATTGCTTGCTAACTGATGACAAGACATAACCATGCACTTTGAGAGCTCAGAAGTGATGTGTGCCGCAATAGGAAAGCACACAGTACATTCACAGAAATGAGTTTGTCTTGCCTCAAAGTCATGGGACCTCTCGAAGTGCTCAGGTTAAAGCCCTAATCCCCTAATATGTATATATTAGAGATGGGGACCTTCAGGAAGTCCTTGGGTTAAGATGAGGTCATGTAGGATGAATGCTCAGCCCAAGCAAGACATTTATACCATCCTACCTAAGGCTTAAGGAAAATGCGCGGGGGGGGGGGATGTAAGAGCCAGAAGAGAGGGAGAGGAGTTTCAAATCAACCACTGCAATCATGCACTCAGAGCAGCTGCAGTTGCCTGCACTGAGTCAGCAGAATCACCCTGTTAGCCATCAGGCAGGGATGCAGGAGGACTCAGGGGTCTCTACACCTGCTACTGTACTACTTGCTACTAGTAAGGTTCAGGAGGAACGGGAACCATTTTCTTCAATTTTGTGCCCACTGATACACCCACCAAGTTCCAGTGGATAATGTCAATCCAATGGTCAAATAGATGACCTCTAAGCAGATGCCAAGACAAAACCAAAAGTCAAAAACCCAGGAAGGGGACCGCAAGGGAGGAGGTGGAGTGGATGGGAATTGGAAGGAGATAAAAGAGGATGTGGAGAGAGAATAATCAGAATACATTCTAAGTGTGTATAAAATTATAATTAAAAAAATCAGTCAGTTTTTAAAGTATTATTTTATAAAGACGAGGTCATGAGGGCAGGAGCCTTGTGAAAGGATTAGTAACTGTAAAAGAGCAAAGAGGTTAGAGCTTTGCATGTGCGGACAGAGAGAGAAGGTAGCTTCCTTCAAGCCACAAAAGGGTCCGTACCAGGTACTAAGTCAGTCAGCGTCTTGACCTGGGCCTCCATGCGCTTAAAACTACCAGAAATAGGCACCATTGTTTGTGCCGCCTAGTCTGGGATACTTTTTTTCACAGCTTGAGCTAAGACACTGGAAGTGTACTGGACTGTCTCTGTGTCTGAACCCCAGAGCTCCATGGACTTCCATCGGCTTCCTTGGCTCCTCTTCTCCTCCAGAAGCATGAGCCCAGGCTAGCCAGCTGTAAGGTGGCAGCCCCTTGGAGAAGCTGATCCCGGCATCTCAGCTGACGCCCCAGGCATGACAACAGCTGAGTATGACCCAACTTAACACCGCCGAGCTGATGCACCCAATTCCTGCCAGTAGAAGTGTGAACTACGCGTATGCTGTCTCGAGCCTCTCCATTCAGATGGTTCCTTATTCAGAAAAACCCGAGTGACAGACACACGAACATGCTTCAGGATCGATGCGATACAAAGTGTAATACTGAGGGCAAGAACGTGGGCTGAAAGCTGCCTCCCTATGACTCGGTAAGGACGGGTGTCACGCACTTTTAATCCCAGCACTCAGACGGCAGAGGCAGCAGGATCTGTGCGCGCCTAGACTACATAGTGAGTTCCAGGCCAGCCAAGACTACATAGTGAGATCCTGTCTCAAAGAGAGAAAGAAAAGATACATTCTGTTTCATAGAAAGTAAGGAAGAACTTGAGGAATCCACGAAAGGAATGAAAAGATAGCTGGAAAATGCAGAGAAAGAGAAGGGAAGTGGCTGGAAAAGGAGTGGAGGGGAGTGGGGAAGAAACACTACAGATCTGAGTTCAAATCCTAACTGTACAACCCAGTAGCTGTGTTAGTTAAGTCACCTAAAGCTGATCAAACTTACACCTTTCTCCCAAAAACACTCTTAAAGATGTTTACGTTACCCAGCAGAGCAACCGCCCTTTAAGTGGGCACTCAGTACATCTCAGATCCCTTCTTCACCTTCTCTTGTATCTAGCAAGGCCTACATGATTACTACGCTCAGTTTTCTTCATATTATATGCAGCACCGTCACTATGCATTATTCTTAATTTGTTCACAGTTCCTTTCCCATACCGAACAAGTCAAGTGACTGAAAATTATCCACTTGATGATGTTATTAAATACCTTGTGAAGACTTTGCTGTGGGTCAGTCCAAGCACTAAGGCCTCAGAACAAGGGAAGCAGTGGTACCGCTCTCAATGGGAGATCAAGGTCCTGAGGGCAGTAGGCTTCTGGCGTAAGTCCTGAAGTCAAAACTTGGAGTGTTGATGCCCAGGAAGGAAGAGTTGTGAACCCCGGATCCAACAGGCAAAGACCTAAAATCCTCCAGTCATTCTGTATTGTCTGTTTGCCCTTGGCTGAGCGGATGGCGCCTGCCTACATTGAGGGCAGAGCTCCCGTGATCAGTCAGTGAGTCAGATGCCAGGCTCCTCGGGACACAGACATACCCCCACAACAGAGCTTTCTTTACCAGATCTCCGGGCAATCCTCACTCCAGCCAAGTTGACACCATCTCAGAGATGAAAGATCTTTACACTGAAAAGAAATTGGAGAAGACACAAATAAATGGCAATAAATCCTGTGCTTCAGTGCTGTTAAAGTGTCCACCAATCAAAGCAAACCACAAACTCAGTGTAATCTCTATCAAAAACCAGTAACATTAGCCACAGAAGGAGAAAAATAATCCTAAAATCCATGTGAAATCAGGAAAGACCTCTAAATAGACAAAGCAATTGTAAGCAAACGGAACAAAGTCAGAGGCATCATACTATTTAATTTTAAAACACACTACAGAGCTACAGTGACAAACCACAGGAAACTGACAGGAAGACCAACAGGACAGACCAGAGAGCCAGACATCAACCTGTACAGTCAGACCCTCCTGACTTTCAACAAGAGTACCAAGAACACACAGTGAGGAAAGAGTAAGAAAGCAAATGACCAATTAAAAAGAGACATTTCTCAAAAGAAGACACACAAATGACCTACAGATATATGAAAAGGTGCTCAATATCTCTCATCATCTGGGTAGGACAAATCAAATTCACAGTGGGTTCACCTCATCCTGAGGATAGCATCTACCAAAACAACACAAAGGGTACATGTTGACAGGGATGTAAAGAAAGGACACACACACACACACCACCCTGTGGGTGGGAATATAAGTTAATGCAGCCATTGTGGAAAACTTTTAGAAGTTCCTCAAAATTAAAATTACAAGAACTGCATGACCCAGAAAACATACGACTTGGTGGTATACACTCAAAAGAAGTGGAATCAATGTCAAATAAATACCTTCACTCCCATATTTACAGAAGTATTAATTACAATAGCTAAGATCAAACAAAGTATCTGTCATTATAAAACTTGAAGAAGAAAATGCGGTATGCATACGCAACAGAATACTATTTAGCTGTGGAAGGAGGAAATATGATTTGGGACAACACAGATGAACCTGGAGGACGTTAAGTGAGCCAAACCAGGCACATAAAGACAAATGCCATATGACCTCACAATCTGGCCTTTAAACAGGTGATGCAAACAGAGAGTAAAATGGCAATCGCCATGGACAGGCATGGTGTGGAGTGAAGTGGGGGTGGAGAAATGTTAGTCAAAGGGGCACAACTCTAGGGATAAGTTTAAGAAGTCGACCGAATGGCATCATCACTGTAGTCAATGATGGCTTATTATGCTATATGCTTGAAAAATATAGAAACAGTAAATTTGTGTTCTTATCACAAAGTCATAACCATGTGAGGCATTCACCTGTTAATTAGCTAGATCTGACTGTCCCACAACACAGACATATGTGTGTGTAAATGTATATTTTAATATATTATAAACATGTAAATGAATAAATGTAAACATATATCTCAAAATGTCATGTTGTACATTTTATATATATATATAAAACACATATCTGTATATTTAAAAAATAATAAAAGGACATAGAGATGTATCTATAGGCAACACATTTGCTTAGCACCTGTGAGTTCCTGGGTTCAGTCACTGGAACCAAAACCACTTTTCATGCAGGTGTAGCAAAGTCATTATTCAAGTCTTCCTAAGTGTTTATTTTCAACAGATCAAATTCACTAAAAATTTTAAAATTTGAGTCGGAAGCCAGCCTGGTCTACAGCACAAGTTCCAGGATAACCAAGGCTACACTGACGAACCCTGTCTTGAAAAAACAAACAAAAAAATTGAAAATCAACATATTCTAAAACAAAGCATTAGGAAGAAAGCATAAAATAATATCTTTATGACATTGAGGAAAATAGAATTTGCCAAACAGAATTCAGAAAGCAGGAATTAAAGCGCAAAATTAACAGACAGCATTCAAGACTGTTATGAACCTGAGGTTGCTGGGCAGCAGAGCACATACATAGCAGGCATGAGACCTTAGCCCAAAACCCTGGCCCAAAGGAAATCGCTTTTGTTCTTCCACAAAAGGCATCATTAAGAAGCTGGATATCGTACATTCCTGTAATCTAGTATTCATGAGGCTGAGGCAGGAGGATCACAAATTTAGCCTAGCCCAGTTGAAAATCTGTTTGGGAAAAAAAAATCCTTAAGAGAATAAAAATATAAGTACAAGTCATATTGTAAAGAAATATTCACAATACCTTTATCCAAAGAATATATATATATAACCACATATATATATTATATATATATGAATATATATCACACACACACACAAATAAAATCTACAAATCAGGGCTGGTGAGATAGCCTAGCAGGTAAAAGACCTTAACAGTCGAGTCTAGCAACCTGAGCTCCATCCCTGGACCCCACAGTGGAAGGAGAAAACCAACTCCTCTAAGCTGGTCTCTTACCTCTACACATATGATACAGCATATACACATATCATGCACATACACTAATAATTAATTTTTTAAATCTGTAAGTCAATAAGAACAAAGAAAGCCTGATAAGAAATTTGGCAGACACAGACCATCGTGGCACACACCTTTAATCCCAGCATTCCAGAGGCAGAGGCAGGCAGATCTTTGAGTTCAAGGCCAACCTGGTCTACAGAGCGAGTTCCAGGACAGCCAGGACTGTTAAACAGAGAAACCCTATCTTGAAGGAAAAAGATTGTCAAAAGTTATTAAATCAGATCTTTTACTAAAGACTATATCCAAGTAGCCAATACATTCATAATAAGGTGCTTAACTTCTGAGTCATATGGAAATTCAAATTATAATCACAGAGATCTACTCCATACCAAACAGGATGTCTAAAATTTTAGAGACTGTCAGCATCATATGGTAAAGAAGTAGCAAAACAAGATGATCTTTCACATTGCTGACAGTACACTGGGTACCACTGATAAGCTAAAGTTTTGCCCTCTGTGATGGAGATTCCTCTTTGCCAACATGACTGCATTGAAAACTGTTTACAAGACCAGAAAAATCACACCTCTGGTGTATCTGTGAGAATATTTCCAGAAAGGAGTGACTAAAGAGGGATGACTTACCCTGAATGTGGGTGGTATCACACCATGGGCTGCATAGAATTAAAAACAAAGGAAAAAAATCCAGAAAATGCAGGTATTACTTATCAGCTATCTATCATCTATTACCTATCTATCTATCATCTATTATCTATCATGTATTATCTATCATCTATTATCTATCATGTATTATCTATCATCTATCTATCTACCTATCTATCATCTATTATTTATCTATCATCTATCATCTATTATCTATCATCTATTATCTATCTATCATCCATCATCTATCATCTATCTATCTATCATCTATCTATCATCTATCTATCAATCTATCATCTGTCTATCCATCTATCTATCTATCTATCTATCATCTATCTATCTATCTATCTATCTATCTATCTATCTATCTATCTATCTATCTATCTATCATCTCTCTGTCTGTATCTCTATCTCTATTTAATGTGTGCCCTGAGTTGAGCAATCTCTGCCATGTGCTGCTGTTGCCATCATTTACTGCCACATCCCAGGCCCCTAAATCCATGGAGCCTAAGAATATGGGGTAAAAACCTCAGAAACTGTGAACCAAGATAAATAATTCCTACTTCCAATGTACTCTCTCGAGTATTTGGTCACAGCAAAAGTTAAAAAATGGACAAGACACAAAAGTGTCCCCTTAAAGTGGCCCATTTCTGTGACTACACCAGACTGAGCAGTTCTATACTTTGACACTAGTTTACAAGCGAACTTTGGAAAAATTAGAAGCACGCTAAAGAAAGTCTTGACTGTCACAAGCAGACCTTATCAAGCAATTAAGGTGGGAGTGGAAAGGACCAGAATGACAACAGAAGTGTGCATAATTGCTGTCGTTTCCATGAGAAATGCCACCCATAGGCTCATGCATTTAAACAGTTGGTCCCCAGTTAGTGGCGTTATTTTGGAAGAATACGCAACTTTTAGGATGCATAGCCATGATGGAGAAAGCATGTCTCTAGGGCCAGACTCTCCGCTTCCTGTTTGGCTGTGATCGGATCTCTCAGCTCTGGCTGCCTGTCACCATGCCTCCCTCACCATTATGGACTCTTCCTCTAGAACTGTAAGGCAAAATAACCTTCTTTAATTTGCTTTTGATCATGAAATTTTTATCACAACATGAAAGTAACTGATACAGCAATACAGATTATTTTCATTAAGTTTCAGATGAGAATAAGGATTCTATTGGGAATTGGGCTAAAAGCCATTTTTGTTTCCATTTTTGGCAAAGAATTTGGTCCCATTTTATCCAGGACCTGCATCTTGCCAGAAGGCTGAGTATAAAGGTGATAGATTAACTGATATGAGTGAGGAAATTTCAAGTTAATCCAGAATTTAGTCTGTGGCATGGTTATTGCTGGTTTCTTCTAGCCAAGTGTACAGTGAGAATAGGAAGCAAAATGCAGAGTAGGAAAGACCTGGGAGAATTCACAATTCGGTCATAAATGCCAGTGCAAAATCAGAGCTAAGAAAGGTTTGGTTTCTAAAGGAACTAGGGTCGTTTAAAAGAAGTCAGGTCGGGCTGGAGAGATGGTTCAGTGGTTAAAAGCACTGGCTGCTCTTCCAGAGTTCCTGAGTTCAATTCCCAGAACCCACATGGTGGCTCACAACCATCCACAATAAAATCTGGTGCTTTCCTCTGACCTGCAGGTAGAACACTGAATACATAATAAATAAATTAAAAGAGAACTGTTTAAAAAAAAAAAAGGAAAAAGAAGTCAGGTCAGTTGCATCAGAGAAAATGTGTCTTTGTTTGCTTCCGAGAATTAGCTAGAAGTCACTCGTGACAGACTCAAGAATGTGAAATACTTCCCTCTGAGTACAAAGCACCTCTGACTCATACAGCTCACACAAGCCCACCTAGAAATTGTTTCCTCGGGACTCTACGGCTCTGCAATCCAGGCCCACGCTGCAGCACAACTTGGCATCTGCCACCTGATGCCACATTCGCAGGTATGCAGAATATAAAAACGACAGGGTTATGAGTACTTCCACATAGACTTCAGAGGAAGACCTGGGAGGCCAACTAACATGCGAGAGCATCAAGACCACTGTAGGCAGCCCCTGGGGTGGGGGCAATGTGTAAAACTGGGAGCATGAAAAGGCAAAGCCCAATGGTGAACACAGAGGTTAGCAATGCCAATGCCAGGAACTTGGAAAACCTGCTGAGGAAAAGCTCAGGCAGCAAGCAGAGGTAACAAAGAAAGAAACCATGTGGGCTCTGGCCAGCAAGGTCATAGGGATGGTGCTCCCTAAGCCACTGAGAGCTTACATTACCACACGATGTGTTCAGACACCAAATACCAGAAGGTGCTGCAGGGTTTATGTTGGCCCTGATGCGTTTGGATCTTGCTTTGGCCCATCCCTTCTTTTTTGTACCACCATCTACCCCGTTTGGGATGGAATGTTTATCCTGTGCCACTGGATATTGAAAGTATGTGATTTCCTTTTCCATTTTAGATGGTTCTCATCTAAGAGTTTGTCTTGAATCTTGGGAAACTTCGGATTGGAACTTTGGAATAATGCGGCAGATGTTACTATGGGAATTCCTGGAGATGGACTGAATGCACTTTGCATTATGAGATAGGCGTGAGCCCTTGGGGGCCAAGGATGAAATGTTATGGTTTAATTTGTGTGTGTGTGCATGTGTGTCTATGCATGATGAATGTGTGGACATATATGGCACAAGACACAAGTTCAAGTCAAAGAGCAACTTAATGGAGTTGGTTCTTTCCTTCTACTTCTATGTAGGTTCCAGCATCAAACTCAGACGGCCAGGCTTGCACCACCTGCTGAGTTTTCTAAGAGTAACAGGTTGATTTTATAAATAATTATTACCTTTATTTATTTTGTATTTGTATGTGTGTCCACATGCTCCACATGTTAGAGCGTGCATGTGGCGAGCAGAGGACAACTTTTAAGAGTCAGTCGTCATTTGTCACCTTGTGGGATCAAGTCACCAAGCATGCTGGGGAGTTCTTTTACCCATTGAGTCATCTCACAAGTTTAATAGTTACTCTTATTACCTTAACTGGATTGAAGAATGCCTAGAATAATAAAGGGTACGTCTGTGTGTGTCTGCAAAGCTGTTTCCAGAGAGTATTAATGAAGGGGAGAAAATGTCCTGAAATGTGGGCAGCAACCATCCCATAGGTTAGGGATCTTGGCAGAACAGAAAGGAAATATAGGAGCCAGGGATATGCATAAAACAGTACAGTCCTTTCCTCACATGTAGAATGCCCTGAGTTTGATACCCAGCAGTGTATAAGTCCAGCCATGGTGGTACAGCCTATAAGTCCAACCCCCAGGAGGTAGAGGCATAAGGATGAAAAGTTGAATATTATCTTGGCTTTATAGGAAATCAAAAGCCAGCCTGGGCTACATAAGACTCTGTCTCAAAAATAACTAAAGAAAATAAAATAGGCAAAGAGAGAAGACCAGGCATTCTCTCTCTCCCGCTATTCCCTGTCTCACAGAAGCTGGGCACCTCTGCCACAGGCTCCTGTTGCCATGGTGTTTGCTTCTTCCCATAGATCCAAGAACATGGAATAAAACCTCTGAAACCATGAGCCAAAATAAATATGTTTTCCTTCAGGTTGTTCCTCACAGTGACAAAAACTAGCACGCTCTGTGAACTAGAGGTTTCACTCTTAAGTATTTAATCCACAGAGATGCAACCATGGGCGGGACCAACAATGCATGTGTGTGTTCCCCAGCAGTTCTCAGAGCAGACCCAAACAGCACATCACCAAAGCTCTTGTCCAGAGACTGCCATCGTGTGCTCGCTTCAGAGAGCTGTGTGGGAATGAGAATGGGGGTTCCACAGACCGCCGACGGATCTCACCAGCAAAGCCGAGTGAACGAAACTGGAGCAAATGGCACTCCGGATCATTTCCTCCACACAACACTCAAAACCATGGCACTAATTTACAGCAAGGTCCCTCAGATCTGGAGTTATGCTGTGCATGTGGGAGACAGTGAGGACTCAAAGGGGGCCTCGATGTCACTTGGCTTGGAGTCAAGTTACATAAGAACAAAACAATTCATCTGCGTGCTTAGAAGGTATATGTACTTTTCAATGCTGAATTATTATAAAGTTTGCCTTAAAAGCCAATTTTTCCTTTGGCATCAACACACTCAAAAATCATTTCAAAAAAGTTTCCGAAACCAAAGTTTGGCAGTTCGTCTCTCAAGAAGACTCTGACTGGGCCCATTTCCATGGTGCTCTTATTCACTGGTGCCTGCCACCTGTACTTCTGTCTCCAGATGCCGTCAGGAGGCATGGCTCTGTGATGGCTAGTTTTACATTAACTTGACACAAGCTATTGTCATCTTGGAGAAGGGCGCCTCAATTTAGAAGATGCCTCCAGAAGATTGGGCTCTAAGCAGACAAGCCTGTGGGGTATTTTCATAATTAGTGACCCACAGGGGAAGAAGGCCCAGCCTATTATGGGTGGGGCTACGCCTGTGCTGATGTTCCTGGGTTCTAGAAGAAAACAGGCTTAGCAAGCCATGAAGAGCACATGGGTAAAAAGTACTTCTCCACAGTTTCCGCATCAGCTCTGGCCTCCAGGTTCCTGCTCAGTTTGGGTTCCTGCCTTGGCTTCCCTCACTGGACTGTGATCCATGATATGTAAGCCAAATAAACCCTTTCCTCCCCAAGTTGCTTTTGGTCACAGTGTTTCATCACAGCAACAGTAACCCTGACTAATACAGAATCTCACTCTGGAAATGAACTTCTTGGTTCTGCCTTTCCTTCTACTGTGTCTTCAAAGGTAACCAGCAATAAACTTTAGAGGAGAAAACCAGACTAAAGGAAGCTAATTCCTGGCCTGGAATCCTCTAAAGACTCAGGATTTGACAGCACGGTGCCTTTCTGTCGGTGGCTCTTAACCTGTGGGTCTTGACCCCTGGGTCACCTAAGACCATGAAAAACTACAGATACATAATAGTAGAAAAACTACAGTTATGAAGTAGCCACAAAAATAATTTTATGGTTGGGGTCACCACAGCATGAGGAACTGTATTAAAGGCTTCAGCATTAGGAAGGCTGAGAACCGCTGCTCTGTGTGATGAGTTAGGGTCGGCCGGAAGTCTACTTAAGAAATGGTGAGATCTGGGGGGAAAAGAAAGAAAGAAATGGTGAGTTCTGAAGACTAAAGGTTATGGGAGCAACAGGGAGTCAGGCGGGGGTTTACACTGGAATCACGGAGTGAAAATGATCACTCATAAATACCTTAGTATTTGTGAGCCCCGAGCCCCCAGGCAGGACTTCCTGGGGTGTCCACGTGCTCATAAAGGAGGGTGAGCAATAAGGCAGATGGAGGCAGGCGCATGGGGCCTTGGTTATTCTGCAGTCAGTCTCTCGAAGCTTAACAAAACAGGCGCAAGCTGCATATGTGGCTTAGTGGCACCCCACCTGTCTAGCAAGTACAGGACCTTTTATTCAATCCTAGCACCATAAAACAGGTCCCCCATAAGTAAGCAAATGCCTATTCCCCTAAAGACTGATAGAAAGATGAGAGACGATGTTAACCAGGAATAAGGCTTACTGTTTAAGAGGCACTAAAGGGGGCATCTAAAGATGGAAGCCGGAACGCCAGGTCACATCCCACTACCCATTGATTCGTGGACCTGCAGGTCTTGACCTCTACGTGGTGTATCTATAAACCCATCCTCTCTTCCATGTCTTTACACTGTACTCTCTCATTTGTCTGCATTGTCTGGATGGACTTGTAATTCTTTTAATGGGATTTTCTGGCAAATCTATCAATGCAAGAATCTAATTGTAAGTGCACTGCTATATCAGGCAGAGCAGTACATGCAACAGCCCACCCAGCTCCACTCACTTCATTCACTCAGCCTTATGAGCCTCCCAACCTACCCCCCTCACATGCATTCACCATTGGCTTGGGCATTCCATACAGGCCTGAAATCATTGCAAGATAACAACTTTAAACCATGGTGTTAACATGGGAATTGATTCTTACAGTAAGACAATTTCTGCCTTTATGGAGGCAAGCAAAACAGCATACAGAAGATTGCTGTGACTAGGATGCTGCACACGCTAGCAATCCCAGCGCTCCAGAAGCTAAGGCAAGAAGGTTGCTAATTTGAGGCAGCCCCGAACTACATAATGAGACCCTGCCTCAACAAAATAAAATAAATAAGTTGTGGAATCAAAGAAACATGCCGAATCCTGGATCCAGTTCTGTCACTGTGACAAAAATACTGTAGCCAATCAACATAGAAAGAGGAAAAGCTAATTAGGCACACGCCTTTAATCCCAGCACTTGCAAGGGGAGAGGGGGACAGACCAGCCTGGTCTACAGGGTGAGTTCCAGGACAGCCAGGGCTACACAGAGAAACCCCATCTCATTAAAAAAAAAAAAAGAAAAGAAAAGAAAAGGAAGGAAGGAAGAAGCAAGGAAGGAGAGAGAGAGAAAAAAAGAGAGAGAGCAGAGAAAGAGAGAGAGAAAGGGTGGGGAAGGGGAAAGGAAAAGAAAAGAAAGGAAAGGAAAGAAAGAGAAAGAGGAAAATCTGATTTGGGGCTCACAGGTTCTGAAGTTTCCATCCTTGTCCAGTCAGCTCTATTGCTTCGGGGCCTGCAGTGAGGTCATGGTGAGGGGCATTGGTCAAGCAAAGTTGTTATGTCGTACCAACTTGGAAGCAGAAAGAAAAGATGAGCCAGGGCTCCAAAATTCCCTTTAGGAGCATGCTGCCAATGACCACCTCCCTTCCACTAGGCTTCCCCTCCTAATGCTTCCACCATCTGCATTAACACCACCTGCTGGGGACCAAGCCTTCAAGGCATGAGCCTTTGGAGGACAGTTGGTATGACCTACCTACGACCTACTAGCTGTCTGACTTTGGGCAGGTTAGGTCTCAGCGCTAATCTTCAATGCCGCCATTGACAGAATAGATATACTAATATGTACTTCTATGTGGCAAAACATTTTTATAAAAATATCTCTTACATTCTAAGAGGCTGGAAATTTTACTAGACCTCACAGCCAGCGTTAATAATACACCTTGAGGTCACTTATAACTTAAGATTGCCATCCTGGTGTGTATTCTGCCTGTTTGTTTAACCTGCTTTTCAAAAAACAATGTGACAGCCAACCTTATTTGCCTTGGGGTCCCATGTAATCAACTTTTACAACCTAAGCTAATGCATAGCTTTAATCTTAAATTATATACTCTTCCACATTCTGACCCATGGGTAATATGCACACAAGTGTGCGTGCGTGCGTATGTGTGTGTGTGTGTTATAATAATGAACACTGGAAACAGCAAATAGATTGAAAACAACCTTATAAAGCAAACATCCATCATAAATGTTGGAAGAGACATGGATACAGGTTGATAAGTCTGTGCGATGGTGTTTGCAGTACAGCCAGGGGCAGTTTGGGGCGGTTGGAGTCAGGAAGGTTTCATCCCCTGTAAAACTCTGCTAAAGATTTCTATAAAATATCCCTCATTCCCTGTCCCATGTGAATATTGCTATGCTGTTTAATAAAACAGAGCAAAACTCTTTGTTATAGACACAGACACACAGACATAAACACACAGATACAGACAGACACAGAACACACACAGACACACAGATACAAAGACAGACACAGACATAGACAGACAAAGACACAGACATAGACAGCCAAAGACACAGACAGAGACAAAGACATAGACAGACACAGACACACAGATACAGGCAGACACAAACAGACACAGACATACAGACGCAGACACACAGATATAGACAAAGACAGACACAGACACAGGAGAGAGACAAGACAGCATTCAAGCAGGCATAGATCCAGACTTACACAACAGGGAAGAGTTGATGGACAACACAGGGAGAAATGAGTAGAGAATTCAAATCTGGGCTCACTCTTGGTTAAATTATCCAAGGGGAAATTTTTTTCATTTCTTTTCTGGAATGCAACATAGACACATTTTTGGTACTCTGGGGTTATTACTAATGTGTTTAAACCAACACACCTCTGGGGACTACCACTAGGTTTAAATGGGAAATCAGATGTGTGTTAGTTTCTGTTCTCATTAATGTGACAAAATATCTGACCAAAGCAATGTAAGGGAGAAAGGTTTATTTTGCTTCATAATTTGGGATTATAGTCCATCAGGCATGGAAAGCATGGTGGCAGGATCTTGGGGCAGCCTCCACATAGAATTCACAGTCACCAAGCAGAGGGAAGACGAACATTTATGCTCTGCTTGTTCCCTCATTTTTATTCAGTCTGGGACCCCATCTATAGGACAGAACTGCTTGTGTTACTTGTGGCCTTATACCTTTCTTGAAATGCCCTCACAGATGCAGCTGTGGTGTTTCTCCACAGTGATTCTAAATGTGGCCAAGCTCACCAAGCTCACGCAGACGGGTAACCATCCCAACAGGCTGAGAACTCAGCAAGTAACCCCGGAGCAAGCAGCAACTTTGTTTCAAAGCGCTAACCTACTCTATAACATTTTTAAATCAAATGCATCCTCAAAGGAGTTATAGGAAAACCACACGTACTGCCAGTCATTTCTCTTGTGGTGCCTTGCATTTATCAAGCAAGATGAAGCAGTCCACGGGCTTTTTAGTCCTAAGAAGTGATGGATATTATAAATTATCAAAGGGGAAAACCAAAATTATCCCCATTCTAGGTAACTGAGAATTCCGCTAGTCCAGTGGCGCCAACACCCGTAATCAATTGGCCCTTCCACAAAAGACAAGGGCGTGAGATGAGACGGAAGATGAGGAAGGCTGTGGTGCCGAGACGCTGAGGTGCTTCAGGCTGAATGGTCTTGGCCTTGCTCATGGGTGGAGAGGGCACCTAAGAGAAGAGGGCTTGGTGATGGGGGGGGGCGCATTTGGAGCAGTACTTCCCAGAAATGGTATGGGGACACCGAGGTAGCAGAGAGGGGTGTGCAGGAGTTGTAACTCTCAAGTCCTGGCAAGAACTCAGCTTTGTGACTTTCCCCAGGAATTAGGAAGGTGGAGGGCTTGCAATGGATCCTGGGACTCAGGTTCAGAGGGAAGAAACCTAAGGCAGGAAGCAGAGCTAGGGAACAGTTTGGTAACCACAGGAGAGGTTTCCTGAGAGCCGGACAGCTGAGTTCAGAACCCATAAGTTTGTTTTGGTGGAAGAAGGGACAATGGGGCATTTGCGTATCACTCCACACCCATGGTAGTGGCTAGATGAAGCATAGTTACGATGGCATACGCTCACAGGAGTGGAAAATGGTACACACTTTGGTCAAAAGCCTGGCAATGCCTTTTAGAATTAAAAGAACGTCTTTACCATATAATCCAGCAAATATGGTTTTGAGTTCTTTTTCACATGGAAATGAAATCTTAGTTTCACACAGAAAGTTGGTTCCCCATAGACAGGACCTGGAAAGGATTCACACACACATCCTTCAAGGCTGAGTAAACAAGTTGTGGTGTGGATGTAACATGAACTACAACTCTATTGGTCCACACCACCTCCATTATCCTCGAGAAAACCAGGCTGAGGGAAAAAAGCCCATCAGACTTCATGACTTCATTTTAGAAAACTTACAAAGTAACAATTATAAAGATGAAGAACAAATAGATTTAGGTACCCTGAATTAAAGGAAAGGGATGGCTATGAAGGAATAACACGGTCTATAGTCATGATTTAATTGACTGTCTTGAGTGAAGTAGTGGTTACTCAAGATCGCAAGTATGCTAAAAACTGCACAAAGCTATACATACTAACACATGATGAGTTCATGTGTGATTCATACAACGTAAATAAGCTCAGTGATGTACAAGTGTCAGTTTCCTCTTTGTGATACAGTACTAGAGCGGCATAGGAGGTTTAATGGAGCCTAGAATAAGGTTCAATGAATAAAGCACTTGCTATGCAAGGATAAGAACCAGAGCCTAGACCCCCAGCATCCAAGTAAAAGCTGGGCCAACATAATGCTGCCTACAATACCAACACCCAGAAGAGGGAGACAGGAGGACCTGAGGGCGAGCTGGGAGTTCTGGGTTCAACAAGATATCCCGCCTCAATAAATGAACTGAAGCACAATCAAACAAGACATCTGAAATCAGTTTCAGGCCTGCACACAAGCATACAGATGCACAGGCACACATGTGCAGATAAATAATAAAGTTTTATGTGGAGGGAACAGGAAGGATGTCCAGGATTTGACTATGCATTTCTGAAATGTCCGGCAACTCTATAATTTGTTGATTTTGTTGTTGTTGGAGGTGGTTTTCATCTGTCTGTGTATGTCTTTTAGCTGTGTAGTGAAGCAGACTTGAGCTCACCACTCTCCTGCTCAGGCGCTGTGGGTAGGTATTGTGATGTGAGCTGGTTGGGTTTTGTTGCCCTTTCCTGTTTTAGGTCAACAGTACAATAAACTGCACATGAGTTATTTAGCAAAGACTCACGGAATAGCTCGTGTGCGCTAGGTTCCATATGAAACAACAAGGATGTAACTGTGATGAGATAAAATGACCTCAAAGAGTTTGTGATTCCCATGGAGTCTGATCCTGACAAAGTCTCTTAGGAACGGGGAAGACAACATCCACCTGGTCCACCGGCTCAGTGCCTGTAACCACGGCTGCTTACCTCAGACTCCCTTGGAGATAACGGGATAAAAAATCAGGGAGCTCTGTCCCCAGAGCCGAACGGATAAGGTCCACCCGTCCTCTGTCCTCTCTTCTTGTCTGGTGACATTTTAACACAGTTTCTCCCAGCCTAAGCTCTCATCACCACTGCCTTCATCCGAGGATGACTGGCCCTACTCCTCTCCTTAGATCCAGAGGAGAAACATGGGACCGGCCGATTGTGTACTGGCTTCCTGGCTTTGAAAGCCTCCACATGCAATAAACACAACATTTTGCTTTAAAATATCAAAGGAACTGAAATTGTTTTACATATGTATAGACACAAAGCACATCCCTGCAATGGGATTCTAGTCTGGTCAACTTTTATCCAAACATAGAAAACAAAATATTTCCTAAAATGCTTAAAGAGAGAATAATAATGTAGGCTGGACATGGTGGCTCATGCCTATAACCCCAACTTTGAGAGGCTTAACAAAATCAAGGCCAGTCTGGGCTGCACAGCAAGATTCTATCTCAAAACAAGACCATGCATACATACCAAAAAAAAAAAAACAGAAGAAGAAAAAGGAATGTGTATATACATGCTACAATATGGGTGAAATTTAAAAGTTTTGCATTAAATAAAAGCAGCCAGATGTGAAAAATTATATTCTATGATTTTATTTACACAAAATGTCTAGGCCCGGCATACTTCATAGGGTGTATTTTCTGGTATCTGAAAGTCTATCTCAATTTCTTAAAGTATAATGATATTTCATTCCTAAAATTTCAAATCTAATTTTTCTTTTTTGTGCTGAATCAAACGTAGGCCTTGTGCACACTAAGCAAGTACTTGACTCAGCCATGAGACACAGTTTTACTAGTACAAAAATCACCTCCACACAACTCTAAAACTCACATGAACCCAGTGTGAAAACCTCTATCACAAAACCTGCTCCTCCCTCCTATGTGAGTGAGAAAAACAGAACAGAATATGAAACGGCTGAGTCAGTGGTCAGAGAGTGAGCAGAAACTGCGGCTTCCTCACTTCCAGGTGGATAGATGGCTCTTCTGCCTAGCTGCTTTATTTCTTAAAGATCAAAAATAACCCTCTCATCCACTGAAGGGAAGGGAAGAGAAAGGATGGGGGTTGGGGAGAAAGCTGACCTATCTGGATCATGTCCACCTCTTATTTACCAGTGATTTGAACTATCTCCCTAACTCACACAGTATCCTGATGGACTTCAGAGGGTACAGTATCGGTTTATAAATCTCCTTTCCATACGTGAAGATGTAGCAAAGAAGATGAGATGTTGTAAGCAAGGATACAATAATGGATAGGCACATGAGCAGAGACAGAAAGGGACACTGGGACCTCTGCAGCCATTGTCTCCAAGACACAGGACCATCAATGACAGGTTTCCTCTGTACTTTCTGGATATCATAAATCCTTTTGGGAGCATATATGCTTTTACCTCCTCACTATCAGGTACCATGCTTTGCGTATCCAATGTACTATATAACAGTTTTGTAAGTACTCCTATTTCCTTTTCAAAACCAAAGACACTCGGGCCAGAGAGATGGCTCAGTGGGTAAAACCCTGCTGACCTTGAGTTCCTTCCCTAGAGTCCACTTATTAGAGAGACCCAGCCCCACACATAGGTTGTTCTCTGACCTTCATACATTTCCATGGCCTGCAGATTCCCAAGTACATACACAAAATTAATAAAAACACTTCTTCAATTTTAAAAATAAGTTAAATTGTCAAGAGTAGAGGTACATACCTAAAATCCCAGCATTCAGGGGGGCTAACGCAGGAGAATTGTCACAAGTGCAAGGCCAGCATGAACTATCTAGTCAAAGTTTCTCTCTCTCTCTCCTTTTCTCTCTCTCTGTCTCACACTCACACACACACACACACACACACACACACACACACACACACACACACACACACAAAGAAATGAGGAGGCTCCAGGAAAGTAAGGGACTTGTCCACTTAAGTTTTCTTTCTTTGTTTCCTTACCTTCTTTTCCTCTTTCCCCACCCCACACCTGAAAACAGGTACTAAGGGCCTAAGGTGTGTTCAGATTTTACACAGCAACTAAAACATAAACGCCATGCGGAAGGCCCCAGGAGTAGGTTGTGGGCCAGACCTGGAGTCAGAGAGAGCCCTGGAGATGACTCCACTGCTAAAACGAGGAGGACCCTGAGCCAAGCTGACAGGGGAGGGGGAGATACTGTCCAAGCAGAAGGACTAGCATGTGGGAAGCACACAATCTAGCCTGGTGGCTACCAATTCGAAGCTGAGCATGTGTGTGTGGGTGCGCACACACACGCACGCATGTATGTACACACAGGTGCACGTAGATATGTGTTATGGTTTGGATATTAAGCCTCACCCAAAGATCTATGTGCTAAAAACCTTGGGAAGTGGTGAAACCATTGGGAGAAAAGTTTAGCAGAAAGAAGTTGGGCAACTGAGGCATGCCCTTGGAGATACTGGGACCCTGGATCCTGTTTCTCTCTCTGTATCTGCTCCCCCTCTCTCTCCTTGACTGCCATGTTAATAGGCTTTACCCACAACATGGTCCCATCATCCCAACATGATATACTGTGTCAACAAAGCCCCATAGCAGTAAGGCCAATGACCAAGGACTGAACTCTCTACAGCTGTTAGCCAAAATAACCTTCCCTCCTATAAGGGTATTCTCAGCTATCTTATCACAGTGACAGAAAGCTAACAGTATGTGATATATAGATATGTATGTGTGCATATATATATACATATATTTTAATACCTTGAGGTTAATATTAAGGATATTAACAGTGTTGATTGCTAACATCTTAGTAATTATTAATACTTGTTGGTTAATTTTTAAAGATTTATAGTTTAATTTTAGCATCTGGGTTCCCAAGCTAAAGATCCCATCACTATATCCCCAACGGGCTGTGTCTCACACAGAGAGAGAAAGAGGACTGCGATTGTCTTTCTTCTCTTACCCTACTTTTCTCAGGGTGGGGGGTGTCGTTTGTTTATAAGACAAGGTCCTCGGGCTGGAGAGATGGCTCAATGGTTAAGAGCACTGGCTGCTCTTCCAGAGGTCCTGAGTTCAATTCCCAGCAACCACATGGTGGCTCACAACCATCTTCAATGAGATCTGGCTCCCTCTTCTGGTGTGCGGGCATACATGGAGGCAGAATGTTGTATACATAATAAATAAATAAATCTTGGGGAAAAAAAAGACAAGATTCTCTTCGTGTAGCCCTGGCTGTCCTGGAGCCTGTTATGTGGACCACGCTGGCCTCGAACTCACAGACCTACCTGTCTCTGCCTCCTGAGTGCTAGGATTAAAGGCAGGTGCCACCAAACCCAGCTCTTTATCCTACTGTTGTGGCATTAAGGCAAGTGCCTTCCTCTGGGGCCCCTCTCCTCCTAACACCTTCCCAGATTTTCCCATTTATCTTGCAGCAGCAGGAGTCACAGCCGGTTCAATTTCTGCAAACCACCACCACCCCCTCAACTTGGAAAAAGGATCCTATATTTAAACAACACAACACCAAACTAAAAATGGCCCAGAGAAGAACAGCCATGCCTTAAACCAGGCTCTTGTCAGGTTTCACAGGCACAAAGTCTCCCTCTCTCTGTCTTTCTCTCTCTCTCTGTCTTTCTCTCTCTCTCTCTCTCTCTCTCTCTCTCTCTCTCTCTCTCTCTCTCTGTGTGTGTGTGTGTGTCTCTCTCTCTCTCTCACATATGTGACCAAATGATTCTTAGGTGATAATTTTAAAAGGAAGAAGCGCTCCGCGGTTGCAGTCTGAAATAAGTGTCTGTTTTTAAATGGCTGGAAAAAGAATGAGGACAAGAGAGAAAAGCAGAAAGGGGGAAGGTGCTGACTCATTCAGGATGCATTAGGGGTAGGAGAACATCCTCCAGTCCCCACGTTGTGCTGGCTATGCAGTCCCTCACTCTCTGACCAGCGAGTTTAAAACTATGAAAGAGTAAGAATCAGAAGGCCTGACCGTGGGTTCTGAGCTATCCACAGCTCCCAGGTAACATCCCCCTTCCCAATGACCTCATTCATAAAAACTAAGCTGACCTTGAGTGGTCCCTGAGCTTTCTTTGTCCTCAGCACTTTTCTAAAGTGTTTGACATCATCAGGGAATGCTGGCTCCTTCTTGTAACCACAGTACTCAGGTGGCAGAGACACGAGGATGGCTGGAAGCTCACCTGGTGAACATATCTAAGCTCAAGGCCAGCCAAGACTACATAATAAAAATCTTCCTCAAAATAAAAATTAAAAAAAAAGATATTTCCCATCAAAGCATTCATTTTTACAATTTTTATTCAGGTGTGTAACACATGCATGGAAAAGGGAACGGAGTGCACGTTCAGCTCAGCGTGTTTCCATGAACTGATTGCACTTAACTAACAAGCCCACATTCAGATAACTGACAGCACATGGCGACATCCCCAGGCCCCCCTGCGTGGCACATCTTCCATGCTAACAGTGGAGTAGGGAAGTTCATCAAGAGAGACGGAAAGGAAGCACCAGTTTGTTTCGTGAAACCCTTTCCACAGCACCCACGACCACGCACCATCGATCACGTTGCTGCCTTCCAGCTCTAGGTCACATGAGTAGGGAGGGCGCTTTACTCTCCTGATGACTCAAGAGCCACTACAATGTGTATTGGTGAAGAAAGGGGTCCTAGGTGCATAAATGATCAAAGAAGGAGCCAAGTAAATGGCCAGAAAGGGAGCTCCTGACTCCAATTAATACAACACAGCACTGAAATCAGGGAGGACACCCATGAAATGCATACTGGGTGCTGGCAAAGGTTTGGACCAAGCCTAAAACAACTTCTAACTTGACCATTTAAACCTTTTAAACCCTACTGCTATGCACAATGTCTACATGTCAATAAAAACTCAAGATGTTGTTTGTTTGTTTTAACATTTAAATACTGAATAGAACATCTGTAAGCTGGGTTTTTGTTGGTGGTTTGGTTTGGGGATTAGACTGGGGGGTTGTTTTGAGACAGGGTCTCACTGTTTCCCAGGCCAGCCTTGAACTTCTGAGCTCAAATAAACCTCCCAACTCAGCCTCCATGGTACAAGCCACTTTCTTGGCTTCTCCCAGAATTACGCACACCCAGTGGCACTTGCATACCCTTCAAAAGGCAAAGGTGACCTGGGAGTGGTGGCTCACAACTGTTATCTTAACACCCAGGAGGCAGAGGCAGGAGAACTGGTACAACATCAAAGCCAGCTTGGTCTGTACAGCAAAAGCCAGGCCAGGCTTTGTAGCAACACCAGAAAAGGAAAAAGAAGTGTCAAGGCCAGCAGGGTTAGGTGGCTCCTGCCTGCAATCCCAGCTTGGGAGACTGAGTCACAACGGCTGCTGTGAGTTCAAGGCCACCCTGGGCTATAGAATGAGACCCTATCTGAAAAAAAGTAAAGTATTTCGGAGAGGCGGTTCAGGATTAAAAGTACATTCTGCCCTTCTAAAAACACAAGTGCAATTCCCAGCGCCCACATCAGCTCACAACCCTTGAGCTCCAGCTTCAGGAGAGCTGACACCCTCTTTACACCTGGATACACACAGCATTCACTCACACAGACATACACATACACAAAGACAGAAAACAAAAAAAACTTTGTAAGAAAAAATGAAATAATCAACACACCTAAAACATAGAACCAAACAACTTTAGTAACCACATATTTTAAAGTCCATATGTAATAATATTATAAGCATATATAAGTCAACCATATGTAGGGCCTCTCGAATTTTTTCTGAGAACTAATATATCCACAATCTGTCCTCTCACTACCGTAGAAGTAAATGAGAAGTCAATAGTAAAGAAGTAACTAGACAGAACCATTTCAATTCCCTAGTAATGACGTACACTTCTACGTGACCCTCTGGGATAAAAAAAAAAAAATAATTGTAATGGAAATTAAAATAGTTTATAGTAACTAATTATGACACAAAGCTTTCAGGATTTACAAAACAACCATGCTCAAAGAAAAATCTACAGCCTCAAACAAAAGTATCTTCTCTCCATCTACCATATGGGTCCGAGGAACCACACTCAGGCCATCTGGCTTGGCAGCAAGTGCATCTCCACTAAGCCATCATGTCAGCCTCTATTCATCATTTTAAGAGAGAGCCTAGCTAATGCCTAAGTAAGAAAAGGTTTAAAAATGTGTAAGAATTGGAAACGAGGAAATAAAACTGTCTTAATTATAGAAAAATGTCAACATAGGAAATCCTTCTAAATCTAAAAACTATTCAAGTTAAAAAGTGCATTTAGCAAGATCACCAGAACAAAGCCAGCACATAAAAATGCATCACATTTCTATACCCCAGGAACAACTCAAAGCAACGCCAGTAGCACGGAGGAGAATCAGCAACCAGTGGCATCAGCAATTTACATCCCTGATGTCCCAGTGTCTCCACTGGACACGATGGTGCTTTGCACATCACCTCAGCACTCAGGAGACTGAGGCAGATGATCAAGTCAAAGGCCAGCCAGGGGTGAACCAAGTTCAAGGCCAGTGTGAGTTGCAGACACGGCAAGATCTTGTCTCAAAAGTGAAAGAAAGGGGAAAATAGTGTAGTTTCTGCTCAGCTCAATTTCAATCACAAACAGTGATCTACTGTTTCCATCTTTTTTAAAGGCTCCAAAATTACAGAAGGGATATATACTGTTCTGAAGTTTTAATGTGGACTCAAACTCTTGTAAAGCAGGAGGGTAAAGAATGAGAGGTACAGATAGAAGTGTTTGCTTCACACGCACAAGGCCCCGAGTTTGATCCCCAGCACTGCACAAAAACAAACCTAAAGACAAAGAGGAAGGGAGTCAAAACCAAACCATTCTGCGTATAAATATTAAAATGTTCAGCTGGGTGGTGGTGGTGCACACCTTTAATCCCAGCACTTGGGAGTCCTAGGCAGAGGCAAGCAGATCTCTGTGAGTTCGAGGCCAGCCTCGTCCTCAGAGCTAGTTCTAGGACAGCCAAGGCTACCCAAAGAAATCCTGTCTCAAAACACCAAAACAAACAAGCAAACAAAAAGTTTCTTAGAATTAAGTGACGCCTAAATCATCTAAATCGAGGCATGGAAAGAGGGAGAAAGGAGAGAACATGCTCCAGTGTTCCAGGACTGCCAAGGCTACACAGGGAAACCCTGTATCAAAAAAAAAAAAAGCAAGAATGGGAAAATACTTATGTTTGATGGGTAAGGGCACTTGCTCTGAAAGCTTAAGGATCTGAGTTCAAATTGCAATCACCTACGTAAAAAACTAGACATAGCTGTGAGCCCTATATCCTCAGCTCTGGCAGGGTGCTGGGGGAGCTGGTGATAAGAGAAGACTGGCCAGTCAGCTTAGCAAAAATGGTGAGCTTCTGGTTCAGTGAGCAACCCTAGCTCAGAGCAGTAAGACAGAGAGTAATGGAGGAAGACACCTGGCATCCTGTTTTGGCCTCTACATGTATGCCCACACATGCTCATGCTTCAAGCAGAAAATAAATAGCACATTAATAATAAAATATACGCATTGCAATGTGTAAGCACTCAGGCAAAACTATGTTACAATGTAGCCATGCACATGCATAAAGCAGAAATTAAATAATACTTCATTAATAAAATATATGCATTGCAACATGTAAGCACTAAGGCAGAACCATGTTACAGTATAGCCAGGTCCTTGCACCTGTATGTAGACTGAATGAGAAAGATAAATTATGTTGCATTTTCTTTCTATTGTCTTCCAAAACATGCAACATTGCTTTAGGTGGGTTTTTCTGAAACAAAATTAAGTGTTATAAACTTCTTAGATTTGATAGTACTTTTAATCCTGGAAATTTCACTATGTGTATAAGACCAACATATATTGTAGGCTCAGAAACTATAACGGGTTTCACCTCTTCAGCAAAACATTTGAAAGTTACAGATCACACAGACCAACTCAAACAGTTCCGGTTTCTGCCAGTGAATGCTACCAAATGAAAAACTTACTAGCAGCTTTCCAGTGTGACTCCCATTTCCACTGATAACCGTTGGCATGGGCAAATTTTCAATCTGTCTTAACACATGCCCTGGACCCCTGAGAAATCATGTGATATTTACAGGTCCTTCCTGCAAAAATATCATTTCACCAGCTCAAACAGGCAAAAGCAGCCATGACAAAAAGCCCTCGAAAGAAAGTGTGTTTTCTCTGAAGATAGCAAAGGGATCATGACGGTTAAGGAAAATAAAACCTAACCTTTCTGTGATGGAAGAGTAGAGACCATATTTAATATGTGAGGCCTAAAGTCTGGATCTGACCTTGTTCAGCTCCCAATCCGATTCTGTAGTATCTTCAGTGAGAGCATCCAGGTCCCTGTCCCCCCGAGAGTGCTCAAATCTTAGTCTCATTCAAATGTTAGGCTCATCTTCATTTGCTCATAGAACGTTGTGTTCGTTAATACTAAATAATATCCCTCAATATACAGAAACACTGGAGGAGAAATATTTTCTCTGCCTTTTATATAAAAAATCCACTCCCTTTTTTTTCAAATCGTGCTCTCTTGTCCTTTCATATCTCTTCTTCTAAGACTTCATTGATGAATTCACAGACTTTAACATGTCTATTTTTCAAACAAACTAGAAAATTAGTCAAAAGCCATTATTATATTTTCTAGGGTTCATATTTTTCTTCTTTATACAAGGTAAATTAATTCTAATATGGGTATAGGCAATTTTATCTTCTTTATATTTTTGTTATTATTTATTTATGTGAACATATGTGTGTATGTGTGGTGTGTGTGTATGTGTGAGTATGTGTGTGTGTGTATGTGTGAGTATGTGTGTGTATGTGTGAGTGTGTGTGTATGTGTGAGTGTGTGTGTATGTGTGAGTGTGAGTGTGTGTGTATGTGTGAGTGTGTGTGCGAGCCTGAGGAGGTGAGAGGAGCATCAGATCTCTTAGATCTTGAGTAATTAGGCAGCTACGAGTTGCCTGATGTGGGTGCTGGGAATCAAACTCAGGTCCTCTGCAAAAACAATACATGCATTTAACTGCTGAGTCATCTCGCCAGCCCCTAAACAATTTTTAAGCTAATTTTTAAATTAGCTTTAATTTAAATTTAAAATTTTTAATTAAAATAAAATTAAAAAATTAAAAATTTAACTTTAAATTTTTAAAGCGAGTGGAGTGATTTGTCTGCAAATCCCTACCTACCAGAGAAACTTTGTGAAGTGAAAAGACCTGGGTTTAAATACAGTTCTACCGCTTTCTGTCTATGCTGCGCAAAAGAATGTTAGCCCATTTCTTTAGGCATGTGTTGGGACAATATGTAAAATACCTGGTTCACAAACTCATTGCTCATTAGATAGGCTCTAGGATGCTTATTACTAAAGTTAGTGGCTGTGCTTGTCGATATCTACTCAGCTATTTTAATTGTCTTACACATATGATATTTCGTGGCTGGCAAAGCATTTTGAGATGACGTTATAAAGAAGGCCTAAGTTCTAAGAGGCCTTCATAGTTAAAAACCTCACTGGGCTGTCTGAGATGTACTGAGAACAGGTAAAGGAAGGAAGGCAGTTATTAAACCACAATCCCACATTTCCCGAACAGCAGTCACGTGACCAGAGCTCATTGAAGTTCAAGCTCTGTTTGCCAACATACTAAGCGTGCACTGGCTCCAACTAACTCTGGTTCCTCTGTTCATCTTTACAAGGAGAAGTGGCTTCTAAACTATTCCTACATTTTGCTTCTTTTCCAGGGATCCTTTTCGGCATGAAAACTCTACATGTTTATTACATTTATTTCAGATTCAGGTCAACAACTGGTACTTTGCCTCCCAAAAATAGCTTTTCCTGGTCTGCTGAACATATCCATACCCTCTCTCAACGATTCTGTATATGCACGCCTGTGTGTGTGTGTGTGTGTGTGCATACACACACTCACCTCATACACTCTCTCACACACACTCAAATCCACTCTTCAACACAGACCCATCTCACAACACAGAAAGAAACTGGCCTGAAAGGCCCTTGGGAGACCGTAGACATACATTAACTCATGACCTGTTTGGGGTCTTAGACACCTTTGCAAACCAGAGGGAGATTGCTGACTTTTCTTCTCTAGACAAATAGCACACTTGCGCATGTGCGATTGCATTTTACAGACTCTGAAAACAAAATTTGTAAATTTCATCATTCTCCGTTGTGTTTTGGTTAGGACTCAAAGAACATAGACATGACAACAGAATACAACCGCCTGTCTGCACACACAAACATAACTACCTGAAACAGAAGCTTCCGAAAACAGGTTAGTCACATACATGCGATAGTTTCTAAGATAAATTTATTCTATGTGCCTGCCTAAAATGTTGCTCAGTTGTTACCCAATCCCCCACAATCTGGAAAAAAAAATATATTAACATCATCTAACTAACATCTTTCTGCTTGGGAGATAAAGAAACTAAGACCCAAGGAAACCAAGAGTCTTGTCCCCTTCTTTATTGAGAGATAGCTAAACAAGCCAAAACATGTCTATTTGGATCGCCAGCCCAAGCTCTCTCCAATACTGTAATACAAAAATTCCAAATACCAGGTCCCATCAAAAAGGGCAGAAGAGAGACCTGAGACTTCAAACATGCTGATGCTCTGAGGTGGAATGTAGTCTGTTCCAAACGCTGGCAAATGCTGGGCTGGGCCCGAGCCTCTGATTCAGACAGCTTTCTTTCTAAGTCATGTCCATGGCCTAGCATGACTTGACAAACAGGCAAATTTTTCCCCGATCTCCATTTCTCCAGCCACGGCAACTAGCAAAGAAGAACCCTCTTTTGGAACAGATTTTGAATAACTTGGATCACACAGGAATTATTTGTCCATGAGTGGCAGCTGGCTGAGAAATAGGAGTGAACTGTCCTCCTCGCTTTCACCCGGGCCTCACACAGCTGTTTCTTCCTCCCTGGGACTGCTTAATTAAAATTTAAACATCAAAACCACATGGATCAATGCGTGAATGTGAAGGGTCCAAAGCCTTTAAGCCGCCGCTGCCAACAACCCCAGGCCCCACCCCGTCACTTTTAAAAGCCAGGAGAAGCTAGGATCCATTAAGAAGCTGCCTTGCCTTTGGAAGATTGGAAAGCTAGCCTTGCCCTTGGCATCCATCACATTGTAACCGACTCAGGGTCTCTTTGCTTGGGAGTTCTCCTGTATGTGAGTGTGCATATACCACGGCCCATCATCAGATGGGAATCTTTTAACAAGCAGACACCTGCGGGGGGGGGAGCACACCGACTACCGGGCAAGCAGGCAGGCGGGGACTGGGGCGAGTGGTCACCTGGCGCCGGCCTACCTGCACCTGCACTCACGCCTAGCCAAGGGCAAAGCGCGTGGTCCCGGCCAGTTTCGGGAGTGCGGGCACGCTGAGCAGCTGCGGAAAAGCGAGGCTGGTGAACCCCAACATGAGCGCCGGGCCACGGAGATGGCGGCCTATTCCCGGGCTCGCGAGGCCCCTCTTCGGGCCCCAGGATCTGGGGAACCAAGGATGCAGAAGGAAGTGCGGACCCTAAACCACGTGTACTCTGGGACGAACCGGGGGCCGTTGCTCCTCCCCTCCCTCCTCCCGCTGCGGCAGAAATTTGCCAGGGCCTCGGCCTTGAACCCCCCCCCCCGGAATCCTCCAGAGTCCTTGTTGCAGGGAGGGGGTGGTGGGTCTTTCACTTCAATCTGTTTCTGTTCTTGCCCTCCCCTCCAACAGAATTCTTGTGCTGGTGTTTTTGGCTTTTTTTTTCCTTTTTTAGAGGCGGGGGGGGGCAGGGAATAGGGGGAGTTTGCATCTGAACATCCCTGAGCAAGGTAAACAGTTCTGAAGGTCAGCGACAACTCCCCGCTGGTCCCTCCCAAAAAGATGAACGTTCATCCGTCTAGAAAACCCGAACTGTTTAAGCACCAAGCTCTCCAGCTATTCCATTAATTGGCTGAAAGCCTACATCTTAATGATTAACAATTGTAAACACAACCCCCAAAATAAAAGTATCAAAATTCTGGAAGTGATTATAAAGAAAGCTGTGAGATAGGTTCTCGGCCAAGATTAAGTTAAGAATACAATATATACATATATATATATATATATGTATGTATGTATGTATGTATGTATGTATATATTTAGTGCTGCAAAAATGGAAAACTGAAGGAAATGGTATTTAGAAAACAGTCATTTAAAGAGGACATATATTACATAACTAAAAATTACGAATAGACCTCAGTAATCAAATTAGCCATCAGCACAAATAAACAGGTCCCTATTGTGACCCCCCCCAAACATCTTTTAGCCACCCCTCTTCTGTCAACCCCTTACCTTTATTTTCAGAATCTTTCATTCTCTGTTCCCTCCCTCTGCTGCACGAAAGTAGAGAAGTCCAGCTGTCTGTGCAACCCTGACTTGGGATTTGTCATTCACGGACAGTCAGCGGTCCCCGGGGGCGAAGTCCCTCAACGCAGAAGCACCCAAGCTATGATAATGGCATGCAAGTCAGTGTGCAGGGTTATAATTTTGCTTATGCTGGAGCGGAAGGGATGAGGATGAAGGCAGACGTAAACACGACTTCCAAAACATGGCATGGAACCGGATCTGGAGCCTAGGTTTGCCCTTCTCCCTTCCCTGGAGTTAGTGCCTCTTTGCCTCCAGAGAGACTCGGTTCGGTTCGTGTTGAGCGTGGAAGGTCTGTGCAGTGGTTGAGACTTATTTCAAATGACTTTGGAGGGGGTTTAAGAGCCCCAGCTTCCTCTTCTATACTCATTTGCTGCTTCCTTCATTTATTTAACAAACGCTTCTGGGTGAGTCAGGCGCAGTTCTTAGCCCTGTAGACACAGCAGTGTGCAGGACCAAACCCTAGCTCTGCTCTCAATACAGAAGCAGTGGATGCCATATGGTGACCTGTGCCTGCTGCAAAGACGTGATTCCTAAAGCCGCTTCACCAGGATCTAAATCAATGGGCATGGAAGTTTTACAAACCAGCCAGTCAGTGACTCAACCTGAGTATAAGGAAGCCAGACCCTCTACTCAAAGGCAAGGAAGCTTCCAGCAAACATTCTAGCCATTCAGACCACACTGAGTTTTGTCTCGTTCTACAACTCAGGTACATCCCTTCCTTCCTCCGTCATTCATTCAACAAACAGTAACTTTTGGTAGGCACTGTTCCACCTGTTAGGGTTTCAGAGGCTTTATGAAGCAGGCACATCCCTGCTCTGGTAGCAATTTTTACCTTCCAGTGAGAGAATTCAGACAAACAATAAAAAAAAAACATAAGTGGCGGCAAATGCTGTGGGGAATAACGGAACGTGGCAATGAGGTAACAAGTGCCATTTTTAGACATTATAGCCAAGTGAGAGGATGTTTAACTTATGAAAAATGGGACAGCATTATCACAGTCTTCCAAACATGTCCACTTCAAAATGGGGCCGGGTGTGGCATTCAATGGCACAATATTTGCCTGGCATGTGCAAGGCATTGGATTTGACCCATACTACTGCCTTACAGACCTCCATGCCCCCCTAAACAAAAGGAAAACAAGTTTAAAGCTGCTTTTTCAAGGCTAGTGAGATGACTCACTGTGTAAAGATGCTTGCCACCAAGCCTGGCTCATGACCTGAGTTCAATCCCTGGGCTCTACATAGTAGAAGGAGAGACCCACTCCCCAAAATTGTCCTCTGACCTTCACACATGTAGCACAACACACATGCACACACATATGAATGCAAAATCGATGACTGTCATAATTTTTAAGTAAATAAACCTTTAAAATAAAATAAATAGGGGATGGAAAGATGGCTCAAAGGTTAAGAGCACTGGCTGCTGTTCCTGAGGACCCCGGTTGGATTCCCACCAACCACCCCACAGCTCAGGAATCTAGTGCTCTCTTCTGGCCTTCTTGGGTACCAGGCATGTACATGGTATATACATACATACCACACACATATACAGAGAGAGAGAGAGAGAGAAAGAGAGAGACATATCTTGCTTATATATAAGCAAAACACCCATACACATAAAAATAAGTAACTTTTTAGTTAAAAATAATTTTTTTCTAGTTCTGAACCTTCACAAACCTCCTTCCTCTACTGCATGTTGCCTCATTGGTGGGTGGTTTTGTGTGATTTTTTTTTCCCATTACGGATTGGAAAAACTGATGCCCAGAGAGATTAACTGATGAAGTACAGGACCCATGTTTAGAGAAAACCAACAGAAAGAAATCCATCTGGTACTCTCATCCTCAGAACTCCCTGGTAAATACAGTCTCGACAAAGATGTTCCAGTGGACGAGGGTGCTGAAGACCCTTCTGCCATTATCAGCCAAGTGGTGAGGGCAGATGACTTAACCTCCCAGCATCGTCTCCTCACCGATAGATAGGAGCTCATCCCTCCTGCCCTGGTACGCTGCTAGGAAGACCAAGGGAGAGAAGAAATGCAGAGCTTGGTAAACTAAGTATTCTGTCAGTGCGAGGAGTCATTACCAGCTGCTTGGGCACACGTAAGATGACTAATAAGTGTTCAGCTGCGCATGGCTGTAGCCATGAGTCAAGTATGGCCACAGAGAAGAAGCTGTCTTGGTCACTAGGGGTCCCTGGGTTGATTTCCAGCTGTTTACATTTGAAGACTTCCTGAAAATTTGGAAATGTTTAAGCATTTGGTTTTGGTTTCCATTAGTCCTTGGCAATGTATGATGGCTTTCTGCTGTTCTTTAGAAGGTTAGGGGCCAGTGAGGGGAATGTGCCGAGACAGTTGCATCCTGAATGTCACCCAGAAGCCCATGCGATAAAGTCTTGGTCTGAAGGTACAGCTATTTGAAGGATGGTAACCCTTTAAGAGGTAGGGTCCAGAGGGGGCTCTTTGGGCCACTGGGAATATAGTCTCAAAAGTGGATTATGGGACCACAGCACCTTCCCCTTTCTCTTTCCTGGCATGGGATAAACTGTTTTTGCTTTGCCACGGGATCCCCAATAATATGTTGCCTTACCACCGACCCAAAGCAATTGGTCAAACCTATCAGGGACTGAAGTAGAAAGAAACCTTTCCCAAGCCCAGTGAAATGGCTCAGGGGGCGAGGACACTTGTTGCCAAACCAGAGGACCTGAGTTCAGTCTCTGGAACCCACAAGGTAGAAGGAGAGAACTGACTCCCAAAAGTTGTCCTCTGAACTTCACATGCACATATGCACCCATGAACAATAAATGTAAAAAAAAATGTTTAGAACAATTTGTTCCTCCGTACTTCATCTCACATATTCTGTTATAGAGATGGAAAGCTGCATATCACAACTGTGTTCATTATAACTCCTTAATATCCATCTTCTGAGCCTAGGGCCCGTACATCACATCGAAGAACTGGGCGTCTCCTCCTCCGAGGATTGTCAGACTATGCTGGGTAGGACGACTTCAGGGCGTGAGATGCTGTAGACCCCATGCCCTCCCTTTATTCAGTAATACTAGTCATATTAGGAGCTGTTCTAAACATAAGGAAGATGCAGTGTTGAACAAATGTTCTGTCTTGGGAAGCTTATGGCCTCCAGTTGAGGGGTTCCTAAATCGGGCAAACAGATGCCAGGCCTGGGCTTGAATATTAGGGGCCAAATAGACTGGGTCCAAATATGGGCTGTGCCATTTACTTGTCCCTAGAGAAAGTTAGGGTGCATTCTGGAGCCTCTCTAAAGTTTCTGTTCTAACTGTATGGGTTGAAGATAGTAATGGGACCATCTCCTAAGGCTGGATGAAGCACAGTGACCTCAAACATGAAACGGTATGGCACAATGCCATGAAGGAAGGTCACGATCAGTGCTGGAAGATTAATAGGATGACCTGAGTCAGCCCTCTGAGCCTTAGCTTTCCTCATAAACTAAGGAAAGTAGTAATTAGTTTGTAGGGTTATTGTGAGAATTATACCCTAAGATGGAGCAGTGACCCACAGGCTAGCTCACTCAAGCTGCTTTTGCGTCAGAGAAGGAATACCAAGATTTGAAGTAGTAAGGGGAGGGAGGAAGGAGGGCTGCCATTCATATTTCAAAGGAAGTAACATGTTTTTAAGTGTGACCTTCTCTATGGATACCTGCTTTTTCCCCGAACGCTGTTTCTGCAAGGTTTCAAGCATACAAAGGAGTTGAAAGGATGCACAGTGAGCCACATAACATATGCATTGTTATATTTGTGCATGTTTCTAACCTGTTCTTAGCTGCTCCTTAGTTTATCATGTGCTGGAGAGAGAATATGAGAGAGAGAGACAGAGAGAGAGAGAGACAGAGAGAGAGAGACAGAGACAGATAGACAGAGAGTGCATGCCATGACCTCTGATCACAGGGAGGTCAGAGAACAGCTCTGGGTAGTCTGTTCTCATCTGCCACCTTTACATGGCTCCCAAGGATGGAACTCAGGTTAGGCTTGCCTAGCAGTGCCTTTGTCTGTTGAGCTATGCCACCTGCTCCATCTTATATTTTTGAGACAAAGTCTCACTATATTCCCAGGCTGACCTCAAACTTATGATCCTCCTGTTTCAGCCACCGAAGTGCTGGGACCCACAGCCACACCCAGATTTCATCTCCTCCTCTTTTTTAAAGATGGGGCCCAAGATTCAGCAGTCCTTCCATCTCCGGACTATAGGCCTGGACCACTGTATATGAGTAACTGAATATCTTGTTCTCCTTTTTAAAATCAGGTTGAAAGAGATTTGAAGGTCTTATTAAATGGAAGGGGACTTCCCCTCATTAATTCCCCTCATGACACAATATACCTTAGATCTCTGATCCTCAGGCCATTCCAGCCAGGGCCAAACAAGGTCTCTGAAGTTTTGTCCTGCCCTGCAGCTAGCCTCAAGACCATGCCTCATTCAGGATCAAGAACAGACCCAAGCCTTGGAGTGAGTCTTTCCACCAAAGGGTGTCTCTGACCCCGAGCTTAGGATAGAACCATAACAAAAGCAATTCTAAATAGCCAGTCATGGCATGATGCTCCGTCTCAATAACTAGGTTGAGGGAATGCCTCCAGCAACTCCACTAGCCACTAAGTCCCTTGGCATTTCTGCACAGTCCCTTTCTTGAGAGAAGCCACTTCTGAGTCACTCGTGAGTCACAAAGAGATGGCTTTCCCGGAAGTGCCACACTTGGTCTTTCTCCACCCAGCTGAATCTCTGTTTGGTTCGCTCCAAGCACCCAAATGGCAGTTAGGAAGGTAAAATGGAGAGAGAAAACTCACTACCAAGCAATGGCGATGTGTAGCTGAGCATGCCTGAGACTAACCACAAAAGGAGGGGCAGGCGGCATGGCTCCAAGGAAGGCAGAGACACCAGGAAGCCAAGCTACCAAACAAGAGGAAGGACATTAACCCGTGGAATGCCTACCACTTGCCAGGCAGTTCGTTTTTATTGTCATTTGTATGTTTACCAGAGAACTCATTTGCCAAGTAGTAGTTTTAATGCAAGGATGCGCCCTCCCATCAAGCCGCCTTGGTTGAAACCCCAGAGTAGCAGCTGTATCCCTGTGGGAGCATTATCCAACCTTGCTCTACTTTGGCCCTTTTCTTACTCATAAAATGGAGACTGTAAAACAAGGGTGTTCAGGCCAGGAAGATGGCTCAGTGGGAAAGGGCGCTAGCAGCGCTAGCTTTGATGGCCCAAGTCTGATCCCCTAAACCCACAAGAAGCCAGATACAGTGGCCTCTATCAGTAATCCCAGCTCTCCTATAGGGCCAGAGCCAGGATCAGCTCCTAGAACACAGCACAGTGACAGAAACAATAGAGACCTCAACAAAGTGGGAAGGGAGAACCAATGCCTCAAAGTCCTCCTCTGACATCTGTACACAGACACAATTTAAAAGTATATATGTGTGTGTATGTACATATATATAGGCAGAACCGTACACCCCCATATATATGTATGTGTGTGTGTGTGTACACGTGTGCGCACTCTTTAGCTGACGTACAACACTACCTACATGTTACGATCCCAAATCTTAGATGAGAAAAATGATGCCGAGTGAGAGGCAAGGTGACTTGCCACAAGCCAAACAGAAAAGAAGCAGCAGGGCCAGGATGCAACGTGCCATTCAGAACTCACAGCAGCTCTGGGAGGAAAGAGCAGCATCCAATCACCCTCCTGTATCGCTGTGAGCTTGGTACCCCAAGAAATACTGGCAACTCACTCATGCCACAAGCAGCAAATCGAAGAACTGAGACTCAGACCCACAGTTGACAACAGCCCCCACCTGTCTCATAGGACAGTTTTACAAATTTTTGCTTGTATTGGGGTTACTTCAGGGCTTAGTAAAGGACAGGTTTCTGGGCTCTGTCCCCAGAGCTTCTGATTTTGTGGCTCTGAAGCAGTGTGGAGTATCAGTCCCTCAACAGTTATGCACCTATAGGCATAATAGGTGTTAGGGAAGGAATGGGGCCCGAGACTGTCGGTCAGTGAAGCTCTGCCACTCAAAGTGTTGACTACTTGCCAGGGCTTACCTATCTTGTATTTTATGTGCATGTGCGTGAGTGTGTGTGTTAGTGTGTGTGTGTTACCTATACAAGTACATGCAGGTGTGCTCGGGGACAAGGGTGACAGATATGATCGGTCACGCCCAGCTCTTACATGGTCGCTCAGGATCTAAAGTGGGGTCCTTGTTTATTCAGCAAGGGCTCTCCTCACTGAGCCATCTGCTCACCCCTAACTCCTTTGACAATTGTGATCTCATTTGATTCCAGTAACCATGATCTCCATTTAATGTTATTTAAAAGAGAAAAAGACACACTGTTAGAAACAAAGAGTGAAGCTGGCTGACATGTGTTCTGTTATCTTCTTGTCCTAGAAAAGAGTAAGAGTTGGCACAGACTGATCTGGTTCCCGCTGTGTCTTCCCAGGAAATAGCATATTTCAGGACCCAACAGGGTGAGGTGATCTCTAGTGAGAGGAGCTGGGGCTGATTAGCATAATCCCAAGGGCTGGAGCCATCTCCTGGCAACAGAAACACACCAACTCTCTGGACAGTCCCTTTTTTACACCTAGTAGCCTTGAGGTGTGATTAAAGGGCCATTCTCTGGGAAGGGGGAGGAATGTATTGGAAGGGTTAATTTCTACTCCACACAGCTTGATCATACCCCCTTTCATGGAGAAGTCTTGAATTTGATCCCAGAACTGGAAGAAGACAAAAAGACTTCATCATTAAACTGAAGTCAAGTAATTTATTAGAACCCAGAATATCTAAAGAATTCCTATAAAGAGAGGAAAAAAGGGACAACGTACCAAGTAAAAGAGTGGGAAAGGTCAGCAGCATCGGGCTTTTCACAGAGGCCTGTATGAGTGGCCAATGATAGTGAAAAGATACTTAGATTCACTATCTATCAAAGGAATTCAATTCTCCTAAAAAGACAAATGACCATGGTGGTCATGGTTGTCACGATCATGTATGCCTATATGTAGCATTTAGAAGGTGGAGGTCGCAGGATCAGAAAGTCAAGGCCAGCCTGAGATGCCTGAGACTGTCTCCAAAATACACAAGGCAATAGAGGGGCCCACAACATCATTTTATACACATCAAGTAGGCAAACATTGAAATGTCTAACACTATCAGATTGCACTATCTACTTGTACGAAATTGTCAAAGAATAAACATACCTAATTTTAAACGAAAAGCCTAGCAGAACACAGAAAGGAATCAAGAATCTCACCAGAAACAAATTAGCATAAATTAGCATAAATCTTCAGAGGTCTATGTGGTAAGATCCTTTAAGAGCAGTAATAACAAAAGCATTATTACCTTTTATCCAGTAACTGTCCCTCTAAGTATTTACAATGTATAAATACTCAAAGTACATGTTTTAAGATTGTATTTGTGGGGATGAAGGTGGGTGTCCACAGAGGCTAAAAGTTGTTATTGGATCCCCTGGATCTGGAGTTACAAGCCGTCAGGTCATGGGTGCTGAGAATCACACTCCAGTTCTCTGGAAGAGCAGCATGCACTAAAAGATGCCAGGAGTCCTAGAATCTATGTGCTTCCTTTCTCACCTATGACTTGTGGGGAGAGCTGGGAGAGAGCAGATCACTGCTACCAAAGGCCTCACGGTCCCAGAAGATTCAGCTGCCCGAAAAGACTCAAGTTACGGCCTTCCCCACAACTCACTAAACTTTTCAGTCCCATGACTACCCAGATGTGAGGTATAAGACCTGTACTGATATTTATAAAAATAAATTAGCCTTCTCTGAGCCTCTGCGTGCTACGTAAACATTAATCAGCACAGCTATAGGATGCCACGGGAATTAGCATCCCCATTTTGCAGATGATAAATGGTTGAGTTTTGGGAAGGTTAAGGGCCCCTGGCTAAGATCATGCTGTCTAATTTTGGGCCACTCCTTAGCAGCAGAATAAAATTATAATCTTTCTGCCATCAGAGAACATGGCCCGAGGTGTTCAAGCGATAGCTACGTCATCATGAAGAAAACTTCAGATCCCCTTTTACAGAACCGATAAAACAGGGCTATGGGTTTCTTTCATCATGTGACAGTTCATCTTAACTTCTCCCTTCCGTGAACACATGGGAATCTGTTCATTGTATGCTGGCAGATATGGCAGAAAGGGTGATCTACGGAGCATCAGTTGGGCCTGAGTTAGCCAGTTACCTGCTGTGAGTCCTTGGGCAAGGCATTCAGTATCCCTGATTTTTCTTCTCAAGTACAAAATGGAGGGGGTAAATAACATCTACTCTTCCTCCTCCCAGGCCTGTTTTCAAGATCTAACCAAGGCTGGGTACAGTGGCACTCAGAAGAGAGAAGAGGCAGGACCTCTGTGGGCCCTGGTCTAGAGAGCTCCAGGCCAGCCAAAGATACATAGTGAAACCATGTCTCAGAAAAAAGAAATGACTAGAAGGATAAAATTCTGAGCAAGCTCTTGCCTGAATTAATCTGTTAGGTATCATTTAATCCCTTCTTGCTCTGTCTGCCTCTCCCGTGTCCCCACCCCGAGACAGCCTTTCACTCATTCGCTCTCCCCCGCTCACCCCTCCCCCAATAAACCTCTTGTGCACATGCAAAAAAAGTATCATTTTATAGTCATATCATAATAGTCTTATCCCCAGGATGTCTAGGGAACAAAAAGAGGAATGTACAGGGATGCATAGCCTAAAGAAACTGTGGATGGGAACCAGGAACAGAAACGAACGCAGAGGATGCTGTGTGTTCAGTATCGAACTGTATTTGTTTGCTTCTTGTTTCTCTCCAGGCAGGATCTCACAATATAACCCTGAGTGTCATGGAGCTCACTCTGTAGACCAGACTGCCTTCAAAACTCACAGAGATCGCCCTGCCTCTGCCTCCCAAGTGCTGAGATCAGAGGTGAGGTGAGAACTGTAAAATTCTAAAACTCTCCATTCCTTCCTACCCAGAATCAGGTGATGCATGCAATTGTCTCTGAAGGAGTAGCTAGTGCTATTCCAGGACCCAACAACCTAGAGAAAGAAGCTGACCATCCCTAGCCCCATTGACTGTCCGTAGCAGATCTTGGTAGCCATAAGGAGGAAGTTTTATGTGCATATTCATTAAAGTAGGAAAACAAACTTTAGAAGCCAGCAAGGTGGTGAGTGATGATGGGCTCAAGAGTCTCTTTACCACCCACCAAAAGCTCATGTCTATGGCAATAAATATTTGCAAGACCTTCATCAAGTTTTATACTCCCTACTCTGCATCAGCACCTTACAACTATTAACTCTTCTCATTCAATCATTTATTTGATCCTTACAGCAACGGGGTAAGTAAGGGTGACTATATCACAATAGGGCTCTGTTGGCATCTGGCTCAGGTCTGGATCTGTCGGCCATTTTAAATCAGGGCATGTCAGCCTCACAGAGGAAAGATCTTTAGAAGACAAAACAGACAAAAAGGAGGAGACCAGACCCACCCGAGTACCGAACGCACACTTCAACTGGAGGGAAAGGTAAAGAGGACTGGGGAAGGTATGAGCTATATACCAAATGGGCAGCCACAAATGCCCTGCAGGGGATGAAATTCTAAAGAAGAGGTTACAGGTGGCAGGAAAGGCTTCGGGAGGGACCACGTTTGAGTGGCAGTCTGAGGACATGGCCAGTGCCGGCTGAGAAACCGTGAGCCCATAGATCACGTTGTTTCCTACTCAGAAGCCTTTCTTCTAGGTGAGATAAAATGTCAACTCTTCCTCCCCGGCCTCAATCCTTGCCCTACAACTCTCACTTTGCCCTTGCTGAGCTCCTGGGAGCCCTGTGGCTTTTTTCCCTGCAGGTAGACCGCTTTACTAGCTGGTTACTGGAGTAACTCAACAGGTCTGAGGCTTCCTTTTGGCTCTGCCTCGGGCCTCCTCCTCACACCAGCGTCTCCCAGCCCAGTTCCCAGGAATGGGTGCCTTTAGGAGTGTAATGTCGGTCTCCCTCTCTAGAAATGGTGTCGCGTGCAGGGCTTTGCCGATCTTGTTCCCTTCGGGTCCTGGCAGAGAGAGGGGCTGGATAAAAATGAACGGAATGATGAGTAGCTGTGAGTAGAGGCCCTGATGAGGACAGAATGGCCTGTGCCTGGAAAGCAATTGCTTGTGACGGTGCTTATGGGTAACCTGGAGTCTCCGAGCGCCTACAGGTTGGAAAGGGGATGGGCTGGGTGCAGATGGGGAGAAACCGGAAGGGAGCCTGGGGGATCGTATCAACGCCCCAAAGGTACCGCACTGCAGGAGCTGGGCCAGGTGTGGGGTCCAGAATCTCATCCAACCTGCGTGAGATTCTGTCGCGTGTCATCCACAAATCCCCAAGTGCAGAGCCAAGCCCGAAGAAAGACGCGGGACGGGGAGCACACCGGGACCCGCCCCTGCCCTGCAGAAGCCTGGGTACCTTGGGCCTGGCCACTGCCGGACCTCCCCCCCCACCAGTGCCCGCCGCCACCCCGATGTCCTCCGCCGCCCCGTTATCCGCGGGGCGCACACTCACCCCGGTCCGCCCGGGGAACCGATCGCGTCCTCCGCAGCCGCCGGCCCGCACGCCACCGCCGCAGCGCGGACAGCAGCCTCGGGCTCTTAGTGCCTCCGGCCTCGGGCGCGCCCATAGGTGCGCCCGCCCCTTTCCGCCTCTGCCTGGGCCCCCAGGGTAGCCGCCACCGACGCAGCGCGTCTGCTTGTGCCCTGGCCACTGCCGGGTGGACGCCGCCACGGGGGAGGAGCTTGCGGCGGGGCGATCCAGCCCGAGCGTGGCGGCCGGCCCCGCGGGACCCCGACCACGAACAGGTGTGCGCGGCCACGAACACGCGCTCTTTGCTGCAGAGAAATCTGTGCGCGTTCTGCAGTAGCCTGGCGTCCTAGACTAACGCCAGGAGCCCCGGGAGAGCCTCGATCCTATCTCACATCACAGAGTGAGCATAAGACCGAAGCCCCCAGCAATAAGTCTTCTGTCCAGAGATCGTAGCGCGCTGAAAGGACGGTTTCCATGTCCTGATCCCGAACTCTGCCTCACTGAATGAACGTGTTAGAAATGAAACATGCATCTCCATATGCCCGCCAAATTGCAAAACTGCCATTTTTGCAGTCATATGAATATTAGACAAGGGTTTCACCAGGTGATCAAAATTAAAATCACCAGTAGCGGCAGATGAAAACTGCATGCCTCCGACCTTGATGTGCTCAGGAACCTAGGCTTCTCTGTTTTGTACTCTGGACGAAAAAAAAATGCACAAACATAATCTGACGTCAGGAAACACCAAATAAACCCAAAATGAAAACAAGAGTCCTAAGATGGGGTCCTGTTTTCTCCAGAGATGCTGATGCCATAAAAGTCTATGTTCAAGATCAGCAGGGGCAGAAGAGTCACAGCCACTAAACACAACTGTGCTCCTTGACTGCACCCTGGGGTGGAGGTATTTCGTATTTTTGTTGTCTTTAAGGCTCTAAAGGATACTAATGGGTTAACCCATTAAATATAGATGGTAAAATAGATAACCATTTATCATTTATAAATTTGTTAGCAGTAACTGTCCCATAGTTATCTTAAGAAGTCCTTATTTTTAGAAAATATACGTTGAAGTATTTCAGAATAAAGGACCATGACACAGTAAATGTAAAAACTAAGGTAGGAGAAATCACTCTACCCAATAGGAAGCCTACTTCTAGCCCAGGTGTCAAAATTGTGCCGAGTTCAGAGTGGGAACGTGCACATGGGAAATGTTCAAGGTCCTGGGTATGTTCTCAGTGCTGAACAAAACAAAGTAGTGTGGTGTTTGCTAAGGGACAGGACACATAGATCAAGGACACCAGGAAGTACACCCTCCAAAAGACCCCCCGATTGATTTCTGACCACAGTTCAGAAGCAGTTCAGTGTGTTTGGCTTGGTGGTGCGTGCCTATAATCCTAGTACTGGAGAGGCTGAGGCAGCAGAATGGCAAGTGCAAGGCCAGCCTGGGTTACAAAGGAAGATGTAGTGATATTTTTTTATGTTTTAACAAATAAAGCTTGCCTGAAGATCAGAGTGCAGAGCTAAACCACTAGAGGCCAGAGAATAGTGGCACACACCTTTAATCCCAGGACTCAGGAGACAGAGACAGAGAGATCTCTGTTAGCCAAGGCCACCCTGGGCTATGGAAAACTGATCCAGTCTAAAAGAGAAACAGAGGCTCACACAAAGGTGATCCCAGCACTTGGGATCCCACGCCTTTAATCCCAGCCCTAGGGAGATGGAGACAGGCGTGATATGGCTGAATGGAGAGAGGAATATAAGGCTGAAGGAGCTCAGGGCAGTCTGAGGTTTGGTGGGGACAGATGGAGTCTGGAGATGCAGTCTGAGGACAGGATAGTCCGTTTGGTCTGGGCATTGGGAGAGGTAAAAGAACTCTAGTGACTGTCCTCTCTGTTTCTCTGATCTTCAGCATTAACCCCTATATCCGACCCTGGGATTTTATTTTTAAGGCCAACTACTATTCGTGCTACAGGACGACCTAGTCTCAGAACAGCAGTAGCAATACTAAAAAGAAAGGAATATATACAGGTAAATGTCTAATGTATCTGGGCTGAGCAGGCAAGAGCACTTGCCACACAAGTTTGACAACCCAAATTTGATCTCCAGAACCAACAAAAAGCTGGGTGTTGCCATGGCTCACATCTGTAATCCAACACTCCTGCTGTGAGATGAGGAGCAGCAGAAAGCAGAGGATCAGCCAGAAGTTCCCAGCCCAGCTAGATGACAATGCAAAGAGAGGCAGAAACAAGAAAAACCCTGTTCTGCCTCAACAAGGTTGGAGGAGAAACAAACTCCCAAAAGTTGTCCTCTGACTTCCTTGTATACACTATGCCATACACACACCTATAAATTTTTTTTTTGAGACAAGGTCTCTCTATGTAGTTAGTCATAGTTATCCTGGAACTTGCTATGAAGACCAGACTGGCCTTGAACTCACAGAGATTCTCGTGCCCCTGCCTCCTCAGTGCTTTGATTAAAGGCATATCTGAATTTCAGATAGTTCAATCTAGTATATAAAATGTGGCTGGGCCAATAGGCTCATGTTTCCATGGTTCCGTTTGACTTGCTCATCACCCTTGCTCCCTTAAGGAAGCCAGCAGCCTTCTAAGGCAGAGGCCTGAGGGCTCTGAGAAGTTACAAGGGCAAGGTCCTAACCTCCCTGATATCGAAGAGGCCCTTGGTTGTCTAGACAATCAGCCCTGTATAAGCAATTATAAGGCAGCCCTATTTGATTAACTTGCAATGTAGAAAATGAGGATATAGATACAAAATGAAAGATCTCTCTCTCTCTCTCTCTCTCTCTCTCTCTCTCTCTCTCTCTCTCTCTCTGTCTCCAGTAAACAGATTTCTTTCATACCAGCTTTCGGGTTCCTTGGCCTCCAAACTGAAGACACTGGCCCTTTGAACAAATCGTCTATTTAACAGAGCTATTCAGGAATAAGGGTCACATGTAATCTACTAATTCCCTAGACAAGTTTCCCCCTGTTCCTGTGACTTCTCAACCCTGGGGCATTAAAAGTCTTGGAGTTAGAATGCATAGTATCTAATTTTTGTTAGCCAAACCATCTGTGAAATATGATTATGTCTCTTCCCCTGCTTTAACCATCAACCACTATAGCCATTCTCATTAAAGAAAGGAGTATAACCCGACAACCTAGACAACCCTTTCCTAGGTACCCCACCATACTAACATATATGTGCTGAGTCTTACCAACTAGTTCTGAAATACCATCCCATCCCAGTGGGCCTGGCAAGACTCCCCTTGACATCGATTGTCTGTATCTCTACAGGGTCTGATCTGCACCTGGAGGGACCGAGTAGATATAGCTCCACACTTGGCAAGTAGAGGGAGGATTACAAACACAAGCCCTGCCCAGACTACAGAGTGAGATCCTGCCTCAGACAGAAGGAGACAGCATGCAAGCAGAAAGATTTTATTGGTCTGGAAAAGACCAGAGGGACTTATTTTTCCTTTTTCTTCCAAACATCATGTGATTTCATGACACCCTTCCAGCTCAGAGCTGGAATGAGGTCAGAAGTTTCTGGTTCCCACAGTTAAAACGAGCCTCGGATAGATGGGGAAGGGGTTGGGAGACTCTCTTCAACAAACCCTGGAAGCCCATGAGATGAGAACTCAGTCTGAATGAAAAGGTCCCAAGTGACCTGAGGCACATTCAGGAGGTTAGGGACAAGAATTCTTTTCAAAGGCCAAAAATGTGGACTGAAAATACAGTAAGACGAAGAAAGAAAGAAAAATGTGGGCTAGTGAGATGGTTTATCAGGTACAGGCCTTGCTGCCAAGCATGGTGACCTTTGTTCTGTCAGTACTCACATAGTAGAAAAAGAGAACTGACTCCTTCAAACTGTCCTCTGACCTGCTATGCACAACCCACATACATATATACACATATTCCCACACCTACCACACACCACACATACCACACACATATATACACACCACACCACATATACACACACATCACACTATATACCACAAACATACCACATACACATACACGCACACCACACATAACCACAAACATACCACATACACACACACACTGCACACATAAACACTGCACACATACACATCACATACACATACTACACTGTAGTGTGAATTCTAATTGATCTTAATAATAAAAACCCAGAGTTAAAGAAATTAGATACAATGGCATTTCATTTGTATGTCAATAAATAAAGTTTGGCTGAAGATCCGAGAGTAAAACAGCCCCACTGATCAGTCTTACAGACCAGGCAGTGGTGGTACACACCTTTAATCCCAGTAGCCACAGTAGTTTGCCAAAGAAACTGGATGATAGTGGTGCATGCCTTTAATCCCAGCCCTAGAGAGGAATATAAGACGGGAGGAGACAGCTCTCACACAGAGTCTCATTCTGAGATTCCTGGAGGCAGGCAAAACTGAAGTAGAAGTAAGAGCCAGTGACTGGCTATTTTGCAACTGACCTTCAGGTTGAACCTCAATGTCTGTCTCTGGGTTTTTGTTAATGGTGCTACAGTCAGAAAAGTAAAGGTGCCAGCCACTATAGAGACTTCTTACCTCTACCAAATCCTCAAACCAAATGGGTAAGGTCCTGTCTCTATGAATCCTCAAACAGAATAGTGCTGAGCACCTGTCTCCTCCCACCTTATATTCCTCTCTGCTCAGCCATATCCCTTCCTGTCTCCACCTCCCAAGTGCTGGGATTAAAGGTGTATACCAACACTGCCTAGCCTCTATGGTTAACCAGTGGCTAGCTCCGCTGTCTTATCTTTAGGCAAGCTTTGTTAGAGCACAAACAAAATATCACCACATACACATACACACACACACCACATACACACACTACCCACACACATACCACACACACATATATACCACACACATACACCACACCACACACACAAACACACAAATGAACAAATAAATGTAGTTTAAGAATTCAAATGTGAAAAATGCAAACCAAATAAACCCACTTAATTGTAAATTTGTTCACTTTGCAAGGAGAGAAAAAATGACTGACTCCCATTCATGTCATTCTGTTTACAAAGCTGGTACCAGAAGTAAGAAATACTAAAGTTTTCGTTCTCAAAGTCGATGAGATTTAAAAAATGTATATGTCCATGTATATGTGTATCTCTTTGTGTGTGTTGTTGCAATTTATAATAAAAGAGTCCCACCCTAGCCCAGAATGGAGTATAATAGGGTTTATTTAATAGGGGGTGAACTCACAGAAAGGGTACCGATCTGCAGTCCTCTGCATGCTCTGAGAACTGGAACCAAATCCAGCAGCCATGAGACCTGCACATGCTTTACATCTGCATTTATAGTGCATGAGATCATGCCCAAAGTGGGCTGGTGTCTTAAAGACTTTTGGTTGGACAGAAAAGGGGAAATGGTGTGGGAAGTCCTTCTGTATGTGTGTTGCTTTTATTGGTTAATGAACAAAGAATCTTCTTTGGGCCTATGGCAGGCAAAATTAAGCCGGGTGGGAAACCCAAACAGAGATATAGAGAAAAAGTAGGCAGAGTCAAGGAGATGCCATGTAGCTGCCAAAGGAGAAAGACACAAGCCACAAGCCACCAGCTGGAACTTTACCCGGTAAACCACAGCCTTGTAGTGATACACAGAATAACAGAAATGGGTTAATTTAAGGAGTAAGAGTTAGTTAATAAGAATTCTAAGCTAATAGGCCAAGCAGTGTTGTAATTCATATAGTTTCTGTGTTATTATTCGGGTCTGGGCAGCCAGGAAACGAACGCGACCTCCACCTACAGTGTGCAGCTATACACATATGTTATGTAGGGTGTGTGTGTGTGTGTGTGTGTGTGTGGCAAATGGATGTCTGGAGGGGAGATAATAAACAGAACAAGCAGAGCTGTGAGAACTATGACATTGCCTTTTGGGAACAGCACGATCCTAGCCACCTGCCTACCTGCTCAACCTCTGTTTCCTCATCTGTGAAGTAAAAGTAGTGAGTTCTTGTAGTAATTTACTGCACTAGTTGTACTGGATCAAATGGGCTCAGATTTATAACAGTAGCCTTTTATAATGCCATGCCCCTTAGAGAAGCAGTGACAGCCTTTATGCAATCTCTTGTTTTCAATTAATAAATAAATAAATTGTGTGTTTGTGTGTGTGTGTGTGTGTGTGTGTGTGTGTGTGTGTGTGTGTGTGATCACAGAGACATGGAAAGGCCTAGATCTGGGATAAGGGTCACATCCTTCAAGCTCCATGCTATAATTCATCCTTTCTTCTATTATGCCTAACATCCCCATTACCACCCACCCCCTTCCAGAAGATTGTAGCACAGATAATAAAAACCCAGAGACAGATATTGGGGTTCACCCTGAAAATCAGGAAAGCAAAGAAACTAGCCACTGGCTCTTATCTCTACCTCAGACTGAAAATGGGCAATCCTGCCTCCACGAATCCTCAGATTGAGACTGCAAGTGAGGCCTGTCTCCTCCCATCTTATATTTCTCTCTATTTCTGGGGTTAAAGGTGTGCACCACCACTGCCCAGCCTCTATGGCTAATTAGTGCAGCTGCTTGGATTAAAGGTGTGTGCCACCACTGCCTGGCCTGTATGACTGACTAGTGTGTCTGTTTTGCCCTGATCTTCAGGTAAGCTTTATTTATTAAAACACAAATAATATACCACTATAGAAGATTCCAGGATAAGAAATATGTCCTAATGTCACTCACTGCCAGTGCCTCTGAAGTCACTGGGATCAATAGTGTCACATCTTCTAGATGAATGGTAATGCCAATAGGAAACTGTAAGGAACAAGCTAAATACAATCCCACCCAAATCTGCTTTTCAAGTTGAAGTTCTCCAAGTTCACAAGATTAAAGGGTGTGGTGATTTGAATGAGAATGACCTCCATACACTCATATATTTGAATGCTTTTTCACCCTATCCACCTACCCCTTCCCTCACGGTTAGCAGAACTGTTTGGGGAGGATTGGGAGGTGTGGCCTTGTCAGAAGAGGTGTGCCACTGGGGTGGTCTTTGAGGTTTCAAAAGTGATGTGGGATGTCCTTCTATATATATGTTGCTTTTGTTGGTTGATGTTTTGGACTATGGCAGGACAGAATAAAGCCAGGCTGGAAGAGATAGAGAGAGAGAGAGTAGGTGGAGTCAAAGAGATGCCTTGTAGCTGCCGAAGGAGGCAAGTGCCATGGAGCTGCCCAAGAAACAAGAGGTAACAAACCACAAGCCTCATGGTAAAATATAAAATAATAAAAATTGGGTGATTTAAGATGTAAGAGTTACTTAATAAAAAGCCTGAGCTAATAGGCAAAAAGTATTGTAATTAATATAGTTTCTGTGTGATTATTTGGGTCTGAGCAGTCAGGAAGCAAGAGAGGGGTCTCCTACAACACAAAAGACTCACACCATCCCCAGTTAGCTCTTTCTCTACATCTCTGGCTCATGATTGTTGTCTCAATATGTAAGGCCCCAGTTACCACTCCCACACTATGCCTGTCTGCCTGCCTGCCTGCCTGCCTGCCTGCCATCATATTACTTGCCTTGATGGCCATGGACTCTAACCTTCTGGAACCGTGAATCCCCAAGGAAATGCTAGTATAAGCTGCCTTGGTCATGGTGTATCTTCATAGCAGTAGAAAAATTACTAAGACAAAGAGTGACAAGCATATAAAGCTCCACATCCAGGACAGCCTAAACAGTGGTAGCAGGTGTGCAGAGAGTGTCCCTTCATAAAGAAATTCAAACAGCTGAGCTCCTTAGAAACTGGCATAAACATTCAACAGAACTTTGAACTGAACAAAATAAGATAGATTATGAGATCATTAATGAATCTGTTGATTTGAAGCAAGCTGTTGTATTGTTAGGGGATCAATTAAAAAATACTAAAGGAACAGATAAAATTAAAATTTGATTGGAAGGTTACATCCTATTGTATTACACCTTTAAAGTTTAGTGAAAACAAGTATGACCGGCAAAAGGTTAAGATGCATTTGATGGTTCACCCTAATTCTTCTCAAATGATTTATGATTTACAGGAAGAAATTTTTGATTGACTTACACAGGACTGTAAAACAAAAAGATAGAGAAGAAGCTGTATTTACTGTAAGAATCCATAATTTTCAGTATAAACAGAAGGAGGGCCTGTAGGGGGGAACTCCTACCGAAGACCCTGGGGCTTTACTAGCCTGCTAGCTTAGACTAATTGGTGAGCTCTGAGCCAATGAGGAACCCTGTCTCAGAAGGGATGGACAGTTTTCCTGAGAATGACACCCAAGATTGCCCTCTGACCTCCACGCGCATGCACACACCGGCACATACATGCATACATCTTAGGTCTGGAGAGTTGACTCAGCGGTTAAAAGCACTGTGGCTCTTCCTGAGGGCCCACATAGCCACTCACAACTATCTGTAACTCCCATCCCAGGGAATTTGATGTCCTCTTTTAACCTCCACGGGCAGCAAGCACACATGTGGTGCATAAACATGAATGCAGACAAAACATGTACACATAATATAATCAAATAAATCCTTTTTTAAAAGTCATGCAAGACATTCTTTGCTATGATATAGCACATGGGGCTTTTTCATGCTGCTGTTATCGTTATTAATAGCACAGATTATTGACTGAGAAATGGATTACATCTATGATAAGAAAAGTCCAGGAAGTGGGCACCAAAATATTGAGCTCATTTTCTTGGTGAAAGACATAAAGGCATCCTGCTATATTTCTCTACATGGTGTGAACTTTATATATGAATCTCTATTCCTTTTAAAATCACATAGACAGCTTTTCACTTAGTAAAAAAAATTTAAATTCAACTATACAATAATTGATACACCAGCACATTAGATGACTACAAAATAACTAAAAATGGGGAGGAAAAATGATAAGATAGCAGAAATTCCTATTCTATAATGACAACATCAAAAAAGAATATAAGTAATCTCAAGTATTTCATAAAGTTTAGTGATATAACGCAGCACTACAGGACCGGCTGAGCATATGTGATGCACGGGCCTTAATCCCAGCACCCAACAGAAAAGTTCCTTAAAGTAGAAATAATTAATCCAAAATTCCTTTTTTTTTTTGACACCATTGCAAAAAAACTAGAAATGAATAGCAAAGTTTAAAGAAAAAAAATCATCCCTCTCACATGGAAACTATTCCGGCTAGAGCCCTCATTGTTTCAGAGTTATCGCCTATTCTTTGAAATGGTTAATATGGTTACTTTTGAATTACTAATTATTTACTAAAAATAGTAATGACTTCAACGAAATAGATTGCCTTCATTTGTTAAAAACTCCTCAAAATAATTCCTCCATATTAAAAAAGTTTACAAGTGTCATAAGAAAGTTAAATTATGATCTACATAAGAAAGGCAAAAACACCCTGCCAGAGGCCTATGAGGAAGCAAGCTCCCCATGCACTTTCTTTGCATGTGTTTCCCACAGACAGAAGGTGTGTTGTTATTTTCTAGTGTTTTGTCTCAGAGGGACCACAGGAAATGAAAAAAATAAACTACCTTCATAATCTCAACCAAAAAAAAAAAAACATAAGCAAGCTTTTGTGACTAACATTTCAAAGCTGGAGCCAGGCATTGGTGGCACATGCCTTTAATTCCAGCACTCGAGAGGCAGAGGCAGGCGGATCTCTGTGAGTTCGAGGCCAGCCTGGTCTACAAGAGCTAGTTCCAGGACAGATGCCAACGCTACAGAGAAACCCTGTCTCAAAATACAAAAAAGCAAAACAAAAACAACATTTCAAAGCTGCGATGACAAAAGCAAGTATGTATTCTCTTAAATATTTCCATAATTATGAAAAAACTATAAAATTTCAGCACTGCAAGCATATTGTTGTATAGTTAAAAATGAAACAAATTTTCATGCTTTGAATATTTTATCTCAAAGACAGTTTTAAAGGTCTTTTGCAGGGCTGGAGAGAGTACTGACTGCTCTTCCAGAGGACCTGGGTTCAATTCCTAGCAACCACATGGCAGCTAACAACTGTCTGTAACTCCAAGATCTGACACCCTCACACAGAGATACATGCAGGCAAAATACCAATGTACATAAAATAAATAATTTTTTTTAAAAAAAATCTTTTGCTTTAGAAGATTCAAAACTAAATCTCATAGGAACAGTGGCACACTTCTACAACCTCAGCTATCAAGAGGGGATGATGGGAGAATGGCGAGCTCCAAGGTGTCCTGGGTAATACAGCGAAATTTGGGAGGAAAAAGAATCTAAAGTAGAAAAGAAAAGAACAAGGCCCAAATCCTACAGTGTGGATTGAGCACACCTTCTGGGAGGAACCTCAAACGGGCCATTTGTGTGTTTCCTGATCAGTGTGCTCAGCTTCTACTGAGTCCAGTACACACTGTGACACTCGCTAGATCCTTCTTAAAGGGCCAGCTTTCTCTCACTGCCTCATCACCGACCCCACAGATGCCAGGCCAAAGTGGTCAAAGAAAAGAATTCAGATTACCATTTTCTTCTCTCCAGTCCCTCTATGTAACCTTTGTCTAACTCATGATACCACAGTCCACATTCCTAAAACTGTGAAGGCAAACACATTAATTTTTACTTCAGGAATTTAGATAAAATGCTAAATCCTCATAACTTGAACCTTAGTTTTCATATTCATTAAAACACTGTAAGACTATTCAGATCTGGCTATTGAGATGGTTCAGTGGTTAACAACACTGGCTGCTCTTCCTGATGTCCTGAGTTCAATTCCCAACAACCACATGGTGACCCACAACCATCTATAATGACACAAGACTATTCAAACATAATTACTGGAGATCTGTGTGTTTATTGAAAGAGAAGGGCTGGACTGATTACACTGACCAAAGGAAATCAAGCCTAGGTATTACATTATTCAAACATTTTCAATATACCATCATATTCTTATTTCCCTATTAAACAAGTAAGATCTCTGATATACCAGAGAGCATGGCATCTGAGTCCCAGCACTCCTTCCTGTGGACTCTAGCCACTTGCAAACTTGTAGTTTGCATGAAAGATTCATGTTTCCATAAGAATTGGCATCATAGAGTTGGTAAGATCATCACTTTGAGGTCCGCACATCAATGCTATTCCTGTATGCCTCATCACTTTCTGGGTACCATCCAACAGAGCATACTGGCAAAAACTAATGCACCACCAATTGCCGCTAAGGGCAAGAGTGACACTAGTCACGGTGTGGGTGGAGAAACAGAGACTCGGATCTCAGTGAGGATAGGAGCCAGGCCTCTCCCAGAAGCACATCCGTTTTCAGGCGCACCCCGCTGATCTCACTCGTGGCTTTCCACACTGCTAGCTGTGGAAGATGCCGCAGTATCTTAAACCACCACTGTACTGCTCCATCACACCAAGGTGTAGCAACCAAGAAGATTTCACGGGTAGCTCCATTCCTATGACAAAAGATTGGACTGGTATTCCAGCTCTGACCACAGCTATGAACCTCGATGAAGATTCGCGGTGTCTGCACATTTCAAAAGTCTGGACCAGTGATTACAAGATCGCTGTAAAATCAAGGGCTACATAAACCTGATAAATCTGAATTCAATCCCTGGGACTCACAATAGAAGGAGAAAACTGACTCTTGAAAAATGTCTACCAACCTCCACATATGTACTGTGGCTTATGAACAGCCAAGCCCCACACCACAGACGTGAACGTGAACGTGCGCGTGTGCGCGCACGCGCGCGCGCGCGCGCGCACACACACACACACAAAGTAAAATGTTTTTTAAAAACAGTTTTAGGCAAAAAAATTGAAGTAAACAAATATGAGGGAAATTTTAGTTATTTCCGCTAGGTGAATAGACCCGGGAACGTTTTAAATTTTCTGTAGATTAAAAAACAAACAAACAAAAAACTAAACATTAATTTGGGGATATTTTAGATTGAAAAAGGTATAACCTGCCAGGGGTGGTGATGGTGCCTTTAATTCCAGCACTCTAGAGACAGAGGCAGGAGGTTCTCTAAGGAGTTCTAGGCTCTAACCCTAACCCTAACCCTAACCCTAACAAAGTGATACTCTCAAAAAATAAAAGCAAAAAATAATAATTTTCTTTCCTGTTTTATGATATTGGGTACTGACTACTGACCTCACCAACATGCTAGGCAAGTGCCCCCTGCCCTGATCTATATCCTCACCATCACCTTTTTTAAAAAATGTTATTTTGAGACAGGGTAAGGCTATGTTACCAGGCCGGCTTTGTACTCACTATGTAGCCCAGACAGGCTTTGAACTTTCAACCCCCCTGCATCTGCCTCCAGAGCAGTTGAGATTATAGTTGTGCACAACTACTTGCAGGTTTCTCAATCTCTTAAAAATTTATGTTATAGTTTCTATATTTAAACGAATAAAATGCCTGAATTTGCCAGGTGGTGGTGGCACACATCTTTAATCCCAGCACTTGGAAAGCAAAGGTGGGCAGATCTCTCTGATTTTGAGGCCATCCTGGTCTACAAAGTGACTTCCAGGATAGCCAAGACTGTTACACAGAGAAACCTTGCCTCAAAAAACAAAAACCAAAAAAGCATAGATTTGCTTTTTAAAATGTCTACCCTGTATCAAGAAACACAACAAAGGTGCTTTAATCTAGAATGGGAACAACATGATCAAATTCCATCCTAGCTTGAGCTTTTCTTTTCTTTTTTTCTTTTTTTTTTTTTTGTCTAAATAAGTCAGAAAACAAGAGTTTATTTTCAATTTTGGACTTGTAAAAATTTTTTCAAAATAGAGCATATTTACGATGCTGCCTATAAATAAACAGAAGCATTTGTAGCTTAAAATTGCTGATCCTATAAATTTGATGCTGGGTAGACTTCCATGTCACTGCGTAGGTATTTCCTATGCGACCTTACTCTGGGTAGTGGGAGTCACGTCAGATGTCCTTCTTTATGAAGCTCAGCACTTTGGGGCCTCAATCCACTTCTGTATCAAAATGGCAAACCTAATTTCTTACTGCTTGCATTGTCCTTGTATACTCTGCCCGTGTTTCAGAATTATTTTAGTTGCAACTGTTGTATACCCATCTTTTTTTTTTTTCCAAGACAGGGTTTCTCTGTGGATTTGGAGCCTGGCCCAGAACTAGCTCTTGTAGAGCAGGCTGGCCTTGAACTCACAGAGATTCACCTGCCTCTGTCTCCTGAGTGCTGGGATTAAAGGCGTGCACCACCACACCTGGCTTTTTTCTTTATTTTTTTGTATACCTGACTTAATCAGTGTTCTATTTCTGTGGAGAGACACCATGACCACTGCAACTTTATAAAAGAAAGCATCTAATTGGGGCTCGCTTGCAGTTTCAGAGCTTTGGTCCATCATGATCATGGCAGGAAGCATGGTGGGATGCAGACATATATGGTGCTGGAGGGGCAACTTAGAATTCTACATCTGGAACCACAGGCAAGAGAAAGAGAGAAACTCTATGCTTCAAATGGGCTTTGTGAAACCTCAAAGCCCACCCCCAGGGACACACTTCCTCCAACAAGGTCACACTCCTAATCAAATAATGTCACCCCATGAGCCTACAGAGGTCATTTTCATTCAAACCACTACAATACCTAATAATGTCAGATTTTATTTTGCAAGGCAGTCCTGATAGTGCTGATACACTATCTTAGTTACTATTCTACTGCCAAGAAATGATAAGGCGACTTATAGAAGGGAATATTTAATTGGGGACTTGATTACAGTTTTAGAGGGTTAGTCCATGATCAGCATGGTGGGAGGCACAGTGGGAGGCAGGCAAGCTTGGCACTGAAGTAGTAGCTGAGACCTTACATCTCATCTGCAAGATGGAGATAGAGAGAGCAAGACTGGGCCTGGCATGGGCTTTTGAAAGCTCAAAGCCCACCCCCCAGGGACACACTTCCTCCATGAAGACCACACCTCCTAATCCTTCCCAAACAGTTCTACTAACTGGGAGCCAAACCTTCAAATGCACGAGTCTATGAAGGCCATTATCATCAAACCACCACATGTGTCAGCCTTAACTCCACTGTGTTGTTCTCTTTTACATTTATTTGTAGAGTTCTCTATATTTATGTGTTTTTCTCTTTGTGCCTTTTCAATTTGGCATTTAGAAATGTTCATATTTTTGACAGGTAATGGTGGTGCATGCCTTTAATCCCAGCTATCGGGAGGCAGAGCCAAGAGGATCTCTGTGAATTCAAGGCCAGCACGGTCTAAAAGCGAGTTCCAGGACAGCCAGGGCTACACGAGAAACCCTGTCTTGAAAAAACAAAAAAGAAGAAGAAGAAGAAGAAGAAGAAGAAGAAGAAGAAGAAGAAGAAGAAGAAGAAGAAGAAGAAGAAGAAGAAGAAGAAGAAGAAGATTTTATACATTTTACTAATACTTTTGATAATTCCTCTACTGGCTTTTTTCTCATTTCAACTTAAGTAAAACTTCCGCAGTATAAAGTGTGAAATCTAGGTGATTATATATTTTCAAAAAAATAACTCAGTGAAGTCCACATTTTTAAAAAGCTAGTGAGATGGCAAGTGGGTAAAGGCATTGCCACCAACCCCGATGAACCGAGTTCAATCCTGGGACCTACACAGTGGGAAGAGAGAATCTATTTTCTCAAATTGTCTTCTGAACTCCACACACTTCTGGAATGTGTGCATGCACACATACACTAGGTAAATAAATGTAATAACAAATTTTAAGGCAAATGTAAAACCATACTCAAAATAACAAAAAGAACAAGAAGTAGATATAACAGCAAGTCTCTAAAACTTAAAATTTGAGATAGGAAGGAAATAAGTTTATACAACTCCAACTCACTCATCTATGTTTGTCCTCATGTCTGCTGGACCTTGATTCATGATCACAATATCCATCCATCCATCCATCCATCCATCCATCCATCCATCCATCCATCCATCCATCTACCCATCCATCCATCCATCCATATACCCATCTACCTACTTATCTATCTCTGTGTCTGTCTATCTATCTACCTACCTATCTATCATTGTGTGTTTGTGTGTGTGTGTTGTACATAGTCATTTTCTTGGCCCTCTGATCTTTAATCTTTTTCCACTAAGGACCTGGCCTTCTCTGCCTCCTTATTTTTTCTATATTAAGCACTCCAATTTGTTATCCTGACTGCTTAATTTTATTTTTTATACTTTTGATGTTTAATCTCAACTATTACCCCGATGAGATCTAGAACCACTCGGGAGACAGGCCTTACGGCAAGTCTGTTGGGGTTTGTCTTGATCAGGTTAATAGAGTGGAAGACTGGACCACTGTAGGTGGCCTCATTTCCTAGGCTGACATCCTGGCCTCTATACAAGGAAACAAGAGAACTGCGCATAAGCATCCATCTCTCCCTACTTCCTGACTGTAGATGCAATGTGGCCAAGCTTTTGTAGGCTCCCATTGCCTTGGCTACCCGTCCGTGGTGGATGGTGCCTCCAACTGTAAACCAAAATAATCCCTTTCTCCCATAAACTGCATTTGTCAGGGAATTTAGCACAGCAACAGGAAAGTGACTAATATATAATATATAATACTTAACTTCGATCTCTATCGGTCTTTTTCCAATGTTACTATTTGAGCTAGCATGATCAGGGTCTTTAGAGGACATTCTTTTTTCACCTCAGAATTTTCATTTCTTTTTGAACTTTCATTTCCTTGGTTACTCTCCCCCCCCTTTCTCTCTCTCTTCTTCTGTTTCTACATTGCCTTTTTTCTCTGAGTTATGTGAATCTCTCCTCCTATCTTCTCCATTTTCCTGTGTTCTCTCTCAGTATTGGGACCTTCCTCTTCTCTTATACTCCTTTCTATCTGCTGAGATCTCTTTCATGTCTTCTAGACCACACTCTCCTGCTCCTGTGCCTACTTCTGCTGTGGGTCCTTGCTCCACTGTTCTGTGTTTGCTTCTGATTGGACCGTGATCTCTAATGCTACCCTTTGCTTTCGGCGGGCTCATGCTCACTACTTTTGGATTCTGTTCTTCTTCTTGAATTCTGACCCTTTCCTGATCTTTTCCTTTAGAGTCAGACATTCCTAATATTCTTGTGAGCCCTTCTTTTCTCTTTGACTTTATCTCTCTTTTGATTTGCCTCCTTTTTTCACTCAGTTTTTTATTATATTTACCATGGTTTTTTTTCCCCTGAATTTCTTTCTGATGTTTTTCTCTTTGCAGTAAGATATGGTTTTAACCTCTTTCTTTTCTCCTTTCTATCTGGACTCTCATGTGTGTCTATTATCAGACACGTCTATGTTATTTTCTTTCTTTCTTTTTACTATAACTGGCTCATTTTAATTTTTTATTTTATCTTATTCAGTTCACTCTTACCCCTTCAATCCACCTTTTGTCTCTTGACACACTCATTCTCTGAGCTCTCTGAGTGTCTTCCCTGTAATGCTGAGCCCTTTCACTATATCGGAAATGGTTCCTTGATCTGCATTTAGGAGTTCACTAATGTCCTCTTCCTTTACTATTCCTGTGAGACCAGCAGCTAAGAGTCTTCTCTGTAGGAAGTGGCTGGGAGCCCTGTCTGTCCTCCCCCATACCCCACCCTGTTTTTTCTTTCCTTGCCATCAGCTTTAGGAAGACTTTTCTCTGATAGTAGAAGGGGTCTCTTCCACATGGACAACAGACAGAGGCCGTGCTTCAAGACTTTCAGGCTCAACTCTACCTGACCTTGTTCTTGAACTTATTTTTTACAGACTACTGAAGATCAGCGAGCTGGATGTTTCTGTTCTTCAGTACTGTTCCACTGTTGTTTTGCCTGTGTACGAAGTGCTTGGACTTTCTGCACAGGACCCCAGAATTTTGTTTTTTTGGTTTTTGTTTTTTTTGGTTTTTCGAGACAGGGTTTCTCTGTAGCTTTGGAGCCTGTCCTGGAACTAGCTCTTGTAGACCAGGCTGGCCTCGAACTCACAGAGATCCGCCTGCCTCTGCTTCCCAAGTGCTGGGACTAAAGGCGTGCACCACCACTGCCCAGCTTCTGTTTCTTGAAGAATGTTTTAAAACTAAGCATTCTGAGTTCACGTGATATATAGGCTCAGGGTTTTTAAACCTATTTTTTGTTTGTTTTTATAAGATACATTTATTATGTATGCAGCGTTCTGCCTGTATTCCTGCAGGTCAGAAGAGGGCACCAGATCTCATTACAGATGGTTGCTAACTACCATGTGGTTGCTGGGAATTGAACTCAGGACCTCTGGAAGAGCAACCAGTACTCTTAACCTGTGAGCCATCTCTCCAGCCCAGTTTAATTTTTTAAGACAGGATTTCTTTGTGTAACAGTCCTGGCTGTCCTGCAACTCACTTTGTAGACTAGGCTGGCCTTTTACTCAGAGTTCCGCCTGTCTCTGTCTCCTAAGTGCTGGGATTAAAGGTGTGTACCACCACGCCCAGCTTTTAAACCTAATTTTATAAGCTATACTGCATCATGAATTTGAATGTTAGTTTTGATTCACGGATTTTTCTTCTTCTGGAGGATTCGCTTATAAGTGTATTGGGTCTTCTCCATCCCTTATAGCTGGGTTTTTTCTGAACATTTCACCTTTTTATCATATATCATGAGTTTTTGTTTTGCATGTCAAACATGTCCATGTCTTCTTTGTATGCCCTGTTGAATTTGGACTCCCTTGTACCCCTTGTAAGTTACTTCTTAGGACCCTTGTCTCACTTTGGGCTTTTTTTAAATCTCATTTACAGCTTCTTTATCGTGTCCTTCTCAGGACTGCATTTCTGATTTGTGGTGCTTTTGTCTGTTGTTGCTTCCCTGGTTGGGTCGCTATTGGAGTGGTGGACTACAATTTCCTTTCTGCTCTAAAGTTGGGTCTTGGATGGTCTTTATAATCCTATTTTAGACTCCTGATTTATTTCCTCTTAAAAATAATTTTGCAGAATCTTGGAAAGATGGCTCAGGGGCAGAGACAACACTTGCTGCCAAGCTCAAGTTTGATTTCAAGCACCCACATGATAGAATAAGAGAACCCTAAGACAATTCTGCAGATTTGTCTTTAGACGTCTACACTTGAACACAGGCACCTACACACACACACACACACACACACACACACACACTCATTTTAATGTGTGGCAAGTGGATGCTTTCTCTGCTTGTTCAAAATGTTGGATTTTCCAGCACAGGTGTTTCTACAGCAAGGATGAAGCCTTACTCAACAGCACCCTCTTCTGTTGGTGCACTGAAACATTTATTTTTTTTATATTACTGTTCATTAACCTCAGCTCTATGTGGTACCAGATCCATGAACATGCTATGGAAACAAAGCTACATCCCCAGGGTCCCTGAAATATATTTAATGAACAGTATCTTTGGGGGTAATGTTAGGGAAAGTTTGGCGTCTTAGATTCCATGGAATCTTTGTTCTATGGGTTTTTATATAAATCCTATCTTTGTTTCCACAAGGGCTCCAGAGCTGTACTGATCTCAGATATTTATTCCCCATCCAAATAGTAGTTTGCAGTATTGTGTCATGAGTTAAATACAATTTTATCCTGCTTGTTGGCTTTATTTTTTAAGTATGTATGGACTCAGATTTAAGTAGCTATTGTTTTCAGAGTCCTCATTTTCTTGCCAAAAATTGTACATACCAATATTAATTTTTAGGCAAGACTTTCATATGGAAATTACATAATAGGCCTAGTTTATTGGGTTCATACTAAAGAAGCAATATTTTCTTCAGACAAGACAAAGGGCCAGTGAGATGGCTCAGAGAGTAAAGGTGCTTGTTACCAAGTGAGTTTGATCCTTGGAGACACAAATGTTAGGGGGAAAAAAAAAGACCAACTCCACACACAATACACATAATGTTGTGTGTGTGTGTGTGTTTGTAGGAGAAAAGATCAAAACAAGTAAATGAGAAAATAAGAGGGAAATTTAAATAGAGAAAATGGTTCTCCCACGTCTAAGCAATTTTATCCTTCCTTCTCAGAGTATTGTGAAAAGGACCTATGACCCATGTACCCACGGTTAGCAGTCTGTCCTACAGTCACTATGTCCAGAGCCATCTGAAATGGTATATTTAATGGTGTTACAATCTACACTATTGGTATATGTAGCCAATTTCCAGAGACAGTGGCTGCTCTAGCTTCATAGAGCTGAATTTGGCATCCATCTATATTTCGGATTACTCCTTGCTGGGAAACTGCATTCTCTCCAGATCCTTGGATGGCGGGATAGAGAATGTCAGCACCTGATCAGATATGAGAGAATCTCTCCATGTGAGGTTTTCCTGGCATGTTAGAGGGACTACCCCCAGGACCTGGCCAGGAGAGAAACCTGATACAGAACATAACTGTTTAGTTCGTCAGTTGATTTCTTACCATCTTGACTAGGACCCAGAATAGCTGGACTGTGGTCCCTCAGAGTACCAGGATAATGGGAATCAGAAAGAGAAAGAAGAGCTGAGCGGTGTTCAGTCAAGTCCCTTCAACCACTGACTGACCGAGTGACAGGCCTGACCAAATCCATCAGTCTCGGTTCACCAGGAGTAACTGCTGCCTGTCCCACTGCCTGGCATCAGACAGCCCGCCGTATCTCCCATGACATCCACATCTATGCTCACACTTAACTAGTCACCAAGATGACTCTCATTCCTTTATCTTCCTCTCTAACCCCAAAGTCTCAAACTGGCCCGCGAGGATCTGCTTCTTGGCCAAGTTAAAATCTGAAATGGCAAATACGCACGAACTACGAGTTTATCTGGGGAAAGTGAACAAGTGGGCAACAAGAAGCCACATGAAGGCAGTGGCGGCAATAGGTAGGCAGCAGTGGCTCCCTCTGTCTCATGCTCACCCCCACTTCCTTATCTCGCTCTTCACTTCCTCTTGGGAGTGGTTTCCTTTATTCTGTGCCTGTTAGTCTAATCATCCCCTTAACTGAAGTCACTTCTTGGTTCACATCTGCGGCGGGGTGACTTTCTGCCACGCAAACTGGACATCATTTCTGGCTTTCTTCCGCTGTCTCTCACCAGCAAAGCTGTCTTTCCCAGCCAGCCTCACCTGTCCCACAGGTGGTCTCTGCCTGTCTTACACACCCAAACCTCCCTGCACACTCTACTGCACCTGCCTAGATGTTCTTTCTAGCAAAACTCAGCTCAAACATTAACTGTCCCTTGGTTTCTCCTTAGCTAAGAGTTCTCTCAGTGAATGGGTTAGTGGCAATAGTTATAATCACTCATGTTCTCCAGACAACTGGGGAAGTCAGGGACGAAAATCTACTTACATTTGTATCCTTAGAATCTAACGAAGTTTGACAAGAGAAATCACTAACAACTAGATGACAAGTCACACTCCTGGGCCCAGCTCCCTTAATCCTCTTAGGTTATGCCATCCTGTAGTAATAAACTCAACCCAGAGCCAGCAAGATGGCTCAAAAGGCCAAAGTGCTTGCCATCAAACCTGATCGCCCAAGTGTGATCCCTAGGACCCACACTGCAAGGGAGAAGTGGCTCTCACACATTGTCCCCTGACATCAGTGCAATGCAACGAGTATTTTAAAAACTAAATTAAAGTCTCTATAGCTTTTAAAAACCAATTTTATTTTCAGATACTACTCGTCCAGTATGGACGGGGGTGCATCTTTGCTCTGAGTTTTCCCTTGTAAGAGTCCCAAGGCATTGTGTTCACCTCACTAGAAGGATTTCTGACTCCTCCATCATCAGCTCTGAAGTGACACAATTTGTCTACCCTTACTTCAGTGACTTCAGCGAGGCAAGTGTCCAAGAATGGAGAAGCCCAGAGTGAAGGGATGTGAACTCCATCAATGAGGGAGTGTGGGTGTCTCAGCCATCTGACAACCTACAACACAGTCATCCCATCCAGATGGCCTTCCCCTGCCCTTCCTAAGGACATGAATGGGTTTAGAACTTGCTTCCAGCTGGTTTCAGCTACGGGAAGGCCCCCCAGAGGAGGCCATACTAGGGTTGCAAAAGGCCTGTAGGTACTTCTTTCATGGCCCAAGCTCCCACCAGACAACATTACAAAGGGCTCTTTTTTTTTCTGTGAAAACAAAACTAACGAGTAAAGGGCAGGACAAACAAGGACATGGGGGGACATTAACAAGCCAACAGCAGGAAAACAAACAGGACCAGATGCATAGCTTGCCACCACTATTTTCTTTAGGTTACATTCATTGTTTGCCTCGTTTACACAGTAGGGGCAACTGTGGCTAACGGAAAAGTCGTCATGTGGCATCAACAACCAAGAGCAAACTCCTGAAAACTTCAGTGTATAAACAGCCACAAACACTAAATGAGCTAATTGCATCAAGCAGAAAAACGTTTATTTCTATCAAATTGAATACAAATCAATCTTCAAGCAAGATAACAAAAAAAAATCAAGTAATACAATGAACAGTTAGGATAGCATATACAGAACACATTCAGATACTCTGAATTAAGCACATATGCCAAAATCAGGAACACCGTCACACTAAAGAAAAACAGGCCTGCCGGCTCCTGGAAAACTTAAGCCATTTTTCACAGGCCAGTGAACTGAAGACAGGTGGCACTGGCTTAGAAGACTGCCTTGAACTTTGGGAGATCGCAGTGAGATGCCATCAAGGCGCAACACATTCCCCCAGAGATCTGTCCACCTCAAAAACAATAAATTCAGTAGTACACATTCTCAAAAAACTAGAAAAGCCTTAAGCCGTAACATCGCTTGCAGTTTCCACAAAGACAAAATTTTCTTCCCTTTTCTCTAATCCCAGAGAGGTAATGACCCTTGCAAAGGTTCTAAACAAGGATCTTTCATTGAAAGACACTGTGCTTCCTATAGTTGTCTGTCACTAGAGAGTCAGTCTATTTAAATGCCACATGGGGACCTTTGCTGTCTGGGCCAACAGCACAGCCTGTCTCCTACACACCCAACCACATACAGAAATGTCCAAACCATGGAGTGCCCAGGCACCGGTGATGGCATTTATTCTGCCAAGAACTGTGCCGTTTACACCAAAAATAAGGAAAAGCATTTATGGGTAACTTTCAGGTTTTAACAGATGGCAGGTTTTCTTCACATGGATGCATGGCTTCTGATACCTGAATTGAGGCCAGTCAGCCTGGGTCCAAACCCAGCCTGGTATTTAGAGGACTCTTCTAGCAAGTTCCTTTGCTTAAGCAGAGAGACTACATCACACACACACACACCCCAATGATGTCTGCCACTCTTCCTGAGCCCACAAACAGAACTGGGGGGGGTTGCTTAGGGTGAGACAGACAGCTAACATCCAATAAAAAGCCATGGTTTCTGAAGCAGGAAAACCTGGCAGTGGGTCATAGCTGTACTGTTCACTTGTATCAAGAGCCTGGGCAAGACTTCCCAACCTGGACTCCTTGTTCATAGGAAGGATTGGTTGTGTCTACCTCATGGGATGCTGGGAGTCACCAAGACACTTACTGAGGTCCTGAGAGTACACAGTCCACTCAGAAGGCCTCCTTCATGGCACCTTTTTGTCCTAATACTAGAGGAACCAACATTCAGGGTTTCCCAAGCTCTAAGCAAAAGGGTGGTGGGAGACGAACTGAAGAGCTGGGTGAAGTCTGTGAATTAAGTCAGACTGGAATCTCAGAAGCCACCCAGGCTCCTGGCTTCCATCTGAAGGAAAGGCATGCATGGTATGGGAAGGAAAGGATGCTTCTTTCATTCTACCCGTCAAGGCATTTTCGGTATTAACGCTCTTTTGACAAAGTCATTTAAAAAAGAACAGGCAAGTCTGGTGTGGAAAACCAGATGTCCTTTTCACGGCCAGTGAACGTGAAACTCAGCAAAGACCTTGGAAAAGACATTTTTGCCTCTTCCTGGTCTCACCAGCAGACAGACACTCCTGACCCCTAGTGTCCCAGTGCTAGCTACCATAGACTACTGAGCTTGAAATGCAAACAGAAAAAGATGGAGAAACAGAGTGTGCAGGCAGCGACCTGGTCACACCCCAATCTTTAAAAGATGTGAATAAGTTGGAAGTTATTCCCCCCCTCTCCTGGGTTACCCCAAATTCCTTTAAGTCTCTACTTCCCTTGGTTTGTGTTAATAATCTCAGGATGACCCTCCTCTAAACTGCACGGTTTCCCATGCCTGACCTGCCTATCCTGGACTTTTTATGTCTCCCCGACCCCTACCAAGTGACATCCAAATGTAAGCTTCCAACGTAGTCAGCATCAACTTGACAGTGCCCACATGGTCACAGGCCTGAGCCAGGCGTCTCCACTTGAGAGCATGCAGAGGGATGCTGGGCTGCATTTCCATTAAGGCAGCCAGAGAACATGCACACGGGGGGACACTGGGAGGAACCAGAGTCCAGGCAGTACAGTAAGGAAGACGGACTCATCAGCACACAGAACAGACCGCAGTGAATGGACCGGGAATTCACAGACACCTTCAGAATGTAATGTGTCAACACCACTAAAGTGCTAAGCCCGCCCCACACCCTGCCCCCACAGACTGTGAGATGTCACACCAGTAAGAAAGGACACTCCCTGGGGATAGGCGGGTGCTGGACACCTTAAGGCAGCAAGAAGAAATTTCACCTCTCTTCCCAGAGAAGAGTAAGAATTATACAAGGTGGCCAACAAGTCTGGAAACCAGGGAAGTCTTTTAACAAATGTTTTATTGACAAGATGATTGACAAAATATTAGCATCTTCATTTCTGGACTTTATGGCCACCTGTAGATTGCATCTTTGGAATAGGAAGAAAACAAAAAGATTCTGCGTCCCCACAGTGGTAAAGCTGTCTTAGTGCAGGTGCAATGGACATCTAGTTCAAGATGCTCCAAGCCCATGGGCTTGCTCCCTTTACTGACTTCTTGCCATCTGCTTGGATCACTTGCAAAAAACATTGTCAGCATTAATATTTAGCAGCACATTCAATATTCACCTTGCCTTGAATAAAGAAGCTGAAACCATCTCATTAGTCCAGTGATTTCCATATGATTGCTACTTCTATGCAGAAGATACGATCATCCCACATTTCCTTAAGTGAACGTTTCCCTTGGGTTTTTTTTTTTTGTTTGTTTGTTTGTTTTAGAATTTCCAAAGACTTTAGGGAATCGTTTTTAAACAATAGAAGTTACAGAGTGGGTTCAAGACAGTTAAAGCAGTTGTTTCACAAAGTGAGCTCTCTGCCTGGCTCAGATCCCAGTATGAAGGGACCGAATCCATCCAGTCCCCTGGTTCTCAGTCTGTAGAGAGAGGAGGTTAGAGGGATAAGGCAGAAGCTATCATGTTACTGAACATCTTATGAAGAGAGCGAGCAGATGAGAGAAGACACAGTCAGCAGAAACTAGGATGTCTGAGATCAGAGGGCGAAACAGTCGCCGTGGAGAAGCAGTCGCTGAGCGCAATTAGCATCAATTCAATTATCATCAAGGAGGGTATGGCGGAGGAGAAGCCGGGACCACAGCCCTTCAAGTTCTCAGGCTTACAGTGCTGTGGTTCAACAGCCTGTGGAGGGTGGCACGAACCAGAGATTCCACCACCGTTGCATGCAAAAAGCTTACGATAGCAGCGCATGGCTGCAACCCATCTAGAGTACGGGCTCAACACTGGTGGAAATCCAGCCTGGGCTCGCTTTCGCCCCTGCAGAGTTCTACGGTCTTTTCAAAGGCAGGAGGAGGGTTTCCTCATGACTTCTTTCTACCCACTAGATTTTTCCTCATTACTTCATCACTTAAACTAGAAAAGATGCTGCAAGCTATCTCAGCTAGCTTCTAATTTGGCCAGGGCACCAGGACTACACGCATGATTGAGTGAACGACCATGTCTTCTTGGTTCTTCCAAGGGCAGGCTCAGTATGCTTCTTTGGATTGAATAGGTGCAATCTTGTTTGAGAAAAGTGTGTAAACATAGGGCCATATCTTGTTAGTCTCCGTCCCAGAGAACTGGTGGAGCACTCCACGGCTCCTGAAAGACAAGCCAAATCAAACATCGTTTAGATTGTTCAACATCACAGGACAGGCAAAGAGCCGAGGTTAAAGCAGGCACCACCCCCTGGTCTGTTTATAGTTTGACAGTCACCCTAGTCTATCCCAATCACTTATTTACATGAAAGAATGTCAAAGTATCTAAGGCAATTAAGTAAGATAATGAGGGCTGGGGTGGGGGTGGGGGTGCATCGGAGCACCAAGATGAAACCTGTATAGTATTCATGAAGCCTCAACTCCAGCTGCTAAAACCCATCCAACCCCCCTCACCCCCACCCCCAAAAGTCCAGACATAATACAGACAGAGATAACTGGGTTTAAGCCCTCATGTTCTAACAGGTTCCTGAATAAAGATGCTGGCTTACCTCCCACAGACCACGCCACTACTTCCCCACCTTCTAGGAGGTGTGGACCTTCAGACGCATCTAGCTAGAAGAAGCATTACCTAGTCCAGCCCAGAGATCCTCCCATCAGGCCATATGACTTTTCTGGCGGGACCCTTCCACGAACACACTAGACACACACTCACTTGTACAGTTCGATGACGGGTTTTGCCGCATCCTTGTACCGTCGTAGTTTGGCAGCAACTGCTTCGGGTTTATCATCTTCTTGTTGGACAAGTGGCTCACCAGTGATGTCATCAACCCCCTAAAATACCAGAGGAGCCAGTTAACAATGGCCAACCAGTGGCCACTTCCAAGGTCAGAACAAGACCACATGATCAAAGTGAACTCCAACCACATCCACAACCCCAGGCCTGGGGCTTCGCTATGATGGCCTCATGTCCCCAGAAGGGCACTAAATCTGCCTTGACTGTTCACATCTGATAAACACATACCAGTGCTACAGCTAAATGGTACTTTTAAGTCTGTCTAAATTCTGGGAATCCTCCCTAAACAACATACCTACATAATGCCATGCTGGTCCCAATAAATAGTCCCCAAACTGGTTTTTGTTTCCTCCTAAATTCTGGCTTCTTATGGTGTGTGGGGGAACTGACTTAAAGACTTAAACTGGGGAGAGCAAGCAAGGTGGCTCATAAGCGAAGGTACTTGATGCCAAGCTTCATGAACCTGGACCCAAAGGAGACTCCTGCAAATTGACCTTAGTCATCCAAACTTGTGCCACGGCACTGCACAAGTATGTATCTGTATGAACATGGACACAAACAAGTAACTGTAATAAAAGGGGCAAAAAACAGAAAAAAAAATTGGTTCTGTATCATCTCTGTCAGCTTTCACACTGCTACGGAGCAGTCTCTGAAACCAATGACACATCCTGAGGTTTATCAATAGGCCTAATTTAAACACCCAGGACCATCAGGGACAAGCATTTTAAGAAATGAGACATTAAAATATATAAAAATTTCAGTGGATGTGTTTGTACATGCCTTTAATGCTAGCAGAGGCAGGTGGCTCTGTCTGTAAGTTCAAGGCCAACCTGATCTACATAGTTAGCTTCCAAAGAGCCAGGGATACACAAGCAAATTTCCTTTTTGGTACTTTGAATCCTCTAGGAAGCACAGCGACCTACACACAGCACAGTAGTAACATCAGAATTCTGCTCCCAAGCCCACACTGTTCTCTCTAGGGAAAGCTGCAGAGTGAGTCTGTCAAAGACAGGCTAGGGAGGAACTACAAGACTCAGGCAACTCACATTGACCATGAGAAGCTGCCCAGGAATTTAAAACACGTTGAAATCCTGCTGCAGCCGGGGGCCACACTGATGACACATTACAATACACACCATTATCACAGGTGGAGTGGCAGCATGGCAGAAATGCAGAGGCCATGACTGATCTATGTTTTACTGATGGTCACAATGCTTAAAGTACCAGAAAACACAGCGCTGCTTCCAGAAAGAAGAGAAGGACACCCACCCGGGCAGCAACCTCACTCTACCCTGAGGAGACACCAGTGGCTGATGGAGCTGGCCATTCACTTCCACAGCTGTCTCTGGAAACAGCGTTCACTGTAATCAGGGCTTCTTTCAGGAAGAGTTGAGCTTTGGAAAGTAACACCCTAATAAGTAAAGGTTTTCAGATATTGTAAGAATTGATGAGCATGTCTGAATAAGGCCAGAGGAGCCTTTGAGACAGGCTTCTGTTTTTCTGTCTATGTTTTCAAACTCCTTTCTACTCCCCCCTTTTATTTTCCTATCACCATATCTTGGGTTACACTTCAGTGGCATACTGTCTACCCAGCCACTCAGAAGGTTGGGACCAGACTAGTCAAAACAATGAACCTGGGTCTATGGAGTAAGTGAAAGACTGAATGAGCAAACCAATTAGCTAGGGTGGGGTCCTCTAATGCTCATCACAAATGAACTGGCATCAGTAAGGACAATATTGGCACAATGGTGACCAGCAGTGGTGATACCACCTTAAAGTAGCTTTTCACTGTTTCCATCTATACTCAAGGCTTTTTTCCATATAAAGATTTGATACCATGCTACCTATTCCAGTCCAGAGATAACAGGCAGAATCCATGCATTAGTTCAGTCAGTCATTATCAGGAGTCAAGAGAAAAAAAAATTAACAGGAAGATAACTTTAAGTAGCCTGAACCAGACATGGGATGCACACCCAGAATCCCTCAGGCCTTTGGAAGACCAAGGCTAGAGACCTTTGAGTTAGAAGCAGGTATGGGGGGTGGGAGGGTTAATCAGGAAACGGAGGTGTACGTGCCTCTGTGGTAGGATTCTTGATAAGTGTACACAAGGGGCTCAGGAGTTCTGACCCCCAAAACGGAAGGGCAGAGAAAACTCATTCTTTTGACCAATTCTGTAACCTAAGACCACGCAGACACAGTCCTACGGATGAACATTCCTTTTATTTGCTTTTGGGGCAACTGTAAACAATGAAACAAGCACCATTCTCGCAAACGCACACTGTCATGTGGCTCTACAAGGGACCACCCCAGCACTGAGTCTGAGGTCAGTCCAGTCTACACAGTGAGATCCAGGACAGCCAGACCCACATAAAAGAGACCCTGTCTCAATCAATCAATCAATTAACCAACCAATGACCATCAATAGGTGGGTGTGGGAGCACACACTTTTAATGCCAGCACTCAGAAGGCAGAAGCAAGCAGATCTCTGTGAGTCCCAGGACAGCCATGACTGTTACACAGAGCACTGTCTCAAAAAGCCCCACCCCCAAAAGATAAACAAATAAATGTCAATAGTTTAATAAAAATCATGAAACCAAAAGGAGGAGGCCACTTTCCCCAAGTCACCAGCAAGGCTGCCTTGCTAAGCCTTTAGTCCTAGCTCTCCCCTTTGACTACGACTGAATCTCAACTTTGTCTATGTTTCTTGGCCATATAGATTTTTTTCCCCCTGGACAGGATGCTCAAGTCCCCTACCCAGCACTCGGTCTATCTTACCAGCACTTGAGGAGGGTTGAAGTCCAAGTTATAGACTCTCCCGCTAGAAGGGTGAATCCATCTTCGGCTCAGACGATCTTTAAGTGTCTCAAAAGGAATATTTAGACTAATCACTAGGTCCACATCACAGATTCTGTCCAAGGCTTCTGCCTGTACTAATGTCCTCGGGAACCCTAAGGGCCAAAACAAAAGATCAATTGCAAGACACCATCCACTACTGAGTATGGGGAATAATAAAATCTACATAATCCAAAAGGAGCTAACTAATAATTTGTAACTACCTCTGTAAATATGTTCTTTCATAGCCCAGATTACATGCATGGTCTAGGAGTCATATGATTCAGAGTAGACTGCACTGAACCAAATGAAAGCCCAGCCGGGGCTAAGCTTTGCCTTCACCACCCCCATGTGCTGTTAAGCAAGTTGTACTTTCTTTACTTCCTCTTCTGCTAGAGAGAGAGTTCTATCTGGAGCCTTTTAGCTTACAGTCTGTTACCACAAGTAACTGCAGGCATAGCTTTGAAATCCTGAATCAACAGGCGCCTTTACCCAGATATTCACCCGGCACTTTACGTACCATGTAACCTAACAATTCCATATGGCACACTTGAAATATGCCAGGAAAATGGTTGCAAACTCTCACGATTCCAGTATTTGGGAGGCTACACCAAGAGGGTCATGAATTCCAGGCCAGTTTGGGAAATAAGTGAGACCCTGTCTCAAAAAGAAAAAAAAAATTCACCTAAAATATCCGAGCCTGACTAAATATGGTGGAACACACCTTTAAACCCAACACTGGGATCGGCAGAACTTTGAGGCTAGCATGGTCTACATAACAAGTTTCAGGCCAGTCAAGACTTTACAGGGAGATGATCTTTAGCTAAGCCTGGCTGTAAAAGTAACAAGTCCTTTGTTGCAAAAATTATAGGTCTGTCTACTTTTCTAAATGTGAAAAAAATTAACAAAATATAAATCTGGGCTCATAGGCATTGCCTTTTTTTTCATAATAAAGTATGAGTCTCAGTCACAGTGTTGGAAGTGGCTATGGGACAAGGAAGAAGGCTAGCTTGCCTTTTAGTTCATTCCCAAGCATTAGTTAGAAGGGGCAGACCTTGAAGAGACTCATCAGGACAAGTGTATCCTAGACCAAAGGCCCTGGAAATACTCTGAGTCTCCACAGGCATCTGGGCTACTGTCATGGGTACTGGAGAGCAGGCTGTCACTTTGAGTAGACGTAAAGGCTTTGAAAATGCCATTTAACTACTTCCAAGATTTTCAAAATGGAATTCTTAGCCTCAGCTTTATATTCAGTTTTAGGGTTCAGGCCTAGACAGGAATGCAGACTAGGGTCTTAGGGCCTGGAGGTGGTAGGTGGTGCCTTCTTCAAACTGGTCTACATCACTGTCTCAAGCTGGTCTGAGCACAGCAAGTCATTTGGATGTAATTCTAACGTCGCAGGCTGCCAAGAACACCACAAGGGAAAGTCCGGTGAACGTGGCTCTTTAACCACTGTTGGCAATGCATTTTTTAAATGAACAAGCTGAAAGAGTCCAATGTCTGTGTGAACAAGCTATTCATATATGTTGGGAGCCACGCAGTCTAGTTTCGGGCCAGCATATGAGTGCTTGTCCAGCGGGTCTCCAGTTGAGGCAAAAGCCCACAGACAGGGACAGTCTCAGTCAGCAAGGACCAGTGAACTTCAGGACAGCACAGAATACTGCTGGGACCATGCGGCCTGCATGTTCTCTTCTCTCTTGTAATATTGATGATTCTCTTGACAGTTTTAGTGCAATTTTGTCAATCATGCATGGGACAGATATGATCATTCCTGGGAACCCTGGTTTTTTCTCGAATATTTTCCCTAAAATCCTTTGGGAGCTGGCGTTTCTCAGGTTTCTTATCTGGGGGTGCCAGCTGTCACTTCAGACCTGGGGAGCTGTTCTGATTCAGTGCTGACAGGATCGGAAGCAAATCACCCCTATTTCTGTAATTATGTTTTGAACGATATTGTTCTTGAAAATGTGTGCCTATGTTTATCACCCTTAGTTTTGTAAAGACAGGATGTACCAGGTTCAGTGTTGGGCCAAGCTAGCAAAATGATGAGTGTTGTTCTGGGTTTAAAGGTGTTTTGATGTAAAAGCTGGGAAAAACATATGTGGCATATTTGTTTTTGCCGGAGGTTAATGTTGGAGGACGGGGAAAAACGTGTTTGTTAGTATGGAAAAATATGCTTGTTTCTGATGTATAAGTAAAGATGGCTGGAGCTATTCGGGGCCAGCCGCTTGTGTGAAACCCATCTGGTGGAAAGACACTCCACTTCTTCACCGACACCCCTTCCCCATCTCAGGATCTGAACCCAGGCTGCACTTGGACCACGGCAGATAGAGACAGAGGGAGGGAGATTCAAGAAATGTATGCATTTTGTTTCTCTGATCTATATAGCTAGCATTTGATATCTGTTTGATCCCACTTCCTTTCTAGAGATTGACTCTGGGAACTGAATGAGACTTAAACTCCTGGAACAATGACCGAATTGTTAGGATATTGGCTTGTGAAAAGAACCCCTGTATAAATTTCAAGTTAAAATATGATTCATGAAAAATCTTTAAATAGAAAAATCCGTATCAGTCAGGTGGTGGTAACTCATGCCTTTAATCCCAGTGCTGGGAAGGCAGAAGCAGGCAGATCTGTGTGAGTTCTAGGACAACCAGGAGTGTTACACAGAGAAACCCTGTCGGGGCAGGGAGGGGAAGAGAAAGGAAGAAATGAAGGGAGGGAGAGAGGAGAGAGGAAGGGAGGAAGAAAAACTCATATTTAAGAGAAGCCATTTCTGGGGGTGTGGAGAGCAACTCAGCAAGAGGGGAGGCTGTGAGACCCTGGACTCAAAACTTAGAACTTGTGTTTGCACACACATACACATACAAGGGAGAGAGTGATGGGAGAAACAGAAGGAAGGAGAAAGGGAGGAGGGCAAGACAGACAGGCAGGCAGGCAGAAAATATGAACCTGACTGAACAGGCTATTTACTCATGATGGTGAGCCCAGAGACCTGCCGACCCAGTGCAGTACTTACCCCACTAAACTCAGTTGCTGCCAGACCCTGAGACCTGTGTAGTAGTGCCTATTTCTGAAGCGCCCAGAACTCAGGAAGATGCAACCTGGGCAGGACAGTGAACGTGGATGGGCTGCACGTACAGACTTGGTCAACAGGTGGCAGCATTTACAACTTTTCCATACATAGAGAATTACAACTGGGCAGGGAGGGATGCTGACCCTCTGGTCAACATCTGGGAGGAGCTGAGACGGGGGGGCTGATGAGATTCTCAGGTCAGTCTGGCGACAGAATAAGGCCCAGCCTCAGAGATGATATCAGGGAAAAGGAGAGAAAATTATTTGCGAATGTTTGGGACACAGGATGCTGGCTGCCTTGTGTCTGATTAAATATCACAGCAAAGCAAAACAAAGACCATGCTAGCACCCGGCGCTTGCCTCCCATGCACACACAGCTTACAGGATTGTCTTCCTCATTCTCCCACACTTATCACCACTTGCCCCTTAATCCAGCCTAGAAAACATGCTCTGGCTCAGGCCAAAGAGCCGCTCTAGATGGCAACTGGGAACTGCCACACTGCGCCACTAACCAACGGGACCTGTGCAGGACAGTGAGGAGTGGCTAAATTCCTTCTGCCGCTGGGATTTGGCACCTGGCACCCCTAACCATGCCACAAGCCTGCGGAAAGCGGCCGGAGCAGAGCGCCACGGCAACAGCTGGGAGCAGAGGCGGGGGCGATGGGATCAGGCTGCATCTGCTTTTCTAACTTGGAGAGCAGTGTCAGGGAGGTGCAGAGCCAGGCTCTAACAGGACCTCTGCCTGGTGGAAATAACTGGACAGTTCTGCAAGGCCACTAGATGTAGCAATCCTGTTCCTCTCTGAGAGAGAACCATCACAGCTGGGCTCAGTTCCAGTCTTCTAAGAGTTTCCCAGTAGAAATGTATGTTAACCAACATCTGCCCGGGCTTGCTGGCACCTTCAGAACAGTTCCTCCCCTACCTATCAAGTCTGTAGTTACTTCCACCCAGCCCAACGGGGGCTACTCCCAGTTATGAGCCACGGGGACTAGCTATGGCAGGAGGCAAATCTCCCAGTCTTACCTAGCGAGGGAGTGCAAACTCTTCATACTAGCCCAGAAATCCTTAGGAACCACAGTGAAGCTTATGTTACTGAGAACTTTTCTCCTCCCCTTGTGTGACTATCCCGTGTTTACCTATGCAACCTCATTAACAGACCGTAAGAATAGGAGGTGGTAGCTTGGTACACCAGCAAAAGGGCTGTGGGCTCTGCAGTCTCTGCTGTGCTGAGCACTCTAGAGTCCCCCCCCCCTTCCCCGCCCCAGCTCACTGCAAGGGTCCTGGGAGACATGGAGACCTCTGGACTAACAGTTCCTATCCTGCATGTCCGATATCTACATGATGATTCATAACAGTAGCAAAGTCACAGTTATGAAGGAGTGACTAGGGCTGGGGTCACCACATAAGGAACTGTATTAAAGGGTCGCAGCCCAAGGAAGGCTGAGAAGCACTACTCTAGAACCTGAAATACTGGGATACAAGAGATGTGCACTAAGGGGCCCTGCCCTTAAGAGCTTATGAGGAAATGGCTTAGCAAAGAACTGAGACAATGCTGGAGTGTGCTTGGGGGCGGGGGGGGGCTTTCAAATTCAGAAACTGTGAGCTAGACAGCACAAACCTATATCCCAGCCCATGAGAGGGTCCTGGTTCACGTTTGGAAGCAACTTAGGATGAAGAGGATTTACCACTTGGTTTACATGTTCCCATGAGAGTCCATTATAAGAGGCAGGTGAATCTCTGAGTTTGAGGCCAGCCTGGTCTACAGAGAAGGTTCCAGGGTAGCCAGGGCTATACAGAGAAATCGTGTGTGTGTGTGTGTGTGTGTGTGTGTGTGTGTGTGTGTGTGTGGTGGCGGCAGTGGTGGTGGTGGTGCTAGGGGTATTAAATAAAAGAAGAAAAAAAAAAGAGCCCATTGAGAGATGCCAGGGCAGGAATCATGGAAAGATGCTTACTGACTTGCTCCCAGGCCCACATTCAGCTGTCTTTCCTAGACTTCCCAGAACCATCTGCCTAAGAATAGGACTGCCCACAGCAATCAACAGCTGTGAAATTCCCACACAGACATTCTCCTAGGCCAGTCTGAGGGACACCATTATTCAGATGAGATCCCCTTCTCAGCTATTGTATCAGGCTAACAAATGAACCAGCACACAGAAGCAGGAGGACCAGAATTGTATGTCGTGAAGCCAGCCTGGTTATGAGACCCTCAGAAAATCTGCCTCTCAAAGGGACCTTGTCATATAAAGGCGAATTCTCATTAGGCAAGAATTTTTGGAAACTGAGACCTCCTGAAATCCTCTGGGAAGGGTCTCTGCAGTCTAACCAAGTCCTTGGGCTTTACTTCTATCTATAAGCACGTTGGTTTGCCAGGATATATGTATGAGTGCCTCATGCTTGGTGGGTGCTTGCAGAGGCCATAAAAGCTCTTGGCTACCCTGGCGTTAAGAGATGATTGTGAGCTGTCTTGTGGGCGCTGGATACTGAATCCAAGTCCTCTGCTCTTAACCACAGAGCAATCTATCCTGCCCCAAATCTTTGTTCTTAAACCAGTTATTCTAATACTGAGCCCCCTTTCCCCAAGGGAAGATGCCCCTGTGAGGAAGCAGGAGCTACCATCTGCAAACCCTTGTATAAAGGCTCCTCTGTTTAAGAACCCTCTGTTCTCTGTGCACAGACAAGTTGGGGACAAACTGGTCCCACTGTATCTCAAGACAAAGGGACAAAAGATTTCCCCACAGGCCCATTCATTCCTGCACTTAGGAAACTAGCTGGCCAAACATCCCGAGGCCTCAGTCACTGGCTGCAGGTGAGGTCTTTCTGAGACAGAACGTTCAGGAGCCTTTGCCATGTAAAAAGTATGACTGTAAATGCTGACGACCCCTCTATAAACACAGACACAGTGTCTGCCTACCATGTGGGGGGAGGGCAGGGAGCTGAGAAACCAAATATGCAAATAAATATGATGCCATGTGATTCTGACAAGAATGAGCCAGACCTAGTGACAATCCGATAATCACAGCTATCAGGAGGCGGAAGCAAGATTAGGAGTTTAAAGTCACCCTTGGCTACATGAGAAAATCCAAAGCCAGCCTGGGCTATATGAGACTGAGACTCTCAAAAAAATCTGGGGTGGGGGGGGGAAACCACTGTATAAATAATATTAATATCATTAACACATGCCTACAATTTAACCAAACATATGTCCAGAACCCCTTAAGAGTTCCATGCTTGTGGGCCAAGTGTGCTTGCACATGGTGGCACACACCATTAATCCCAGCACTTGGGAAGGCAGAGGCAAGTTGATCCTCTTGGTCTACAAATCAAGTTCCGGGATAGCCAGGGCTATTACAGAAAAACCCTGTCTCAAACAAACAAACAAACAAACAAAACAATTATTTCCATGCTTGTAACCAATATTTATAAAGCCTATTTATATCAAAAGCAGGCCTCTTTTACAAATGGGAAAAATAATTCAAAAGTAGGTTGGTTGTCAGATGGTGGTGGTGCACGCCTTTAATCCCAGCAGGGGAAGAGGCAGGTGGATCTCTGTGAATTCGAGGCCAGCCTGGTCCTCAAAGTGAGTTCCAGGACAGCCAGGGCGAAACAGAGAAACCCTATCTCGAAAAACCAAAAGGAAAAGGGGAAGGAAAAAAAAATCAAACCCACAGAGCTGCATTAGTTACTCGGAAGGCTGGCTAAGGCAGGGCAATGGAGGCCAGCCTGAGCAACTTCACAAGTATTGTAGTTCAGTGGTATGGCACTTCCTGAGCATCACACGGATTGACTGTGATGGAGAATGACTGCCAACCCAGCACTCAAGACAGAGAAGCAGGAGAAGGAGTCAAGGTCAGCCTCTACTGTAGAGGAAATTGGGAACCAATCCAGGATACAGAAGCACCTATAACAAAAGGAGGGTCCAGGATAAAGATGTCTCTTCATGTCCCCGTTGAATGTAACTCAACAATTATTGCTATTTAGAAAACCATTAGCTGGTCTCACTAAAACTAGACTCACACCCAGTGAAGCTCTGTGCTTTCCCTCAGCATACTATTTAGATGAAAATAAAATTATTCTATTTCATTCATAAAATTATGACGATATTTAACAACCTTGTTAAAAAGTAGAATCTTGAGGACCAAAGTGATGGTTCCATAGTTAAGAACACTCCATGTTCTTCCAGAAGACCTAGTTAGAAGGCCTCCTCAGGCACAGGCTCATACATGACATACACTTAAACATACAAATGAATTTAAAAGATAAATTTTTTAAAAAGTAGAACCAAACAGGACTTGGCAAAAATGATCTGATCAAGTCAGGTGGCGGTGGTGGCACACACCTTTAGCTCCAGCACTGGGAGCACAGAGACAGGCAGCTCTCGAGTTCAATACAGATTGAGGTGCAGTACAGTCAGGGTTGCAGAGAAACCCTGTCTCAAAACCCCCTCCCCCAAAATTATCTGATCAGTTTTTATACATAAACTCAAAGGTGTGACCATCTGGGTGACTATCATGGCTACCTGCCTGGTCACAAAAATAACCACGAAATCAACCAAACCCAACAAACAAAATCTGATCGCTGTGATTGTATGACTAGTGTTCCCTAAAGGTTCATTCATGACTCTGAACAGCTGGTCCCTGGCTGACAGTTATTTGGGGAGGTTATGGACCTTTTAGGAGGTGAAGTCTTGCTGGAGGAAGGCTTCACCTTTCATGATGACAATTCCATTTAGCTCCTGAACATGGATGTCACCTCGTCTAACAGGTTAGCAGCATATACATCTTCCACCCCTGCTGTGTCAGAGAGACGTGTCAGTGCACGTCTATGCACTGTGGGTGTGCACATGTGTTCTTGTATGCACACGCTCTAGTGGCTCACACACATAGGCTGTAGCACACCTGTAGAGGTCAGAGGGCAACTTTTCAGAATCAGCACTCTATCCATTGTGGGTTCCAGGTGCTGGCACACAAAAAAGTTCCACAATAGCCTGGAATGGAGTATAACAAAGGTTTATTTATCTGGAGATAAACTCACAGAAAGAGTAGTGATCCACAGTCCTGAGTGCCCTGGGAACTGGAACCGAATCCAGCAGCCATGGGACTGCACAAGCTTCTCATCTGCATTTATAGAGATCAAGCTGAAAGTGGGCTGGTGCGGGAGAATTGTCTGTATTCTGTCAATCATGTTTTAAATAAACACTGATGGGCCAGGCAGGGAGTATAGGCGGGAAAACCAGACAGGAAGTAGAGGTGAAAACAGGAGAATTCTGGGAAGCAGGAAGCTCCCTCGGCACTCCTGCCTGGACCACTTAAGAAGCAGGATGTGACCTGCCCCGCTGAGAAAGGTACTGAGCCATGTGGCTAACATAGATAAGGATAATGGGTTAATATAAGCTACAAGCGCTAATAAGAAGCCTGAGCTAATGGGCCAATCAGTTTATAATCTTCTGGAGACCTCTGCGTGATTTTCTCTGGGACTATATGGCTGGGGGATGGGGCAGGACATAAACCCCAACGAGCGGGCCCTCATGCTACAGTGGGCTGGTATCTCAAGACTACTGGCTGAATGAGCTCCCACAGCATCCAGATCACACTGAAGTCATCAGGCTTTGAGTGCTTTCACCAATGGAGTCATCTCACCAGCCACAATCCTCCCTAGACACGTTTTCTTTCTCCTTCTCTGTCCCCAGCCAAGGGCAGAATCAGTTACACCTGTATTTCATATACTTTAGAAATATGCAGAACCATCTTATAAACACATGGAAGCATTCATGCACTCTCAAAGCAGGGCTATCCTCTATTTACCCAACAGCACCTCCTCAGTAACCATCTAACCAGATTATCACACATCCAGAATCATACGCTATCACAAGGGCAATGGGGAAAACTGCTCTAGGAACTCGCTAAAAGATGTGATGAGACGGGGCATACTGTTCCTCCTCAGGAGGCATCTGCTGCCCAGTGGGGGATGGCACTCCTCAGAGGTCGGCCTCGCAAGAAAAATACAGAGAAGAGGAGGTCTAATCTGCTAAAAACAACTCTGCCAAGGCAGGGCAGAACCCTCAGCCCCAGGACCCCTGCTCTGCTTTCTCCACATGCCTCTCCTTCCAAGGTCTGAGTGGGTGGGCAGGCATACTGGGATGTCTCAGGTCTGAGATCACACTCCAGAAAGACAAGCAGTCATGGCAAGGCAGTGCATTCAAACAGCCTGTCTTCTGGGCAGAAAAATGAGATGCATTAAAAACAGAATTCCCTTCGGAAAGAATCAGTGAGTTTGTACTGCTCACGAGGAAATACAGTCTGTTTAATACAACTTCAGCTTTTTAAAATTTGAGTCTCGTCCCATATGTAACTGATTTCGGGGTTGCAAAAAAAATCTGGCAACAGAAAGAGTTTCTGAATTCAAAGTCAAGTGTGTAAGGAACCAAGCAATGTGTGATCTTACTGCTGCCCTTCACTCTTCACACTGCACAGGCCAGTATGCTCAAGGCCAACATCTGAAACACTCAGCTGTCAGATGGAGGGTTGCTGGAATGGGAATTAAGTCATTAGCTGTGTAATGAGTTTAAGGTCAGCCTAAGCTACATGAGACCCTCTATCACAAAACAGGGGAAGGGAAATGAGCATTACTTTCAGATACCAATTGCCCACCACACCCAGCAAACTGCAGTGTTTTTACCACACATACAGATGTCTCTGTTCTAAGAAACATGATGATGCTGTTTATGGTGTGACACACCTCTAGTCCTACCACTCAGGAGGCAGAGGCAGGAGGCTCTCTGTGAGTTAGAGACCAGCCTGGTGGTCTAGAGAGTTCCAGACCAACTAAGGCCACACAGACCTTGCCCCCCAAATAAACAAACAAATGTATGATTATTACCAGCAAAGGTTTGGTTTGAGTACCTATTTTAGAATTTCATGCCCGTGATGGTCAAAGGACAACTTAAAGGATTTAGTTCTGTTCTCCACCATTGGGTCCAAGGGATCAAACTCAAATAGACCTTCATATCAGGGACCTAAACCTGAGGAGCAAACTCAAGTGCTTTGCACACCTATTTTACAAACTTACATGCCAAAGGTAATATAAAATCTCAAGCAAAAAGGTGTCAGTGAAAGATATTTAAGAAACCTTACAGTTATCTTTATTTTGAATTAAAAGACTTAAGAATTATTTTCCAAACTACAAGAGTGTTTTCCGTGAAAACTAATGCTATGATTTGGATGAGCCGAGCACAGTCCCCGAAGATCCATGTCCTGAGACTTTGGTAACCAGGAAGACAAGGTGGGATCATGAGATGTTTTTAGAGGTACAGCTTGATGGGAAGACACAGGGGTCTGTGTACCTTGGAAGTGATTACCACGGCTCTTGAGGATTCCAGTTAATTCCCATGAGACTTGTACAACATCAAGGAGTGTAGCACCCTACCAACTCTGGCTTCCTGAACTACATCATGAAACCTCGGGCCTTGTGTGTGTGCTGTTACTGAGATGCAATCATTCAGGATATGATGCAGGCGAGGGGACCCTTGCTATGCTGCTCCCCACACCTCAGACATTGACATACTTAGTCCCCAGCTAGTGATGCTGTTTGAGGAGATGATACACATGCATACACACACAAAGAGAGAGAGAGAGAGAGAGAGAGAGAGAGAGAGAGAGAGAGAGAGAGAGAACCTTCCCACACTTCCATTTTGCTGTCTTGCTTTGTGTCTTACTACTCAGTTACTGCCATGTCTTCCCTGTCATTGAGGACTCTGAAGCCCTAGCAAAAATTAACTCTTTCTTCCATTAACTGCTTTTGGTCATGGTACCTTATCACAGCAACAGAAACGTAACTAATACACCCACACACACACAACTTCAAACTAAATAAAACCTTTTGTTTACCCATTACTCATCTTAATCATTGCTTTACCAATGAAAGTTGACCAATGCACCAAATAAAAGTCTTTTGAAAACCAACCCTGGTAGCTCATATCTGTAATCCCAGCATTTGGGAGGCTACAGAGAGGATTACCATGAGTTTGAAGTTATCTGAGCGACACAGTGAGACTCTGCTTCAAAGAGAAAAACAAAATGGGTGCTGCTTTTCCAAGCACTGTGAAGGTAGAACACTGAACATTTGCACAAGGATGGCGCTGGCCAGGAAGAACACACTCCATCTCCCACCCGACTTGGTGTTCCCTTGGCCTGCATCCACTGCACTGATTTCCACCCACAGTTAGCAGGATGCCTCTCTGCAGCCATATGGACCAAGACGATGAATCATCTGTCATCCAGAATTCCTTCTAAGACAGGCCTCTACACATCCAATCACCTTTAGCACACTCTCGGCGAGGCATGACCATGTCCCCTGCAACATAAGGGGTCTAAAGTAGAACGTGGGGACCAGGCAGCCCTTACGCCAGCACTGTGCCAAATGGACCAATTCCAGAGCTTTGAAGAAAAATCAAAACTGAAAACGACCAGATGGGTTTTCAGAAACAGATGAAAACCGAATCAGTTGGGAGACTGACGCACTTCACTAAAAACAGGCCAGCAATGTAAAGGGACCAGCGATTCTCTGAGAGAACAGCTAAGACAAAAGCAAGCAGGAAAAGAGTCCGTAACTGCCTGACTTTGCAACTCCGCAAGGCGAAAATTTTAATGCTTCCCCCCCACACACACACAGGGTTTCTGGCCTCCTTGAGATCCCCCTGCCTCTGCCTCCCAGTACTGAGATCAAAAGCGTGCACCACCACCATCACCAGCTTAAAGCTGTTTTTGAACTTCATACTTCATATAATAACCTACGAAAAAACCCAGGCCCTGTATACTAGCCACGACAATTCCTAATAAAACCTCATGACATTTACTTAAATGCCACTCCTAAGCACTTTGCTTCCAGTCATTCATTTCATCCTTAAACTCTTTCCTAATCCATCTTCCACAACAAATCAAATGCACAAAAAAATACAGTGACCCGCCCAAGGTGACACACTGCCAGGGAGGGCTGAGATTCAAGAGGAGCAGTCTGGCCCCAGTACCCTTTAGCTGCCTCTTGAGAGGAGTTTAATAGACATATTATCCCTAAAAGTACGTGAATTTTATTTTACAAGGCATGAGGCCTTATGATTAAAGAAATTGAAATGAATTACCGACAGATATCAGCAAAGCTAGAGCTCATCCCAAATACACAAAATCAATTTGGGAAATGGGTATAGTGCCACTGCTGGGTGTAAAGTGTCACTCAGCTGTGAACCCCACGAGACTTGCCAGGCAAATGACGCAAACTGATGCGATAGTGGTACCCCAGTTACGGGGATGAGAACCAGCTGCTTTCTGGTTGGCTCTGAGGTTCGATCCACAGGGAGGAATTCATGTCAACTTGTTCAAAAGCCTAGCGGGGCAGTGACTGCTGCTGTCTCGCTAAGTGGGCATGGTGTGTTTTGTCTGTCAAACTGACTTTTAAGTATTGATGTTTATGACCACAAGCTAGTGCTGCCATCAGGTTTGGTCAAAGAAGCTCCTGTTTGCCATGGGTGACAGCTAACGTAGAAGCCATGAACTGTTCAAAGTGCTAAGAATAAGTGACTATTTAGTATCCATCCCTAAACAGGGCATCTGTGTTACCAACCTACCCACACCCATTACCACATCCAGAGAGGCTCAGAAAACACCACAGAACTGCAGTGTGTCCTGGCTGCTTTTATGTCAACTTGACACAAGCTAGAACCACCTTACTGGAAGGAACCTCAATTGAGAAACCATATCCACTTAGTGTCACTCACTAAGAAAGGCTGTAGGCATTTTCTTAGTGAGTGACACGAAGGCGCCCAGGCCATTGGCATGGTGCCATCCATGGTCTCTGCACCAGCTCCCGACTCCAGGTTCCTACCCTGACTTGCTTCTGTGATGAACTGGGACGTGGAAATGTAAGCAAATTGCTTTTGATCATAGTGTTCAATCACAGCAAATGAAACACTAATTAAAACGGGATAAGAAGTGTAAGGGCAAGAAGAAAGGGCTGTGGATTGTGCTGTCTTCTAGGCATAACATGGCCTTTGCACCTTGGAACTCTTGGCAGTTGTTATTACTTACACAAGACCTGCCTAAAACTGGGCCTTTGGAACCTGTCCTGGAGAGGGTGACAAGGCTCTGTGACTCCCTGGGAACTCCCAGGCAGTTTAGTGGGACTGCTCCAGGGGAAAAGACATTTTCTTCTGTGGTGCAGCGGCTGGGAAGTTGCCCAGTCTCCTGTAAATAAGCCCTCACCCACGCTCCTTAATTAAACTCACTGGGGCACACACAAAAAATAAAACAGAAAAACAGAATGGGGACTAGCTGGGAAAAGGGGGGATGGAGTGGGACAACAGATGAAGAGCAGATATGATCAAAACATATTACGTATAAAATTTCATAATGAAATTCATATAAATAATATATACCAATAAAGGTATTTGAATTCTCCCTCCTAATATTAAGATGCTTTTCTTGGTTATTTGGTCACAGTGACACACAATTCGAGTACAATTCACAAAATCAAAAGGACTTTGCCTCCTTCTTGAAAGCTCAGAAAACACTAGGCTAAATCATGCCCCACTTACTCTGTAGCTACCCTCCCACTCAAATCCATATTTTCTAAACCACATTTTTCTACCTAGGGAACATCCATCATCTTCCTTATATTTTATGTGTGTGAATGTTGCATATTTGCATGTATGCCATGTACACACCTGGTGTCCCGAGAGGCCAGAAGTTACTAGATCCCCTAGGATTGGAGTTACAGACTCAAGAGAGCTAGCTACCATGTGTATGCTGGGAATCAAACCTAGGTCCTCTGCAAGAGCAGCAAATGCTCTTAACCGCTGAACCCTCTCGAGACCCCCATTCACCTCCAAAAAAATTAACCATTCTTTCATCCTCAGAGAACCATAAAATGTGTTTTCTCTTATAATATTTGTAGCTATTTTTTTATGTTTCTTTACACAGCTTACTCCTTTCCTGAGACAGCTATTAGCACCTTTTTAAAAAAAGGTGTCTTAAACTATTTACCAAAAGGGAGGTCAAATAAACATCCTTGAAGACACATCCCTGGGTAAAAATTCAGAATGTTAATCTTTGCTCTTTGGGGGCCCACTACCCAGCTCCCAAATAAATTCATGGACACTTATTATTACTTATGAATGCCCAGCCTTAGCTTGGCTTGTTTCTAGCTAGTTTTTTTTTTTTTTAATTTAAATTATCCTATCTATCTTTTGCCTCTGGGCTTTTACCTTTTCCCCATTCTATATACCTTCTTACTCCTTAGTTGGCTGGGTGGCTGACCCCTGGTGTTCTCTCTCCTTCTCCTATCTTGCTCTCCTATTTATTCTCTCCACTTGCCAGCCCCACCTATTTCTCTCTCCTGCCTAGTTATTGGCCATTCAGCTCTTTATTAGACCAATCAGGTGTTTTAGACAGGCACAGTAACACAGCTTCACTGAGTTAAACAAATGCAACAAAGAAAGCAACACATCTTTGCATCATGAAACAAATATTCTACAGCATAAGTGAATAACATATCTTTAATATTTCACAACAATGGCATGGCTGAACCATAAGACTACTACACTGCCTCACAAAGGCCCCACTTTGTGATCCTGTGGTCTAGAACCTGTAAGCCCAGAGTGGCTTACAACATGCTGTAATCACCTGCCTCAGCCTTCCAAGTGCAGTGATAACAGGTATCCCCTGGCTAAGGCTACCATTTTTATAATCACCTTCCTATAACCAATATAAGACTTTTGCACATCCTATCTCTGTTAATCAGTCAAGTGAAAAACAAGAAACTCAGAGTTGGAATTTGTACAACCCCAGTGAATGAAAATGCCTCTTAATTTAAGATGGTACCCAGTGTAACCTCGTCACGGACACCGTGGAACTAAGGAAATGGCAGCATGCTTCTCTTGAGTCAAAGCTTTCAAGCTAATAGTCACCAGGCAGAAAATTAAGGTGACATCACACTGGGTTCCTATGCTGTCAAATTATATGTTATCATAAACTGTAAAAACTTACGAGCGTACTGAAGAGTACTAAAGTCCAGCCTGCCCACTACCCACTCACCGTCTAGCAGCCAGTGTTGGGTGCTCCGGGTCTCCAGTTCTGACACCATTAGGCGTGTGATCACATGATCTGGAACCAAAAGACCTTTTTCTAGGTACTGCTTTGCCATGTCACCAACTTCTGTTTAAAAGAGGGGGAGAAAAATAAACACTCAAGAAGGTTTCCAAGATGGGTGTATTGGCACAAGCCTGTAATCCCAGCACTGAGGAGGTAGAGGCAGGAGGGTCAGAAGTTCCTGATCCTCAGTTATTAGCAAGTTCTAGGCCAATCTGGGCTACATGAGATCTGTTTTCCAAAATGTGGGAGGAGGAGAATAGACTCTTGCAGTTTAGCCTTCTGGTTTATCATCCACAACAGGGTAGCAAAGTTGAATGGAGGTAATTATTACAGTGTTTTAATATTGGTTTTTACAATGGGGTACTGTCGATTATTCAATGCCCAGCAGATTATAAAAAGCAACTCTTAGAGATAGCACAGTCAAAAATACAAGAAAAGGAATGGCCATGAATAAAATGAGGAGGGAGGTGGGACACAAAAAAAAGCACTGGAGGTAAACCATAGCCTGGACAGCAAGTCCCCAACAACGGACAATAACAACAACAGGTGTTCGCCAGGCACAGTACTGTATGCTTTTAAGCCCATCACTTTGGGAGGCAGAGGCAGGTGGATCTGTAAGTTCCAGGACAGCCAGAACTACACAGGAAGACACTGTCTTGAAAAAAAGCCCAAAACCTACCCACCCTACCCAAGCCCCCCCCCAAAAAAAACAGGTATTCATCAGGCAGTGTGGGAAGACTGAAGAAGGCTCAACCCCTCCCTGCAAGACCAGAGGAAAAGAAACTATTTCAATTAGCATGTGACTTTATCCACAACACCGGGGAAATAGAGGCAGGTATATTTCTGAGAATGAGGCTGGTCTGTTCTACAAAGCAAACTCCAGGCCAGTTAGATCTGTCTCAAAAAAAAAAAAGAAAACACCACATAGGAAGACATGACTGTGGAATGGATGCTTAAAAGAAATCCTACACTAGCTCAGAATTGAGAAATAGATGGTTATTTATTTAGGGGTAAACTCACAAATCAGAATTCTTTGCTTGAACGGAGAACAGAGATGGAATCCAGCAATCCTAAAGAGCAGCCGGGGACAAAGAAGGGGCGGACGCATGCTCTGCATCAACATATATAGGCTAAGAGGCCATGCCCCAGTGGGCGGGTAACCACAAGCTGTAAGACTTCCTACAACACATGACAGTCCACACCTATTATCCAACACTCAGCAGACCAAGGTGGAAGGATCAAGGATTTAAAATGAGGCTACATTAGAAAGACCCTGGCTCCAGAACTTTATTGCGCGCACGCAAACACGCAAACACACACACACTCACACGTTTCTTTTCCTGAGCCTCAATAATCAGATGGTATCTAGTGACAACACAGTTGTAATGGTGATTTGGTGTTATTAGTGAACTGCCAAGTTTGTAAAAGGATGTGATTCTTAAAACATATTTCAGAGAAAAACAATTTCTTGTATATAGGAAACTTTACATAAGACTGGCAAAGGACGGGGTTAAACCTACCTATTTCTAAGAACTGAACATTTTCTACAAAAATGAAGTCCTCTGCTGACCAGGGATCTGAACCACTAAGAGCCACATATGCACAGGCATTAAGTTCTTACATAATTACAAAACCAGGTAGGTGACATGGCTCAGTGGTAAAAGGTGCCCGCTGCCAAACCCAATTACCTGAGACTTCAACACCTTGGGACCCACAGGGTAGAGAACAGACGCCAGTAAATTGCCTCCTCCCTCACTCAAGCCACGGCACACACCTGCACAATAGGATGGATGGAGAGATGACTGAGCAGGTGGGCAGGTAGGTAGGTGTTAACAGTGTGGGGGAAATGACAGAGAACTATGGATAAACAGATAAACAGAATGAGTAGAGTATCTCAGAATATTATAGGAAAGTGCCTGAGAAGCATTTTAGCTCCATTTTCCCCTTGAATTTGCACAGATCCATTGCATCCCCAGCTTGAGTCTACATTTCTATCTTCAAGTGAAGCACTGAACCACAGGCTGTGGAAATCTTGACATCACTCAATCCCTAACTTAGGGAAGCTAAAAAACGCAGGTCCACGTGGGCTATCCAGCCCCTACTGATACATCTACAACACAACCTCTACGCCTAAGGCTCAGGGAACATCCTGGAAGAGGAGAAAGAAAGATTAGAGCCAAAGGACCAGAAGTCTACTGTAAGATTGTGCCTTCCAGCATGACAACCATAGCCACGTAATCAACAGTATAGCTGCCTGAGCAGTAATATCTCCAGCTAATTAACACAGATGGGGAAATCTTTTGGAGCCCCACACACAGAGTTACAGACTGATGACAACTGATGAGAGAGAAAGAATTAAATATTCTCCAACTATTTCTCCAGCGCCAAGTGGTCAGCCCTAAAAGCAAATACATACATACAAACAACACGAAAACAGACTCGATGGCTGGTACCATTTTTAAAGGAGACAGGCAGTCTCTATGTAGCCCTGGCCATCCTATAACTCGCTACAGAGCCCAAGTTGCCCTCAAATAGAACTCAGATCCGCCTGTCTGCCTCCTGACTATGTATTTGTGTGCAAGTGCATATGTGACAATAATAAAGAAGCCAGGAATTTGAGCAGGGGGGGAATATAGGAGGTATTAGAGGTGAGAGAAGATAGATGGAGGAAATGATTAAATTATATTTTAATTAAAAATAAAACGCAGGCCCAAAACAGATATGGTGGCATCTGCCTAACCAACCACAGCTGTTGGAGGGTTAAGGCAAGAAGATTACAATTTGGAGGCTATCTGGGCTACAGAGACCCTGTCTCAAAGAAAACCAACTGCAGCACAGTCAAGGCATCCCAAGCCTGGAGGTCAGGTAACATGGCAGCATTAGAACCTAGACTCAGCCACATACAAAGGTACACTTTCTAAGGTTTGTAGCTATGGGCGCCTGAGACAGCTCAGTAAGTAAAGGTACTTGCTGCCAGGCTTAACCAGTTGAAGACCTGAGGGTTCCCTAGGGCCAAAAAGGTGGGAGAAAAGAACTGATTCCCAAAGTTGTCCTCAGACACACTTCGCCATGGCATGTATACACATGTATGCACACAGACACAAATTTTGAAGGAATCATTTATCCGACAAGTACTATTAATTGCGAGCTATGTGGTGGATAATACTCTGGGTATACAGCCATAAGGAGGAGTTCCAGCTGACTGACAGCAACAGGGAAATATATTTCCTGGAGACCAATGACACTGTTAGCTGAGGACCTGACCTGTGCTCCAGGTGGTCCAGCGCTGTCCTAAAGTCCTCACCTCCAGGCATCAGCATGATTCACACACCATAAAATTTCCACTTAGTGGCAAACCACCCAGTGACTTTTATAGTACACGCTAGTGTTGAACAACTGTTACCAGTGCTGAGCTAAGACTTTAGTTGCGGCTGCTACTGTTCTTTGTAACATACCCAATGGCCTTGTGTCTGAAAGGTGAGCACTCCACCGCCGGGACATCGGCACCAGAGCCTAATTTCAGAAAGATCCTAATCCCAGAAACAAGTTCTATGCACGTTAGCAATCCCAACTCCCTCCCTCCAGCACTGCCTCCCTCTACTTTCTGACTCTGTTTACACACTCACATGCACACAAGTGTGCGCACACAGTGAGAAGAAAGTAGGGGAGGAGGAGAAAGACAAAGAAGAAGACAGACTGAGACTTAGTTCAACATTGTACCTTCAATGTTCATAAAAATTCGGTGCATGTTATGAATGAATGAAAACCCTGAGGATTGAGAAAAGTAAATTTTACTCTAGCAAAACGGAGCTATTAACCCAAAGGCAAACCTGAGGCAGGTGAGTTCAAGGCCAGGGAGACAGTGTCAAGGCAGAGGAGGAGAAAGAGATGGGGGAGGGCAGGGAGAAGGCGATAGGGCTGGACATCAAATCCAGTGGGTGGAATGTTTGCTCAGCATACACAAGGCCCTAGGTACCACATCAGTGGGGCAGCCAGTCTGGGCTACAAGAGACCCTCCCAAAGAGCTACTGTTGCATATCCCAGATAGCATCTTGTTCAAAGGGGCTGAGGCACTGAGAACGATTAGCAGTTGGGTAGGTGACTGACATGTGTTAATACTGGCAGTGCTGGGGGTGAACCGAGAGCTTCATACAAGCAGGCCAAGAGCACTGTTCCTGTGCATTTATACCCCTGCCACTGGCCCAGCCCTAATGAGAGGAAAGGAACAGAGCAGGCACATGGGGAACAACACTGTAGGTGTTTGAGGCACCCGCCATACACGGAGATACTTCAGGCACTCAAGATGGAGAGCAGACCAGCAAGATATGGGACCACATGTAGGTGACTCTGAGGGGCGTGGCATTTAAAGCAGCTTTGGAATGGTCACTCCCAGACCAAAGGCCAGCTACTTCAATCGAGGGGCTTGGTGTCAACTCAAAGTGTTGGTAGGGCCCTCCATGGAAAACAAAGAACCTCAAGATGGCATAGTAGCGCCTTCAACAGAGGTGTGTGCCACACAACAGGGCAATAGGACACTGGAATGGGAAGCTGTGAGAGCCAAGCCTGAGACAAAGGCCTGACACAAGAAACAGAAGCAAGGGAAGGAGCCCTTCGTCTGTCCCTTGAGAGAGTACCTTGGTTTGATCCAAACGAAGCTTAAAATACCCCCCGTGGAAGACTCCCAGCACTCACTGAGTCCAATATGTAACTGAGAGCAGTATACTTTCCCAACTATTTCAGGCAGTTATATGGCCTCCCTCTGAAGGGGAGAGGCAGCATGTCCACTACCCTGACACAACACACGACACAGACTCGCAACCATGGGACTCGGCCCATGAAGGAAGTGCACGAGAAGAGAGCATCTTGTCACAAATTACTTCAAGTAACTTGTCACAGGTTACCTGCCCTAGCCAGGAAAAGCTAATAACATGTTTACATGAATTACAGCGCCCATCCAATTTCCCAAAGAGTTCAAAGGTTATGCTCCCTCACCCCCACCCCACCCCTGCTGTATCTCCCTCTCCTCTATATACACACTGGGTGGAGGGATGCCAGCTAGAAGATGGGGTACCTCTAAGTCACACAGACTGGCCTCTAAAGAGAAACCCATGTGCTGGGATTAGAAGGTGCGCCACCTTTCCTGGCACGTCTCTTTAGACTTAAAATCTACATAGCTTAAGCCAAGTGGCTCATCCTTCCAAACTCATACTTCCAAGAAAGTTTCATCAGCTCCTAAGATCCTCTGGTCATGGTGTTTTAACCACAGCGACAGAGAGGCGACCAAGGCAATGTTCACCCGTTTTATTGGCAAGATTCCAACGTAAGGAAGCCTTGTGTTTTTCTTCCTACAGAATCTGACAGTTATACAAAAGTTAAAAAACACACAAAATTATTGTAAAGAGGAGTTACATCTGGCAAAATTTTATGGAAAAATCAAGATTCTAAGATACAGGGCAGTGGCTGGCAAGAGCAGGAAAGGGGCATTTAAAAGTTACCAGTGACGTTCTCTTTCTTAGGCTAGAAAATACTGCTGTCCCCTCCCCTCCCTCCCTCTCTCTCTTTCTCTTTCTGTCTTTGTTCTGACCACATGAGAACAAATTGGATTCAGAAGACAAGCTAGTCAAATGTCTACCATGCAGCAACTTCCCACGATGCCTGGCTGGGTCACTAAAGACAAACTTTCTGTGCCCATTCAATGCCTCTGAGAAAAAGACTTGGCAAGGAACCAATTCCTTCCCAAGGCTGCACAGCCTGTGTACCAAACGCAATGTGGAAGGGACAAAATTAGAAGAAATCTGAGTTCCCGAACTGTAGCTTTGTGATCCTAAAGACTAAGTTCTTTCTCTTTCCATGTGCAAGAATACTTAGGTACTTACTTGAAAAATACTGAGTCCTCCTATAAACTGTTTTCCCTTCATACTACTTTGCTGAATTTCTTCCAATACACTTAGCCGGGTATGGTGACAGACACCTTTATATCCAACACTAGGCAGCAGAAGCTGGAGGATCTCTGAGTTAAAAGCCAGCCTGGTCTACATAGCAAGTTCCAGGTCGGCCAAGGCTACACAAAGACCCTGTCTCAAAAACCTGAAACACTTAAAGGGAGTCACAAGGAGGAAAATGCTCATCATATAATATTTTAGAAGATCTTGGGTAAAGTGTGTGATCCATGGAACCCAAGTAATGAAGAGAACTGACTCATATAAACTGTCCTCTGGCCTCCACAGTACCCAAGTGCATTCAGACAGAACCAACCAAAAATGAATGATGCTAGGCTGAAGAGAAGTTCAGCAGTGCTCACCCATGTTAAAAAAAAAAATAGCATAGCAGCATGTATCTGTAATCTCAGAGCTGAGAAAGGAGGCGACTAGAGGCTCCCTAGAGTTTGCTGTCCAGCCAGTTTAGTATAATGAACCAACCCTAGGTCCTAATGAGAAATTCTGCCTCAAATAAGGTGGACTATACCTGTAAAAACACACCCACATTTGCCCCCGACCATCTCTGTACAACACACAGAAATAATGTATGCTGAGGGTCAAGGATGTAGCTCCGTCTGCACAGTGCCTGCCTGCCACGTAGAGCCCTAAGTTCTGTCTCCCAGGACTATGTAAGCTAGACATGGTGGTGCACACCTGGAGAACCAGTTTGGAAGATGGAGGAAGGTCATACATACTTCAATTACAGAGTTTCAGGCTAGCCAGGGCTACATGAGACCCTGACTTTAAGGATGCCCAAGGCTAGGGAAATGGTTTAGTGGACAGAGCGCTTGCCACGTAAGTGTAAGATCAGAGTTCAGATCCAAGTGTCCACACAAATGAGCAGATGTGGTGGCCAGCCTGTGACTCCAGAGCTCAGAAAGTGACAGGGCATCCTTGGAGAATTTGGCTAAACTAACCCTCATCAGGACGCTCTGGGTTCAGTTAAGAGGCCTGACTCAATAAAGATGACTAGAAATCAAGAAAGACTCCTTCAAGCCCCTACACACGAGGAGGCACACATATTTCCTATACACATACACACAGTCAAGTTGGGCATGGGGTGACTCCAATTCCATCACTCAGAAGGCTGAGGCAGGTGGATCTCTGAGTTTGAGGCCAGCTTGGTCTACAAAGTGAGTTCCAGGACATCCAAGGCCACATAGAGAAAACATTTCAGGAAAAAAAAAATGAATTTAAGGACAGTCTAGACTACAAAATAAGACCCTGTGTCAAAAACAAGACAAACAAGCCAAGTCCTTTAGAGGTAGAAATTATTGCAGAAATCCCTAAATATAACTCATTTTGGCTCTTAACCCAAATGAGCCTTCATCAACTCCTGGCTGAGCCTAGTCGCTAGAGCAACTAGAAGGATGTCCAATTGGGCAAGTGGATGGGCAGTCCAAGCTGCACCCCCCCCACCTCAGTCCCACATAGGTCTGTGTGCCCATCTGCCAATGCCTGTGGTCTGCACACTTGCCTGCCACTACTGTACACGTGCCATGGACCTAGTGACAGGAAATGTTATGACTGGCCAACAAACCCCAAGGGTCCTCCTCTCCAGCACAGGAATTACAGGTGCATGGCCACCATGACCAGCTCTTTGCACAGATGCTGGGGATCCAAGTCCTGCTGCTTACATAACAAACACTTGACGCCCACCCAAATCCATTATCAACTTACGCCAACAGCTCTGAAGTTCAGAGACGCCTCATCTGCACACAAAGAATGAAACATTTTATACACGACAAAGCTTTAAATGCTACCTTCCAACCCAATTCTCTGGCAAGCTGAGATTACTGATTTAAGCATTAAGTGCATTCTGTCAGTCTCCCAAAGACTATTTTGGGTCTGTACAAACTGATGTGGCAACATCATCACCACGGGTTACACTGCCCCTTTTGAAGTCTGACCACAAAGAGCTCTTCTTGGAGCTGACATCCTTCAACACCCACAAAACGTCTGTATCCACTCTTAAAGATTCCAAACTCTTAGGACTCCTATGGATCATCCTAAAGAAACACCTACCACTCTCAAACTAACATGTAGTTGCCCAGGGTTCTATCCAACAGCACAGAGAAAATCCAGCTGCCTCTCTTCAGCCTGTGCTTCCTTCTTGGTGTCTGCAAAGCACAGATAAGGTTGACCTACCAAACTCCAAGCCTGGAGACTCTCAAGCTTTTCTAAGGGACAGGACAGAGGTAGATTTATAACTTACAATTTTTAAAACTTGGAACTCAAAAATTTAATCCTCTTCATTTTTAATTTAGGACATCATAAGTTGTCCTAAAGATTCCTGTGGGGCCAAGTCATGCCTCCACACCTCCTCATAGGCTTAGATGACATTATTTAGCTCATTGAGGTATGGGGGTGGGAGAGGGGGAAGATCACTGGTTGGAACCTGTTTCCTGTGTGGTAAAATATTCAGTTATCTGAGTCTGTGCGATCATTTATCCCTGGTCAAAACCAGGGCAATGACAAAATAAATTTTGTTTTTTTGGCCAAAATTTAAACAAAAATGTATGAAATCACTGTATCACTTAAGGGAAAGAATTTGTAATGTGATTCACATCTCACCAATGCCTTTTCAAAGACTGGGATGGTTTACAATGACCAAAGGAGCATGTTGTGGAATATTATTTTAAGATGTGTCGCATCTGTTTGTGCTGTGGAACATTTGTTTAATGATGTAAAGATGTGTTGTACCTTTTAAGCAGCATGTGTTTAACTCTGAAGCTGTGATTCTTTGCCTGTCTAAAACACCTGAATGGTCCAAAAAACGGCTAACAGCAAGGCAGGAGGAAAGGATAGGCGGGGCTGGCAGGCGGAGAATAAATAGGAGAAATCCGGGAGAAAGAGAAGGAGGAGCAAGAGATCAAGGAAAGAAGGATGCTAGGGGCCACCCAGCCACCCACCCAGCCACCCGGCCAGCCACCCGGCCATCCACCCGGCCAGCCACCCAGCCAGCTACAGAATAAGCGGGAATTTAAGATATACAGGAGTAAGAAAAGGAAAAATCCCAGAGGCAAAAGGTAGTCAGGATAATTTAAGGAAAGCTGGCTAGAAATAAGTCAAGCTAAGGCCAGGCATTTATAAATGTGTATGTGTGTACACACACACACACAAACTTATATGTATGTATTTGTAAGTCTTATAACAGTAAGACTCTATGTGCCACTTATTTGGGAGTTGGGTGGCAGGCCCCCAAAGAGTAAAAGAACCAAAGAATAAAAAACAGCAACTACAGAACCAAACATGACCCGAGAGCCCTTGAGTCAAGGGTCCAAGAGCCCTCCAGCAGCTGAGAGCAGCAGGCATCTGGGTCCGGGATTCTGATTCCAGCTCTGCCCGAATGACCCGAGTAGACGGTCACTCATTAGGCCCTCAGATTCTCACATCCACCTGATACGCTGATCATGGAAATTTAGATCCTTGGATGTTGTGTAAAAGTCGCAGGGTGACAATCCACTCTCACCCAAATACTCTTCAAACTACACCAGCTCTCTCTTAATCCCTGAGGTTCCCACGATGCAAGAAGAATTATAATGACTAAAGAGTCTGTTTTTATGGGCAGATGAGGCACCAGCCGCTGGAGCCTACTACTGGATTCATGGAGTGGAGTTAGAACTCAGGCAGAGGCATGCCTCAAACAGTAACTGGTGTCAATTTAAGGTTCTTTCAATTGTACTTGGTCTGGAGAGTTTAGGATCGGTGCTTTGCTTCCCCCACCCTTCTCTCCAATCAGAATGGATATTTTCATGCACTTGAAATCAGTATTTTGTAGTCTGGGCCCAAAAATGTATTGGCAAAGGGTATGTTCCTCTAACAGCCAAGGCATCGGGACACAGGGACAACAGCCGTGATTGCGGACAGGGGAACGGCAGAGCGTGACTGAGGAAGGAAACACCCAAGCACAAGAGGATCTGCTGTAGAGCCCTCCCACAGCGCATCCATCCGCTGACCCTTCCGATGGATTTGAAGAACACAACAGTACAAGCCCTCATTTTTAAAAAACTTAATAAATCATAAAGATGATGGAATTCCATAAGCCAAGCCAATGCAGATATCTACGTCCTGAGTATTTTCTTGGCCCAGGACCAGAACATGTGTACTTCATGAAACACCCACACCACGTGCATCTGGGGCGCCAGGCATCACACATGCTGCTCACAAAGCCGAGAAAAGCAGAGGCGGCAGAAGACCACAAGGACACAGACAGGGACAAGCACTCTGGAAGCCAGTCAGAACTTGAAGCTGTGGAGGTTCAGAGGATTGAAACATCTTTTCAGGCTCAGGCCCTGGTACCCACCGTACCAGGCACAACAGTCCTGAGAAATGGGATTCTACTCCCTTCCTTCCTGCACTCTTGATTTTCTCGGCAAAAACCAAAGACCAGTTTCCCTGTAACCTGATCCCAGCCTGAGGACTACCCCCATTCAGAGGACAGTGAAGAATTTCATTTTTAATCTGACTCAAAGTCATTCTATGGCAGCAGGCTGAGGAACAGTTGGCAGGGCCACCCCTTGAGCAGGAAGTATCTTGGCTGTGGATCAGCCAAAGGAGCCGCTGTTCTCCACGCCATCTGCGCAGGTGGTACAAGCTGCCACACAGCTGCCGGCACATGGCTTTGCCCCTCTCCGTCTTTCAGTGGTCTCATAATAACCTGATGGAGAACTAAAATCACAAAGCCAAGCCAAGCACACAGCCTCTGAAAGTAAGCTGGGAGGGCAGGCAAAAGCTGAGGTTGATGACTTCCCAGAGGGTTCCTCAGCCACTGAGGGATACTGACAAGCCAACCTGCACTCAGTCTTCAACAAAAGCGGCTGGATAGCAACCGCAGCAGTCACGGAGCACTAAGTACCTGGCTGGAGAGAGGGCGCCGCAGTTAGGAGCTGCTGAGAGCTGTTGCTGCCCCTGCAGAAGACCGGGGTTCAGTTCCCAGCACTTATGTCAGGCACCTCAAATAATTCCACCTCCAGGAAATCCGATGCCCTCTTCTGGCTTCTGTAGGTACTCACATACATGCGGCACACAACCAAACAGATATAGATAAATAGATAAAATAAATGTAAAACCTTTCAAAATAAGTAAACTTAAAAACAAAACACTAAGTGGTTGTTCCTCTATGAGGAAGGCTACTATTTGATTTTTCAAACTAAAAGATGTTAGCTGAGCATGGTGGCACATACCTGTAAGGCTGATGGGTGGGTTACGACATGTTTGAGATCACCCTGGGCTACACAGCAAGCTCCTATCCCTGAAAAAAAGTTTTACATAAAAACCTATAAACTTTATATTATGCTTGATTTCCTTCCTTTTTTTCTTTCTTCGTTTTGTTTTACTTTGTTGAGACAGGGTCCTGATCTTACTGTGTGGTCCTGGAGGGCCTCGCGCCGTGTAGTTCATGCTGACGCCATGTAGTTCATGCTGACGTCTTAGTTTCTAAGTGAAGCTTTTTTTATTAGGGGGAAGAACGTGATGCCTGGGCCATTCTGGGTTACAGGCATGGTCTTACCTTTAAGAGTGTTTTCCTGCCAGGCGGTGGTGGCGCACGCCTTTAATCCCACCACTCAGGAGGCAGCTACAGGTGGATCTCTGAGTTCAAGGCCAACCAAGGCCACATAGAGAAAACGTTTCAGGAAAAAAATTAAGTTCCTACCCTTGGCTACAGTTTCCTTTTCTTCTTTATAAGAGCTAGGCTGCAGTTACACTACCGTTCCTAGTTCGCAGTTTCAAAAGCAGAGACGTTTGCCAACACTTGGCTTCCACATAATGGGATCCCAGAGTCCATACTGCGGATATGTCACTAGAGCAAAGCCTTCAGAGGCCTTCCCTGCCAACATCCTCATGCAACTAACACTCTCTAGTTCCAGTCTGTACTCTTGCTTCACCCAAGCACTCCTTTCCCGTTCTGAGAGGAAGAGCTTCACTCAGCTGGGTGAATCACTTCGTCTCAGGGAACCAGATGTCCCACCATTTTTTTTTTTTTTTTAGTTATTATTTTACGTGTGTGAGGGTTTTGCCTGCACACTATGTCCGTGTGCTGTTTTTGTGCCTAGTGCCCAAAGAGGCTACGAGAGAGCATGGGAGCTCCCGGAACTGCAGTGACAGCCGTGAGCCACGTGGGTGCCGCGAACTGAACCTGGGTTCTCTGCAAGTGCAGCCAGTGCTAACCATTGAGCCACCTTTCCAGCCTCCGTCATCTTTTTACAAAACAAGACCTTGTATGTGCCCTAGGCTGGCCTAAAACTAGTTAGCGGTCCTCCTGCCTCAGCCTCCCAAGTGCTGGAATAGGAACATACCACCATGCCTGGCCCGTCAATGATTTTCAATGGTGAAAATAAAGAGCAAGAAAAAGAAGCAAGAATGAGATGCACCAGTGGTGATGACGGTGATGGGAAATATAACAAACAATCCAAGATCTTCCTCCGGCAGAGAAAGGCAAGCCTTGGAGCTAGCAAATGTACCACAGAGGCTTACAACCTTAACTCTTTGGGACCCACAGGGTAGAAGTGGAGGACTGGGTCTCACAATTCACACACACACACACACACACACACACACACACACACACGCAATAAATATAAAAACAAATGACAACCAAAAAAATCCCTCAGTATTTAAAATGGTCCTCCCTTTCTTAGAGACCCTTATGGGGAGGATAGCTCTATTCTAAAATTTTAATCAAGTTTTTAAAACACCAAGTGTCCAAGCTCTTTCTTCTGCTTCCTCTAGTCTGGCTGTTCAAGGAACACAATCAGATGGGGGTTTGAACCAGCAGACAGAGGCAGGGTTTATCTGGGGCGTCTGAGAGAGGGGCAGAGGCTCTGGGGGGAAAAAAAAAAATCAGCAGGTACTAGAAGCCTGGAAGTGGGATGCACAAAAGGCAGAGCCGCCAGCAATGTCTGGAGGGTGTATAGTGGCTGACAGAGGTGACTAATCACCCATGCCAGAGTGTTGCTGCTAACAGGCTCAAACCCCCAGCGCCCTAACCCTTCGGTACAAGCACTTCACTATCAAGGTGTCTTGAGGGAAGTTACGAGAACAGTGTCCGGCACAGGATGAAGTCACGCAGGAAAGAAAGACTGGAAAGCAGAAGTGAATTTCCAGACAAGCAGGAAATCTGAAGAAAAAAGGGGGAGGGGGAGACTAAAGCAGTGGTTCTCAACCTTCTTGATGCTGTGGCCTTTAATACAGCTCCTCATGTTGTGCTGACCCCCAGCCATAACATTATTTCATTGCTACTTCATAACTGTAATTTTGCTGCTGTTATGAATTGTAACATCCGTGTTTTACGATGGCGACCCCTGTGAAAAGGTCATTTGGTCCCCAAAGGGGTCTCGACCCACAGGAGATGGGACTGAGTCATGGGGGGAGAGGGGTCTGAATCCTGTCTTTTCTTTGGGCTTCATGCCAAAGAATTCTTCCACAAAAGCCAAGCGGTGGTGGTGCACGCCTTTAATCTCAGCACTCAGGAGGCAGAGGCAGGCGGATCTCTGGGAGTCTGAGGCCAGCCTGATCAACAAGTTCCAGAACAGGCTCCAAAGCTATAGAGAAATCCTGTCTCAAAAAAACAAAAAAGAAAGGAAAAAAGAATTCTTCCACAAGTTACATCCCTGACCCTTCACTAAGTTGACAAGGTCAGTCTTATCCTTGAACTAGCTCAGCAGCCATGGTAGGCCTTTAACTTGTCATCCTCCTGCCTCAGACACCCAAATAGCTGATATTAGCCATGTACCATCATGTTTTTTAAGATTTATTTCCATTATTTTTTAATCATGTGAGGGATAATTTTAATTATGAGGAAAAAATGTGCATGAGAATGTCAGGTGCCGATGGATACCTGGTGTTAAATTCCCCTAAAGCTCATAACAGAATATAGGCAGGTGTGATCTACTCGAGGTGGTTACGGGGAACTGAACTCAGGTCCTGTGGATAAATAACCTAATCTGTGCTCTTAACCATGGAGTCAGCCCGACTTGCATCTTTTCAGTGTTAACAGACAACTCTAGAGGACCAGAGAATAGTCAATTCTCTGCTAGGACCAGGCTGCGTCACCAATTGCATCTCTTCCCTTCATAGCCTCCCCAGAGTGACACAACACATGCCCAGGATTTGTTTTGTGACTTAATCTCTTGGAATCCCAGACTAAACTGGCCTAGGAACACTAGGTGCTCTTGCTGAGGGCACAGGTTTGATTCCAACACCCACAGCGGCTCACAAACACCTTAATTCCAGTTCCAAAGGACCCAATGCCCTCGTCTGGCTTTCTCAGGCACCAGGCATGCAAGTGGCACAGATGCACATGCATGCAGACAAAACACCCATGTGCATGAAGTAAAATTAAACTAAAAAAGAAACAGTTAACAACCAGCCTGCTCTCTGGGGGGAACCCTCCGTTCTCATGGTTATTTCTATTCTAACAGGTTCCTAGACATCCCAAGATGATTCCCCCAAGGCCTAGAGGGTCCCAGCCCCTCAATGTCAACCCCGGACTTTACTCTAAACAAGTCTCTGGTCTCCAAACCCACATTGCTCTTTCAAACAGCACATACCTGAAGGAATGCTCTAGCAGGGAGCCTAATTTTAGAGACACTTCAAAATGTTCACACTTATTCCACTGCCAGAGAAAGGAGAAAAACAACACAGGCACACATTCAGAATTGCCCGGGCTGCTCTCCAAAGGGTGCATGAAGAGAATGATGGATTTGTAACAATGACTTCCCTCCCTTTTTCCTTATTATAAACCAGGCCACCTAAGAGCCTCCAGAGCTGACTACAACCCAGGCAGTATACACTCCTCACCAGCCAAGGCAGTGAGTGAATAAAGAAGCCAATAAAATTAAGTTGTTTTAAAGCCACTCCACTTCAAAGGTATAAATAGACTCCGCTGCTTTGCAGCTTAAAATATCAAACAAGCCCCACAGTCGTCTCTGATCTCCACACACGTGCCGTAGCATGCACATACATGTGCAAATGTGCACAAAGTTTAATTTTTTCATTCAACAAGGCTCGATGGTTAAGAGCACTGGTTGCTTTCCAGAGGATTTGGGTTCAATTCGCAGCACCAAGCTGGAGGCTAACAAACTTCTGTAACTCCAGCTCCAAGGGATCCAATGGCTTCTTCTTGTCCCTAGGGCATCATGGCACACATGGCACAAATATACACACAGGCAAAACACTGAGACACATAAAATAAATGATGCCATTTTTTATGCCCACTCTGATGATTTTTTTAGTCTATTTTTTCCTTGTCTTTTGTATGACCTTCTAAGAGCAACTACACTTATGTTGTGTAGATTATCAGTAAAATAAACTTGAAAATAAAACTGAAAATTATCGAGTTGGGCATGGTAATGCACACCTACCATCCTAGCCACTTGGGGAAGCTGAAGCAGAAGAGGAATGGGTTCTAGGCCAGCCTGGTCTACACAGCAAGAACTTATCTTAAAGAAGAAGACAATATATATAGTGGTCACAATGAGACCACTATAGCAGGGTCCTAAGAGGGGGCAGCCATGATGGAGTCCTAAACAGACCACTGGTCTGTGCCGCCTAACACTTGGACCTTTCCTAGCAAAGCGTTGAGGAGCTGATTCAACACACCTTCTTATGGCCTCCCTTCAGTGGCCACTTGTTGCTAGACAGATTCAAGAGCTTAAAAGTGCCAGCCATGGTGACTGAGGCTGGAGTTAAACTAGTCTAGGATACACAGTTGAGCTCCAGGTCTCCAAATCAAGAGGAAGTTAACAGCGTCAAAACCAGAACTACCAAAAAAAAAAAAAAAAAAAAATTCAACGGTCCAGAAACACACTTGCCAGCTCCAGCGAGTTCTTGGCCTTTGTCCCTAGAACATCCTGCAGCCAACAGCAGTTCCAGCTAGAGCTCAGCCACCATCTGCGACTGCCTTTCACCATCACCGCAGAGAGGGGAGTGCAGTTGCAGGCAGCAGGCTGGGCTTGGCTAGGCTCCTCAGCACATGGGTCGGGGGATTCAGTGCTGCAACATGACATTCAAAACACCTCTAGCACAAGACAAGGATTCCAGATGGTGATGATGGCATATACTACAGTTTTCCTCTGAGGTCTGGGTGACAAATTCACTCTCTAGCCCAGGCAGACCTTGAGTTCAGGTTTATCTCCAACTGCAGCAGTCCTGAGCTTCCATCATAACTGGGCCCACCACAGATGCCAGATGCACACTCAGCAGGCCCACTGATGGAAATATTTCTCAGTACAAAAAGAAATGCCAAAAGCTAAAATAAAAAGCTCCAAAAAGTGTAACTCAAAACAGGGCTTAACCTTGCACTTCTTCAACTCAATTCTCAAGTTGGTTAGGTCTGCTCTTTACTTAAAAAGTTTAACTTCTGGAGTCTTTGAGGTGGTTCAGTGGGTAAAGGTCCTTGCCCCCAGGTCCCACATGGTGGAAGGAGAAGACCTTCCAAAAGTTCTTCCCTGACCTCCATACACGAGTCACGGCTCATGCATGCTCCATAACTGTCCCGAAACTCCCCATTTCCCTCTTGACTCAACCCCTCAAGTGCTGGGACCTCCCGACCTCAAACTGGCCTTCTGAGCTGGATGCAATGTATGCACCTACAGAACCAGCTACCTGCCCCATGGGCTGACATGGAAGGATCTCTGGAGCCCTGAAGTTCAAAGGAATTGTGTACTGTACTAACCTGTGCCTACACTAGGTTCCAAGGGTGTCACTGGATCTGAAGAGCCTCCTACTTCCATGTGCCCTAGCCTGGACATGGTAAAAACTCTCCCGGGTGGTGGTGGCACATGCCTTTAATTCCAGCACTGAGGGAGGCAGAGGCAGGCAGATCTCTGTGAGTTTGAGACCAGCCTGCTCTACAGAGGGAGTCAGAGCTACACAGAGAAACTCTGTCTCAAAAAATAATAATTAAATTAGTTAAACAAACAAAGCTCTTGGCATTGTGCTCATTTGTTGAACTATACTACCTATGTCACTGGAGGTTTTTTATTTATTTTTTAGGCAAGGCCTTACTCTATAGTCCAAGCCGTCTCGGAATTTATTATATAGGCTAGGTTGGACTCTAACTCACAGCAATCCTCCTGCTTCGGCTTCCCAAGTGTTAGGATTGCAGGCATGAGCTACCAACCTGGCTTTAAAACAAACCTGTTTCAAAGATGCTGAAGAGCGGGCTCAGCAGTTAAGTGCTGAGGACCCAAGTTCAGTTCCCAGCTCTCAAGTCAGGCAGATCACAACTGCCTCTTAACTCCAGCTTCAAAGGACCTCTTCTGGCCTTCCTGGGAACCTGCACTCATACGCACACACCCTAACACAGACATACATGTTCACATCATTTTTAAATAAATCATTTTTAAAAAACCTTATTGGGGCCAGAAAGCTAACTCAGTAGTTAAGAGCCTTTTCTAATCTAACAAAGATCAGATCTCGGGATCCACATCAGACAGTTCACAACTGCCTGTCCCTCCAGATACATGGGAGCCAATACCTGCTCTCTGAACCTCTGCAGGCACCCACACATGAACATACATGTGCACACACAGATGGACATACATGCATGTGAGTGCAAGCACATGCAAGCATAAATTAAAAATGAAATATTAAAAAGAAAAATGTGGAACTGGAGAGATGGCTCTGTACTCTTGAGGATCAGAATTCAATTCCCAAAGCCCACATGGAAGCTCACAAATAAAAATATTAAACTTTTAGTGATGTAAAATTATTAAGATTTCTCAGTATCCCCACATTTCTATCAGTAGTGCCCGACCTGCCTCACTCTAGTCCAAGCCCTGCCAACGCTCCAAGAACTCCTCCAAGGTAGCTCTGCCATCCTGTATCTGTAGGTCAACACTCAAAGGTTGGCAACCTCGCCTAAGGTCAGAGAGCTGGGGTGGGTGCCACTGAGAGCCCAAGGTCAGAGATGGGGTGGATATCACTGAGCACTCTACATCATAAAACAAAAAGGTTAGCTGAAACAAATACCGCTTCGGAATTTAGAGAGTTACCAATACAGGGCTGAGGAGATTTCCAGGAGTAAAGTGTTCAGGGGAGCTTGTATCCCTGTGGATGGATACACAGTATCTGCATTAAAAGAAAAAGTCACAATGGTGGCTTGTGCTTGCAATCCCAGCACTAGGGAGACAAGAGGATCCCTGGGGCTCTGAGCTCTGTAAGCAGTGAACTTAACTGAGAGACTGTCTCTAAAAGTGAGATACTGTCTCAAAAAGTGAGGAGGAGAGCTAGAGATGACTCAGTGGTTCACTGGTCGCTCTTGCAAAATGTGGGGTACCATTCCCAGCGCCCACCCATATGGTGGTTCACTGCCTATGATTCATTACAGAACATCCAGCATCCTCATCTGACCCCTAAGGGACCCAGGTACACATGTGGTGCTCACACATACATGCAGGCACTTACCTATACTCACAAAGTTTAAAAAAAAAAAAAAAAAGAGCCAAGTATGGTGGCACACACCTTTAATCCTAGCACTAAGGAGGCAGAGGCCAATCTGGTCTACAGAGTGAGTTCCAGGACAGCCAGGGCTGTTACACAGAGACACCCTATATGGAAAAAACAAACAAAAAGATGGATGAAGCCTGAAGTGGAGAAGGACCCCCAAGGCTGAGTTTTGGCCTCCATACACAATACATGGGTTCAAACTCACAAGCACACATACACATACCAAAGAGTAATAATACGTGTAATACATGGAAAACAATGCAAATGAACTACTATTACAGACAACTAGGCAAATAAAATCTCCAGGTGTTTGTTGCTGATCAATGCTCGGCAGTATTGAAGCTGGGTGAGACGTGGATACCCAGCACCTAGCAGTTCTTGCCATCGACTCCACACGACCAAACTAACTCTGGCCAAGGGGTTGGAAGGATCTCCTGCCCCGAATCAAAGGGCAGAACAAAATGGGTACCCTGAGGAGTTGGAGTTGGTGTCTGACATTTGGGTTCTGATGATGCTCACACACATGCCCAAATACTATGAACTAATTTAACGAGGACAGAAGGGCGGTGAGACCGTGCCTCACCCGGGACTCACTCTGCAGACTAGGACTCATTGATCCTTCTACTCCTGCTTCCTAAGTACAAGAATACAGTTGTGAGCTACAACAACTGGTGGTACCAGGAGCTTTTACAAGGCTAAGCCGGCCAGGATCGTCTTCAGAATGCCTGAAATAACATGAAAATTGAGAGCAAGTGGAAGACAATGGGAAGCCCTCAACAGCTAAAACAGTTCCATGTAGCCACTGGCAGCAGTTGGTGGTGGCCATCAAAATGGAGTCATGGCAAAAAAAAAAAATTTTTTAAATGGTGGCTCACATTTCACATTTGTAAATCCCAGCACTCAGTGGCAGTGGCAGAGTTGTTCAAGGCCCTAGGCAGCACAGGGAGTCCCCAGTCTATACAGTCAAACCATGTCTCAGAAAAGGCAGGCCTTTAGTTGCTGCCAGTCTGGTCTACATAGTGAGACCCTGTATTAAAACCCAGAAGAAAAATAATCAGGAACTAGGTAGGTAAGATGACTCGGTCAGGAAGTGCTTGCCACAAGCATGCGGACTTCAGTTCAATCCCGCTACACACATAAAAAAGCTTGGCATGATGACATATGCTTACAATAATAGCGCTAGAGACAGAGACAATGGGATTCCTGAGGCTCCCTGGCCAGCCAGCCTAACCAACTGTGAGTCCCAGATCCCAGTGAGGCCCTGTCTTAAAAACAAAAACAGCTGAATGGCTTCCAAGGAGTATCACCCAAATTTGATCCCTAGAAAGCACGTACACGCTCTCTCTCTCTCTCTCTC